>CM046833.1:43778467-43870148 GCA_025618425.1 Heliocidaris tuberculata
TAAATTAGATAACAATCTTGCGATGGGGTTGGAACAAAAGGAGGAAAGCCCCTGCTCCCACACATACCGTGTTAATAAACACTGCATTTATTGAAATGCGAGGGATCGTAAGTATCGATTTAGAAAATGAGATTGTTCAATGTTGAAACTACGTATTTTAGAGCACAAAAAAACGTTTCCATAAGTAAACTACAAAATGATTGATGTAATATAACATCTTTTTGAGGAGGAAAATAATTACGACATTTTCCCTTCGTTTTAGGCACCTGCCACACCCATGCGCTTCGGGGCCTTGTAATAGAAGAGATATTGTAAAGTCAATTAATCAATTCAATCCAATTCCATTTATTTCCACAATTCAATAAAATGACAGCGAAAAACATACAAAACAATTCATAGACATTGAAATATAAAGAAAAAAGATACATATTATAAAAACAATTAAAATGTAGTAAACAAAAGGACATTACTGGATTAACAGAAGACATTTCAAAAAGTAGAGGGACAAACAAAAGCCAGAGGCCTATCACAGGCTTGTCCCCCAAAATATGAAAGTATAATAATCATAGATACAGTACATGTATATATACACACGTGCACAAACAAACAAACACGAAAAAGCAAATGGCATAAAATAGATATTTGATCAGGGAATGTAAGACTTGATCAGTTTATTTCTGTATTTCTTTTTTAAACTAGACAGAGAAGGGCAATTCTTTATTTCAGCCTCTATACAGTTCCGTAACTTTGGACCACTAAATGCAATTGTAGTACGAGAAAATGATATTTAAATTTGGGGATGCGAATGTGATTGGACTGTCTGGTAGAGTATGGAACAATTGAACGATTTTCATGAAAACAGTCATCCAAGAATCGAGGCAGTAAATTGTGCAAATATGAAAACATAAAATTGGCTATTTGAAGTTTGTGTATATCGTGAACTTTTAACTGATTAACTTCATGAAATAAGGGATCGGTGTGCGACAAAGGGACTGAGCCTGTAATAATTCGTATTGCCCGTTTCTGTAACAGTAAAATTCTATTAAGATGCACTGAAGCACATCCACCCCAGACAATGTTATAATATGTTAATGTTATAATATGTTAAATAAGGTATTATCATTGATTGATAGATAGTCAGAAGAATCTTAAGATGTAATACCTTCTTCAATCTACTTATTGCACCGATAACCTTTGATATTTTATTAGAAATGTCACTAATATGACATATCCAACTTAATTTATCATCGAGAACAACACCTAAGAAATGAGTATAATGTACCAGTGGAATTTGACAATCATCAATATATAACTTGATATCAGATAAATTAATTTGTTTATTATTCGGTTAAAAAAAGCATACAACATGTCTTAGTGACATTCATTTTCAACTTGTTTGATGCAAACCATTTAGAAAACTTTTTAAATTCAGAGTTTATTGTGTTACACATATATTCACTACTGTCCCCTGCTAGAAACAAGTTAGTATCATCGGCGTAAATAATCGCATGTAACTTCTTGCTTACAAACTGAATATCATTGGTATATAAGAGAAAAAGTAAGGGCCCCCGCACAGACCCCTGGGGAACACCTATATTAATACTTTGCATACCTGATGATTTATCATTCATAGAAACATATTGCAATCTATCACGTAGGTAGCTGGAAAAACAAAACAAAAAATGTACCTCGAATACCATAATGTTTCATTTTTTAAATCAAGATTTGATGATCAACACAGTCAAAAGCTTTTGACAAATCTAGGAAAATGCCAATAACACACTTCTCATCGTCATATGCTTTAGAAATATTATTTGTAAGTTCAAGCAAAGCCGTGTACGATGAATAACCTTCTCTAAATCCGCAATGTTTTGAGTATAGAACATCATGTTTAAGCAAACAACTTACTAAACGATTATACACGAGTTTTTCAAAGATCTTTGAGAATATGGAGAATACTGAAATCGGTCTGTAATTAGTCAACAACTCCTTATTTCCTTTTTTGAATACTGGAATGACTCTAGCAATTTTCATGGCTGTAGGAAATACACTTGTATGAATAGAGAGATTGTATCGCATAACGGCTGAGCTAACAAAACAATGGCAACTTTTATGACACGGATATTGATATTATCATGACCAGAACTCTTAGTACTATCCAGATTTTGGACAACTTCCATTATTTCAAAAGGTTGTATAGGATTAATAAACAAAGATTGAGAGTTATATTCACTTGGTAAGAAATGTAAAAAAGTCTATATTCGTATTTGGTAAAGTTTTGACGATGTTAGATCAACAGTACAAAAATATTGTAACGTGAGACCCCCTCAAAAACTGATTTGCTGCCACCACAATAGTTTATAGAGTTATTGAGCTCTTGGCCTCGATATAGAAATCATATCTGACCATAAATAATCATAATCTCTCGAAATTTGAAGCCTAATTTAAAGAGCTAGAGATTGTCCAATCCAAACGAGCCATATCTGCTCCAAACCTACATTTCTGTACTAAGCCTAAAACCTGGTAAGTTTCAATAATTCATAATTCTAAACTGTCATTTCCAAACTGTGAAATAATCATGTAATTTGTTGAGCGATGTCCACGATAAAATTTTGCCATGTGAAACTCTTCCATTCACTTTGTGTACAAACTCGTGTTCCACGTTTTCTCTACATGTATTCAGTGTTCATTCACGCCGTGTGCACAGTCGTTGACACAACAACAATCACCGCATCAGGCAATCAATCACGGCTTCGACAATCAATTATACTAGGCTCTTTCTCGATCTCCAAATCTCAATATCATCTCTTTCTATCTCCTGGTCTCACTTGGTTAGCGTAGTTATTCGAGCTCGATAGCGAGTTCCGTTTTCTTGAAATATACAAGGTTGGTCTTTTATAGCCTCTAATTAAAAATGTTTAAAATTTTCTAAATCTTATTTGTACTGCTTAATCTATTTCACATCAACAGTCAATTTTCACTACTCAATCGATCACCAATTCCAAATCTAAGTCTTAGGTACAAATCCAAATCCCTGGATTCAACATTCACAACAATCACTGAATCACTATTCAATAATCACTTTCTCACATGTGTGCATTGTTAAACAGTATAAAATTATTTCCGCAAATTGATCTAAAGTTCAATAGAACTTTAATAACGATAACTTCAAATGTTTACAATGTCAATGTCAATGTCAGAAACAATATCAACTTCCATGCAAATTCCAATAAATGAATGAATTCATTGAGTATAAATACGAGCATGGTAAATTTACTGTACATCTTATACCTGTAGTAATAATTCCTAATGTTAAGGAATTCAGCCAATAACCTATACTAACTTTGTATCTCGGCTGAAATAAGATAGAATACCTAAGATCTAACCTATCAACTACTTTATACTCCGTGGAGTTGCATTCCTTAAAGAAATGACTACTTAAACTAGTATTGGTAGCTGATCTTTCTGACATACTATTAACTGTTCCAAAAATCCTGATCCGTCTCACTAACTTTATAATAAGTACTTCCTTCTGATTGAAACCGTCAATCCCCGTTCATTCTCCACTTCCAAACTGACAACTGGCCAAAATTGTCTCAACCTCTAACCAAATCATTAAACTTGTTCCTACTTCACCCCGCCGGGAATTTTAATCCAAATAACTATCCGTTCCCAATTCTCGTGTACTCACTTTGTCGGTATCACGGAATAACTTTCAAACTCATGGTCTGCAGAACCAAAGTGATATCAAGCCTCAAGACTATAAAACAAATCTCCTCGATAACACGGTTTAAGAAAGACTCACTATAAGTTTCAGTCGGAATACATTTAAAATAAATGCAGCCACTTTCCTGCTTCCTGTAATAGTAGTTTTCAGATCACCTACTGTATCAATCTAAGCATACATGTAGCCTACTAAGAAAATATACCTAAGTTACTATTAAATAAGAATGTTATGATGCTTAGTCTTAGACATCATGTCAGCCAAGTTTCTTAACTGATAATCTAAGGTAGATATCGACTTATCTCAAATTTCCATCTCTATTCATGCACACTAGAAATATCAAAAGTAGTGTAAATATTTATAAGTTCTGTTTACCATATATGTACAAGACTAGTTTAATAATCATTTTAATATTGATTATTCTACTGAGCTAATCATCCTATTTACAAGTGTTATTTACAATTTATTTAATAATCATTTTAATAATGATTATTCTACTGAGCAGTACGCTTGACTACGTAACTTCTGATCGTAACACCCTAACGGTAATCATAGTCCTTACTTCGTTTACTATGAAAAAGAAGTACCCAGGTCTATAAAAGAGAAATAAATAATACCAGAAATTGTTAATTCTAAAATTAAATTATGTCAAAGAGAACCAATAAATATCAAATATACAATTTAAATAATGTATTCTATGTAAATAAATAAATATTCCATCCATTAAATTCCAGAAAGACATCCGTAAATAATTCAGTATCATGTTGACCATCAAAATAATCAATTTCTCTAATTCCAATCACTTCACGTTCATGCCATTTCCGAGCATGAAATTACCATTAAAATGTCAATAAATATCTCAAAAATACATAATTCCACAATCTTTCATAGACATGTTATTTAATCCAAGTCTGTTATAGAAATAAGGAGACTTTGTTTTGCTGTCCAAACGCTATAAATTGTCTAATAAATTTGAAGTCAACCGTACAGGGTGACGAGACGTAAATGCCAGAACAGTCACCAACCAAAAGGGTGACGAAAAATGCCAAATTTGGTTTCCAAAACAAATCATCTCACTGTAAACCTTGAATGGAATTCAGTATTGTTATTGATATAATGTACTCACGAAGTTAATTCTATGCTCAAATCTAAATGAAGACTGTAAGAACTGTGACGTCTAGTCTCTTGAGGTCTTTAGGTATTTGGAAGAGAAGAAGGCTCCGACTCAAAAACAAGTCACCAAACTGGCGAAAGCACCCCTATTTATAATTTTTCAGGCAGCCCCAAAATTTGTATCTCCCGCTTATTCCTACATTAAAAAAAGGCTTACGCACGAAACCTCTATAGGCCGTAACGTAAAAAAACAACTGTGCACGCACCGTCCGTACGCAGTGGTTGAGCACAAATTTCTTCTCGGGAACTTGTCCCAGAAGTTAAGAAAAGTACACCATTTTGCTCTATATTATAACGATGTATGGAATAAATGTCAATAAAAACAACTTCCAAGGAAATCACACATACGGTGAGTTTATACATTTGTCTCATTTCAGTCAAACATCTTTTATCGACTCGTAAATGACCTTACCGGTCCAAATATAGAATCTGCTGTCAGTCACCTCATGTGAATTTCATGTGATAGTCACATGCACAGTCAGAGAACCCTCTATTACTGGACTAAATTCTCATTCTTCATTTCTGCGCGTACGCACTAATAGATAACAAAAGAAAGTATTTCAGTCTAATCAGGAATGTAGGTCACAGTGCAACTGGACAAACAGCTGATCGCTGGAATTTCATTCATGCACACAATAAAAACAATACGCGCATTGGCTTAATACAGTGTAACTCAATTGAGCCGCCGACTAAAAAGTCATGTAAATATAAATTCTCACCAAATTGAATCTGATTATAAAAGCATGAATTTAGATGTAAAAATTTAATCACTGAGAGGGATTTTCGCCACAATATTCATTAAATGTATTAACAATATCCATATCCTCTTCAATACATATTCCATCTTTCTCAATATACTCGTATTGCACTTTAGCCTGGACAATAATTCGTTTATGATTTTCCAAGTTGCTTTGATATTGCAATGAACTTGATTGAATTTTTTACAGTAATAATCCCTTTTACATTTACGTATTGCACAATTAACCTGATTTCTGACTGCAGTATAAACAGATTTCCGGTAACTGCTAGGGTTCTTAGTATATTTACGGTACATCAATTTTTTTTTTTTGCAAAGTATTTTTCTAATTCAAGAGTAAACTAAGGCTTAGAAATATGCTTTCTCTTTCTATTAATATTTACAAGTGGAAAACATGTATCATAGATATTATTCAATACATGCATAAAACGGTCGAACCGTTTGTTAAAGGGATACGCCACCAAGCGGCCATGGGGAAAGTCAAAATTGCGTACGCCCTATTCAACTCGTACACAAAGTTTGTGCGTCGAACGCGTACGTCAGACTACTGGGATTAAATTCCGGACTGTACGAAGTCGTCCTAATCTTCTCCGAAATGCCTTCGAGCTGAGAATATCAGCAACGTGCGATGCGCGATTTGATCGAGGCCGGCCGGCCGGCCGGACACGAAGCTCAGCAGGCTATAGGCCTAGCCGAGCTAGCTAGCTGAAAAGCTGAACGCACGATCCCGATCCCGAAGTAAGTACCTACGGCAATATGCAATGCAATGGCGTCGTACCTGAATGAGACGATGGAGGAAATTCTTTTGGAATTTGGATTGCATGAAGCCGAGCTGAGCGATTAGGACAATGAAAGCTTGGGTTTATTAAATAATCGACTGTTCTTCGAACGATAAACATTACAGTAAGAACCGCCGTATCCCCGTAATGGAAAAAGGAAAACGCCCCAGTGAAAGAGTGTATCACGTTCACGCCCCCAGAGTTTCTGGGGGCGCTTGGATGAAGAATTCACCTGGCATATTCTGCTGCACCCTGCCCATGCCCAATGCATGATTTGCAAGGGGGCTTCAAATACTTGACTTGAACATCAACAAGAATTTCTCCAATAAAATGCTTAATTTTATATTTTTTCTGATATTCTAACGAGTAAGTTTGCAAGAAATCTAATGAAAATTAGAACAAGAACAACACCAGATTCATAAGAAACGGTGGCCGTGTCATGTCATCGTTCATTAAACAATGGTGCCCATGTTTGCGCACTCAATCATTTTACACGCAGTTTGGAAATTTTGACGTGAAAGACAACATTTTGAGGCTTGTGAATAAAATAACTGAAATAAGACCTTTTTCATCATTTTAAATTTGTTTTTTGCATGAAAAGTGGTGTTTGTTGCGTGTTTGGGTTTATCAGAATTGTGCAGTTACGCGTGTGCGCAGACTTGGGTACTCTAGCCAGGATCTACTACTAGGATTGAAAAGTTAGTCTACTGTACTGAATCTGATGCCATGATGATAGACCCCCAACTGGCCAGGCAGGGACAGGCCCGTTCTGCTCACTAATTCTGTTTGTATGCAGTTCAGGATGTTTTGCATGGGATATTGATCTAGCATGTCTAACGTTGACCTGTTGTTGACTGACCTCACTTATACATGTGCAACCTTATCTGAAGATAAGCTTGTATGGTCAGGGGTCCCAAAGCTACGCACCCCGCAAATATGCGCAATGCGACGTGTTCGATGCGCCAAACTTTTGGTGTAACTGAACAAAGAAAATATCATTTACAACTGCCAAAAAGAATGAGTAATTTTCCTTTATTTTTTGTGATATTATCACTATTTGGAAATCGGGGTAAGATTCACGTCATTCAGCACCTAAATCAAGATTTGCTATCATTTATTACGTGTGCGTAGCTTTAGGACCCTTTCATTTTGTCAAACAAAATTCGACACCGCATCGACATTGACTCGAAAATCTATGTGATTGACATTCATCAGTTGTAATCATTTCAGCGATTTAAATTTCAAAACATGTAGATTCAAGATATATAAAATAAATTTGCATCAACCACTGAATAACATGACTTATTAGCCGCTGGAAACAAAGTGCGTAGCTTTAGGTCCCCCCATCATACTCCACAATAGCCCACCAAAACGCATGAGGAACGAAATGAGTGACCCATTAGGCCAGAGAGGCATCAAATGAGAGGGACCTTGCCGGTGTCAGTTGCAGGCCAGTACATATTCGTTAAACATCAGTTCCATGTCATGTTCATATACTGTGGATGTGCTGTAGATATTCTGTAGATATGCTGTAATCATTTAAACGCATTTTAACAGATATCAAAAGGTGCCAAAAATCGACATTCGTTTCCCATGCGTGTGCCTTATCCAGCAAAGTGTGAGAGGCTCATTAGAAGTTACATACGTCGAATATGTGCACAGTTAACACGCTTTGAACGTTTTTTTTTTTTTTTTTTTTTTTTTTTTTTTTAATGTGGTGGTTGATTCATTATTTTCACGTTCTGCAAAAACCTCATTATCATGTCCAAATAAAATATGAAAGTTAAATCTTTGGAAATGGTAGGCTACTAATGTTGACACTATGACCCGTATTCTCGAAAGAGGTTTATTCTAAACCATGATTTGAAAATAAACCTCTTTCGAGAATACGGGCCTATAAAATCAGCAACCCAGGACATACCCCATACTATATTTGGGACAAAATAGCTGGAAAAATTAAAAACATTTTTTTTGATATTAGGCTTTCTCGACAGAGAATATTGCACGGTTCATCAACAAAATAACACTCGTATTTCGTTTTCAAAATCCTCTGTAGGAATAATAATGTATAATATCACATTTCAAATCATACTTGTCCTCTCTAATCATCTCTACCTCTTATTTCAACCATAACCTGTTAAAGATTGCTATTTTGAATCGATCATGATAATATTTTTTTAAATTAAATGATCCTGGTGATATTACGTATAAATGACTTAAAAGCCGAATCGGGTAAGTGTTAGCAACTTGTCGGTCTGTGACACTGAACATTTTTTAAATGGGTCAAGGTTTTAAGTGTCTCAACAAAACAACACTCGTATTTCGTCTTCAAAATCCTCTGTAGGAATAATAATGTATAATTATATCACATTTCAAATCATACTTGTCCTCTCTAATCATCTCTACCTCTTATTTCAACCATAACCTGTTAAAGATTGCTATTTTGAATCGAATTTTTAAAATTAAATGATCCTGATGATATTACATATAAATGACTTAAAAGCCGAATCGGGCAAGTGTTAGCAACTTGTCGGTCTGTGACACTGAACATTTTATGAATTCCATGACGAAAAACGTTGTATTCAAAATATCCCAGAAGGACTATAACTTGTAGATAAGACGAGTAAAAAGCGTTAGCTGAGCTTTGAAGGATTAGTTATAACGAATGTTTTTCTTTTATATATATATTGCTTTATTGTCCACATAAGGAAATTCGTCTTGTTTACATGCATTTCCAACTAGTTATGTTTCCTTAATTGTAGATTTTGTTTTCATAAATATCATACCTGGTTACAATGGCGGCACATGTGCGCTGCTTGATTCAGGGTTCGCTGGCCCATATGTACCATTTACTGTGCATTGATAATTGTTCACATCATCCAAGATAAGATCTTTGATTGTAAGATTTCCACTGGAAGAGTCTGCCAACAAACTAAACTTTGATGGGTTAGTAACGCTAATCCATGGGCAGGCAGAACTTGATATACAAGTTTGAGCTGCCAACTTGGTGCTGTTATTCTTTTTCAAAATTACCCGCCTATTCCAGGTTTGAGGTGTGAATGTACGAACTAGTGTGAAATCTTCGTCAATGACTGGTAGGGAGTTGTTTGTGTTGATAGACACCTCAAATGCATGGTATCCTGCACAGGGTGAAACGAAACAAATTTTTCATTTGGAGATGCACCACGCATATAGCAAATTCACACTGTGCTAATTACACATACATACGTGAATAGAAGTAGTCCGATTTTCACAGTTATTCAATTCGATAAGTATGATGATATAATAAATCTTACCAGATCTGGAAGTAACAAAGACTAGAAAAATGAGCAATTCCCCCCCCCCCCCCCACCCCCCAAATGGCCATCAAATTTAGGTAATGTCATTCGAACGACTGCTATTTTACGAATTCATACATGGATGTGCATCATGATCACGAAAGTGTGTAAACCACTCGAAAAGAGCAACACGATGTATTGGACTGAGGGAACATTGGGGAATACGCCGTTGATATACTGTGTCTACCCTATAAATGAAAGCAGTATCATGATAGGTGTAGTCTTCAAGGCTATTTATGACATGTCCTTCTGACACCAAGTCAGTTTCGTAAACTTCACCGAGCAGTCGCTCGTTTAAACAAAAGGGGCGCTATTGCATCATTCGCCGCAGATTTTCTATAATAATAATAATAATAAAATGAAGTATCTTTATTCTTCCATTTTGCTAAAATTGCTAAAATTCGAAGTTTTTTTAGACAAATCAACCACTGAACGATTAATTCAATGTGCAATTTCGATTTCTGTAATAGTTTGCTTTCTGGTCTTCCATCTTCTCAAATTCAAAGACTACAACTCCTTCAGAATTCTGCAGCGCGACTTGTTACACGGGCAAAGAAGTATGAGTCAATATCACCAGTCTTTAAGAGATCTGCATTGGTTGCCCGTTAAGTCTCGTACCCAGTTCAAAATAGTTTTATTAACCTATCAATGTTTAGAAAAGCTAGTTCCTTCTTATCTTACTGAATTTTTAACTCCATATATACCAGAAAGAATGCAACGTTCCAGCGCTAAGTCTCTGTTTTGTATTCCACAAACCATGACAAAGTCATACGGGGAAAGGTCTTTCTCATACGCAGCCACTTTTTTTGTGGAACAAATTGCCAGAACAACTCAAAACTATAGGAACCTATGACACCTTCATTAGTACCTTGAAAACATATTTTTTTCACCACTTATGAATAGTCAGAAACATGAACCCAGTGCATTTTTTTCTTTTTCTTTTCTTGTATAAAACTGTTTTCTATTCTTTAAGCCCCTTTCACAATTGGTCTGCGACCAGTTTGCGACCGCCTGCAACAGATTTTTCGGGGTGTTGCACGACCGATCGCTTGGTGTCTTGCGACCACTCGCAGTCGTTGCAGGCGGTCGCACGAACCTGAGGCGGTCGTGACCGGTCGCATCTGAACTTTGAACATGCTCAAAATCCAGACACGACCAGATGCGATCGATTCACTCGCTTTAGGTCGTACGACCAGTCGTGCGATTCTCGTATGAGTGTTGCACAACGTTGCACGATTAGATGCGAGAGTTCGCACGACTCAATAGTCGCAGTGGGTGGGCTGGAGGTCGTGCAACACTCGCACTTGCGCTAGCGACCTATAGCGACCAGTCTTGCGAATGGGTGCGATTGTGCTAAGACCATGAGACTGTTGCACGACCGATCGCAGCACATCTTACAACGTTGTACTACCGTTGCACGACTGTATGAGACTGTATGCGACTATTCCTCAGGGGTATATATAGGGGGACTATGGAGATGATCCTCTGCAACAGGGCCCTCCTCTAACAACTTTCTCTTCTTTGTAACTTTCTTCTTTGGCATCTTGAATATTAAGAAGGCCAACTTGAAACTGACTACCGGTCAATTGTCGAGGGGGTTTTTATACCCCACGCCACTCGCACGAATACTCTCACGACCACTTGCACCGGTCTCATTCAATCGCACGAGCAATCGCATGGTCTCACATCCACTCGCACGACCATGCAATCGATCGTGCGACTATTGTGATTGGCGTCAAGCCACTCGCAATCACTCGTGCAACACTCGCATGTGAACGCAAGACCACTCCCACGAGCATATGCGAGCAAATGCGACTTACTCGTGCAACGGTCTCTTCTAGTCGTTTTTGTTTTACGACCGCTGTTGCATTTGTGAATGCCTTTCTGCGACCTGATGAGATCGATGGCGATTGAAGCCTGTTGCAGCCTGTCGTGCGACCAAATGGTCGCAAACGGTCGCAGACCAATTGTGAAAGGGGCTTAAAGTGCAAAGAGACATGCGAATTTGCCTATGTGTTATGCGCTGTACAAAAATGTTTAATTATTATTATTATTATTATTATTATTATTATTATTATTATTATTATTATTATTATTCCATTTTTTTTCTCATTTTAGACTATCCTTTCAGACTGCAAAAAATACTTTCGAAAACCGAGACCTTCAAACATGTTCTAGGTCATGAACTTTTAAACATGGACTTTCCTCGTTTACAAAAACGAAAATGCAAGTTAGGAATATAATTTTAAAAACCTCGTTTTTTGGAAATTCATACGTATCAGTTACATGTTTTTATTTCCCCCTTTTTTTGTATGCAGGATCTCTTTCTTTGGTTTAATACGAGACAATATTTAACAAGTGTTTTTCCCCCTCTCTCTCCTCTACCCTACATATAAAATGCTAGGGAATATCTCATATCTCTTTTGTTTTGGTAGTTGTATAATGAACATCTTTAAAACAGCGTAAGATCATCAGTCGATGTAAATAGTAGGCATATCGTTATTTACAGTAGTTTTGTAATGCCGCTTCTTGATTTCTAGGTCCTTTTTGAGGACCCAATCCTAATAATGAATATAAATCATTCAATGATGTAGCTTTTTCACAGGCTGTACATAGTTGTATCAACCAAGATTTTACACATGTGTGATGCACATTTTTAAAACATTTAATAGGTACCGAAATTCTATTTAAAAAAATAAAAAAATAATTTAAAACAAAAAAAAAATCTAAAATACAATGCGTAAACATGATCTTTCTGGTATTGTGGACATGAATAGCGTAAAGCACCGCAATAAAAATTAGCAAGGGGAAAAGTCATAGTGACATGAAGATATAGTTGTTTTAAATTTGATGAAGTTCATACGCTAGTTACTATTCATTTCGCAGTATTAGAAACGTAGTTAAGTTCCAGTGGAGATTCTCGAGGGTCAACGAGAAGAGCAGGAACCGGAAAATATAGCAATACCACACAACCCTACACACCCTTACACACCCACGCACGTAAACAGCAATACAGCCAAAGAGTACCCTTCATACATTTTATTTCTTAATACATATGCAAAAATACGGCTATAAATAACATAATCATAATGAGACTTTTTTTTTCTTTTTTTACTTCCACATCATTGTTTATTGTCATAAACTGCGTTGCAACGCCGATACATTGGTTATGTTTACAATACAGCAATGCTTTTTCCACGAATTTATTTTGTACTTCTCCCAATTATTTGAATCATCAACTCATATTAAGATGAGACATAAACGTTTCATTTAACATTAGTGAAAATGGATGAAAATGTATTAGTAATAGAATACATTGGATACGTTAAGAAGGAAATGGGCGGGGGTGCTCGGAGCTGGACCCCCTCCCCACGCTAGAAAATTTATGATTTACCATATTCGGCCAGCAGTATTATAATATATCTGGAATTTCTATATCTTATATATAATTTCATGACAATAATTTACAAGGACATGGAAGGATACAATATGCACCAACAGTGGATGTCACTTAATAACAAAATATTATCACGATTTGCTTTGGGGCAAGGAACGTTAGGCCCTGGCGATATTGTGCACCTATGGTCAAATTAACAATAAAACAAAAACCACTCTCCTCCTTCTTGTATTTCAGTTGTATACTGTTCAAGAATTAAAGTTGGTTTCACACTTTCTATTTCCCCAGGATTAGCTATTCATCTATGACCCATAGCTTGGGGCCGTTCGGGCGACAATTTGATGGATCTTGAGACAGTTCCCCATACATTTGTGGCTTCAGCTGTACTAGTTAGCCGCTCAAAAGAAATCCCTGTTTACCGCTTTACAGTATCTGTCTAGGTCTTTTTCTTTTTACCTGTTCTTTTGCCATTGGTTCCTCCTTGCTAGTGATTGCCAAGCCATTTTTCCATCTAGTTGAATGACCAAACCTCAACTGTCTTTTTTCACATTTGCCTTCTCATACAATTCATCTAAAAAAGCATTGATTCGTTTGTTGTTTTTGTTTTCTTCTCTGCATTTCAGTGCCCACGTTTCACATCCATACGAAATGATAGATGTTACTAGTGCTTATAACAGACTCAACCTAATATTCACTGCTACGTTCTTATCATTCAAGACTAGCTTCAGACTTGCAATATGTTGCAGCTGCATTTCTGAATATACCTCTTCTTTGCGTAAAGGAAAACAAAATCATACTTACTCATACATGTGATTACTTTGAGCACATTTCTTATTTCCAGTGAGGTTTCACGGATGCTTCTCTTGGTGGCTTTTGATATTCACATCACTCTTTCAAGCGATAGTTCCCATTTAGGTTAAAAAATCGTATCAAACGTATGCCAATGCAAAACCTTGAAATAATAAACCATCCACGGTGGCAGAATTATAGCTGAATAAGGAGAGGAAGTTGGATGTGTTAGTTGTATTCCTATGAACATATTCTATTTCAGTATACGATAACAGTACATTCAATAAAGCATTAATTTATGGGGAAAAAAAGCGATCATGTCAAAACCTTTATGCTTACATATTTTCAAAGATATGCACACACATAGATCTGAATTCGTTAGAGGCTGCAGGATTCTCTGATTTTTGTTTGCCCTGTGTCCTCAATATTTTGAATTAGGGAAAACACGTAAAACAGCAATCTAAGACATAAAGTCAACCATTACCGGATAAATTGCTTTAGTCCTTTCAATCTGTATTCTGCAAAGTATCGGAGGGTGAAACTTTGCTGCAATCCATCAGCGATCACTGGTTGCCAAGCAACGAACAGGATTGATGATGTCGTTTGGTTTTGATCGACGACGAGCCAAGAAACTGAATCTGGACTCCCTGAAAGAAATTTGAATTGGATGGTGAAAATTCAAGTGAATATTTTGGCATTTTGTGCTACCAAAAATTATAACATATACAATTCATCTAATTACGTTTGGTCTCTCATCGTCATGCCCCCCTCCAAAACGTGATTATTATACTAATATTTTTTATAGGCCTACCGGAGAACGTGTAGGTGATCGTTGCACTGTCGTTCCCAAGCCTTGATTCAGCGAAGCATGTATAGATGCCATTGTCTTCCTTCCCAGTATTAATGATAATCGATCTACTTGATATAGAGGTGTTTTCTTCTTGTAAAACGCCATGGTGAATCTGATGCCGGGTACTGTCAGTAAGTTCTTTGGCATTATAGAACCAGGTTATAGGTGCTGGGGGTCTGCCATCTGATGTACATGTGGATATGGTATTAACATCTCGCTGGCCACTTGGAACCCGACGAACAGAGTAGTTGACGATAACTGGAGAATCTGCATAATTATAATAATAATAATAATAATTAAAAAAAAAATACCGCATGATAAAAACTGTAAAAAGAGAAGAAGAAAAACAATAACGATTATATTATTGATTAGAATAAGAGAATGGAAAAGAGAGAACATATATTAGAATGCATTATCTTAAAAAGGGATATAGAGGTACACATTATGACCGTATTAGTGCTGTATGAGGTCAAGTTGTCAGCACCATGATAAAAATATATTCTTTCTAAATTAACTTGTATGGTATCATAATTCGGAAGTAAAGGATTTCCAATTACTTATTACATAAAGCGCTGAGGGTAAGAGGTACAATTGAAAAAAAATAATAATGAAAAAAAAAAAATAAATAACATCCTTTTGTCTTTTCCTGTGCACTCATAGCAAGAAGAAAAACAACAACAACAAACAAACAAACCAGGGGAAAGAACTTCCCGCCTTATGATCAGATATTGATAATGAATTATCAGTTGCCTAAGTAAGGCAAACTTACAGAAAATATTAAGAACCTTGCTTCCAGACATCATGGCCCGGAGAGTAGGTTGCAACACTTTACAGACGATGCGTTTCCCATGATCGTGTACTGCCGGTGTAAAATCAAAAACACTCATGGCGTTCAATCGATGGTTTTTATTTGTTGAAGACCATGTATAAGAATCCTTGGTCGCGTTATGTGATCCAATATACCACTGGAAAGTTGGTGCTGGGTAACCGTCGTTCGAGGTGCAATTAATGGTTGCTTGTACGCCAGCCTGCAATGCCTTAGTGCCACTGATTTGTGGAGGATCCGGTGGTCCTTGAGAATCCATTAAAAAAAATTATGAGTACAACAACTTAAATATTGTATACTGTATCGCAACAGATCAAATCTATTGATATTTATACAAAAAGTTTTAACCTTCCATGGTCACTTACAGTTTACTAGATTTGTCACATTTGGAACAAAACATGGCATCACATTCGGTCGGATTTGATTTTGAATTCATGAAGGTCATGGAATGCAATAACTTCATTGATGTATGGATTAAAACAATGTAAATCACAAGAATGAAAAAAAAACAAAAACAAAAACAAAAACAAAAACAACAAAACAAACAATAAAAAAACAAAACAAGAAAACAACAACAACACAAAGATAACATACAGCGGTCGCACTGTTTCAATTTCAAAAGTAAAAAATCACACGTCTTTTAGACGATATCAACCTTTATCTTAACCAGTAACGAGTTGAATGTGTTGAAGGGGCATCACTGTGTTTATTCAATTTACTTTTCCTATTGCATGATTTCTATGTTAGAACAGAAATACATTGCATCTCATAGATAATAAATACTAAACCAATGTGGAAACAGTGTGAATATAATATATACACAATATAGTCAAACTGTTACAATATAGAAAAGCATTTTGGAATCCTCGTGACAACAATGGTAGATGTGTACTCTGATTTTCAGTGTGTCCACAATGTGCCCACAGTGTCTCCAAAGTGTGTCTACAGTGTGCCAACAATCATGAAAATGTGCTACTCAGTGTGCCCAAAGTGTCTCTTTGAACAGTGTTTTCAAAGTGTGTCACACAGTTACACGGAGTTACACTCTGTTTCCTCTGAAAGTGTTTTTGTATCACAAATACTCCATACGGAAACTTACCATGAACAATAATTATCACGCTGGTTTATACCAGCACTGGCAATACATCGAAGAATTTGATTGTGGTGTTTCCTCTCTGGAATTAATTTTAGAGTAGACTCTGTGTCACGCAAATTAGGTACAGCGGCATTAGCGGTAGAGGTGGAGGTCGTGCTTCCAGTGTCGTCTTCCGAACCAATAACCCATGATATCAGAGCTTTAGGGCGAGAACCTAAACTCCTGCAGGTGAATGATGTGCTTGTGTCTTCAAAGAGAATGGCACTTCTTGTCCCTCCTACATTGGTAGTTATGGATCCAGACGCGGTAAGCCTTAGCTCACTTGGTGACACTGAGTAAGAGAGAGAGAGAGAAAAAAAAAACACCCCGAAATCCCATATCAAATGAACAGATCTTTATTTAAATGGAGAGAAAAGTAGATAAGAGGTGTTAACATAATTACAAGAAGGTCACCTTCTTTGGAGTTAAAGGCATTGATTAACTTTGCCCAGGATTGAAAAAAAAAAATCACTGTTCCAGCTAATGCTGTAATCATAATTGCAAACCTTTAGCTCAGACAGGAATCGCCTGAGTTTTATAAGCTGATCGGTCGTTTATAAATCAAGATATTTACGATTGAACATTGATGTCGGGATAGAGTACCAACGAACCCTAAAGAACTCTTACGGTTGGCATATTTCGCTCTATCACAGAATACCGTACGGGCTGGAAACCCGCTCTGAAATCGCCAAGCGCTGGTGCTTGGTTTTTGTGACTGCAGCGCAGCGAAGAAGCCGAGCGACTTGCGCTAGCGATTGATCGCGATTTTCTCTTTTTTAGGATAGTAAACGGGTTCCATTTTCTCTCATACTTTCACATATCCTTAATGATATATGTAGTTAGAGGACTGCACACAATTCACTGGCATTTGAGCTGATTTTACAATTTTTCACAAAGTTAATCAATCACTTTAAGATTCCCTTCCAGAATAAAAGGAAAACAGAGTACTGAGAAAATAATCACATAATTATGTTTTATCCATTTCTAACAATTACAACAACCCGACACTCACATTTGGATACATATTCACCCATCCGAAAGCACATACCAAGCAGTCATGTGAGGATACCGTTGTTAAGATAATTACCTTGAACGTCAAGACGGGTGGAAGATTGAAGCATATTTATCAGATCCCGATAAGATACTAAACAACGGAGAATCATTCCTACGTCTTCTCTGGAGGGGGTTACAGAGACGACTCTTCGAGAGATATAAGCTTCACCTTAAACAGCGTTGTACTGATCATGCAGGAAAATCTGTACTTCACTAGGAATCTGCCATTCAAGTATTGCAGGTGGTCTGGCGCCTTGTACTGAACATGTTAGGTTGTGGGTTTGCCCAGATGTAACGCTTACTGATGTCCCATCTTTGTATCCATCGTCAGACTGACCGTCAGTGACCATTATCAATCTAGGCACGGCTGAAAATTTGGCAAAACTTATGAAGTTATCACTTATCATAACTTTGTGTCAACTGGGTTGTCTGTACCAAACTCTATGACCGATTGTACATAAACAGATTAAACTTACAATAGCATCTACATTGTTATTTCTAAATTCACATCGTTTAAACGAATTCCAGTCTAAAATGAAACTCGATAAATAGAATAAAAATTATTGATGTTCCTGACGACGTTACTTCCGAGCTGCTTGTTTTTTATATTAGTTATGAATTAAATCGTGTCTTAATTTCGTACACTTTAGAACTAGCTGAGGGTAAGTAGAAAAATATGAAAATATTACCTAATAATTTCACCTCTAGTTCAATCATGTTTAAAACTGTAGCAGAAGATGTGGTTACCGAGCACTCATAGCTGCCAGTGTCATCTACCGTTAAATTCCTAATCGTCATATTTCCGCTGAAAGAATCTGCCATCAAACTGTACTTAGAATCGTTAGGAATATTTTGCTCACTTCGACTCCTCGACATTTATCGGTAGCCAGAATATTGTAGTACCCGTATTTCCAATACAGTACCCGAGACATGAAAGGTGGTGTATATGTGCATACAATAGTGATATTTTCGCCAACAACGGGGAGGAATCCTGTGTCCTCAATACTAGTATACACGTTCAGTTCATACGCTTTAGAAACGACGGAGGCGAGGAAGAGTAATATGCGTATACGAAAATCCATATCAGGGTTGTTACATGAATGAACGCACGACTTCAGAATTTCTGGAAAGAAAAGAATGATCAGGAGAAGTTGGCCCACCATTTCCTTATGACAAAGTGTGAGTGAACACTAACAACAGCGGCTAATATGATCATTCACTTCTCTCATTTGCTCCGAAAATGAAAGCAACTTGTCATTCTGAAGTACACAAGTGGGCTGCCCCTTTCAAATGAAAGAACTTTCGGAAACTTACCTTATTTGGCAGTATAAGATTGATTGATGATTTAGTCAAGCAATGCAATTGTTTTGTAATTTATCTTAAACTCTCAACAGTGTCAATTAGTTCAAGAAATATCTTTTATTAATGAAAAAAAGCTGGAACTAACATAAATTACTAATTTTTCCCCGATGTGCAGTTTAGATATTGTAGTTATGAAGGTTGGGGGCTTCTCAAAGATTCTCGGGGGAAAAAATTAAATGCCCTCAAAGCCTTTTTGTTCAAGTCTTCTTTTTTTTTTTTTAAGATGGTGATTATTACTTTGATTAATGATTAAAATTCATAAACTTGCAATCAATAAATGTATACCATGAATCATTGGATTTGTAAAAGAAAAATCAGGAACAAGTTGGCCCACCGTGTCCTTATGAGACAAAGTGTGAATGAACGTGAACAACAGTGGCTAATATGATCATTCACTTTTCTCATGTGCTCCGAAAATGAAAACGAATTGTCTTTCTGAAGTACACAAGTGGGCTGTCACTTTCAAATAAAAGGGGGTTCTGAAACTTATGTTAATCGGCACTATAAAATTGAGTGATAATTCAATCAAAGCTGGAACTGACCTAAATTGCTATCGTTTCCCCGAGGTGTATGTATTAAGAGTTATAAGGGGGTTGGGCCTTCTCAAAGAAATTGGATTCTCGAAAAACGCAACCGTTTTTTTTTATATCCCAAACGTCTTTTTGTTCAAATTATTATTTTTTTTAAAGATGGTGATTATTACTTTGATTCATGATGTTAATTCATAAACTTGAAATAATTCCAGAAATGTGTATCCAAATAAAAGTAAAGTATGTATTATTGGATTTGGACTCCAATGTAATTTTTACGTGGGTCACCTGTAAATATTGCATACAAACAACACGTTACCTTTTAACTTTCCCCCAACTTCTTCACAGTAGGGGCTATTTATACCTGGAAAATGGTTATACTTATTCCCGAAAAATGACATGTGGTCTAGGAAAAGGCACCTGTGATTCCCTATTATCATTTGTGTATATCGTCTGTACGATATTCAAGTAAACTGTAACTTTGCTTGTTATTTTTTTATTTTTTTCTTTAAGTGTTGTCTTTGGTTCATAATTAGAAATGATGTCCTATTTTAAAAATAAATATTCGCACATTCATCTCATAGGACAAGTTTTTTGTTTTTCTGAAGAATAGTACTAAATACCCAATAATCAATTGATCTTTGCGGTGGCATCTAATTTGGCAATCAACGAAGAGAGTTGAAGATGCTGTCTCGATTCGGTCGACGTCGAAATCAGATGGTGGATCTAGGATGACTGTATATCAAGGTTTTACATTATTTTGTTAATGCGGTGAAGGTTCAATAGAAATAAGTTGAATATTTTGATTTGGAAGTAAGCGTGCTATTAAAGAGGAAGTTGACTTTTGCGAGATTGATATGAAGGACTGGTGAGAAAGTGTTCTTTCGCTGTTTTTATTACAGACTTCCTAATATAATAATAATAAAAAAAAAAAATAGAATTTATATATTTAGTATGTAGAAGGCGCCGAAAGTGAAACACTTATTCTTTTTAAAACATCACTTGAAGGTAGGCCTATAATTCCCATTTCCTACTATGACACATGTAATCAACAAATTATTTCAACCAATTCTGAAAATAGAGAGTCCTGCGAGCAAAACTCAAATGAAAATAGAGATATGTTCTACTTACACACAAATTTGGACTTGAAGAACGCACTGGCGGAGCCAAATGTTGAAAGAGCAACGTGTTTGTATTCATAGGGATATTCTGATAGGGGTCTCTAATAGCCAGCTCATCGGAGGTCAGTGTTTCACCTACTTGTACAGTGTCATGCAGCGTTACGTTACCGGTGCCGTTGGAAGGTTGTGTATCGTTACAGAGCCAGTATAAAGTAAATGCTGGTGGATTGGCGTCTGAAGTACATGTCAACCCAAACTCAATGCGTAATTCACTTGACTTCAACCGTCGAGAAGATATGAAGACAACAGGTTCGTCTATTAAGTTCTTTATTAAGAGCAATGGTAAATACATACGATAAAAAAGGAGAAATACGGAAATAGGACATTAAAGTGAAATATGGGGGTGGGACATATCAATAAACAAACAAAATGAAAAAGGAAAAGGAAAAAGAAATAAAATGCTGCTCATTATTTCTTACTGTAACAGTTCGTTACTGAAAGCTCTGTAGTAGGAGGGTACAGTGGATATGATATGTAAAGCATTTACTAAACTGTATAGGCAGATTCGACTGAAAGTAATGGTGTGGATATGATATGTAAAGCATTTACTAAACTGTATAGGCAGATTCGACTGAAAGTAATGGTGTGGACAAAAATGGACAGCCACGGAGATATTTGGAGATACTCGGTGAACATGGAGATAACTGACAGATCGACCGATCTCACTTTTCCCTCAACAGGTACGTGATTATGTAAAGTACAAATGCCTTTTGAAAAGAAATGTATACTCACGTGAAATATTCTGGACCATGCTTGCATTCACAGAACACAATGAGGGTGCAGTAGGTTGAACTGCTTGACAGAGAAGAAGATTCCCATGATTAAACCTCTTCGGTATGAAGGTAAGAGTGCTCTCAGCATCATGCCATCTGCATTTACTGAATCCTTAAGAAACGAGTTCTCTGTGAAATTCCTTGATCCCATAAACCAATGGATGAGGGCAGCAGGGTAGCCATTACTAGCTCTGCAGCTTATATCGCTTTGTATACCGTCGCGTAGATCGTCAGGGCTAATGTAACATCGTCTGGAGGGCCTTAAAGTACAAAAGAGACACGCATCTTTATTGCTTAAGGAGTGGAATGCGCATTTAAGAAAACAAAATCAAGATCCATCGTTTGATCTGAGAAGGAAACGCCTTCAATAAGATTTAAATAGATAGATGATGGAAAAAACTAATGTTCAATGGAATGTATTTAATTACAAATACACCCAACAAGCTTCCAATATACTTCTCATCAAATAATGTAATAAAAAATGAACTAGAACATTAATTCGTCACTGAAGACGAACTGGGTGGTCTGTCTGCCCATTGGCAATTTTGCTTTGTAAGATGTGATAATATTTGTGCAAGATAATCTTGATATTGTTGACAATGGATGGAGACTTGCGTCAAAGAAAATTGGACGATTTCATATTTCATTATACCGGGTTTCGAACCTGGGTCAGCGGGATGGGAGGCAAGTACTTTACCAATAGACCAAAACTTTTACAATAGAGATAACACGTAAACGAAAAACGGGATTCTCAAATGACTTTTCGTAGTTAAAAATTGGCATGATCCCGACATTCGATCAAAATTAATTGGGTAAATTATGAAAGCTTATAGTCTCAGCTATAACATACTAAAATTTGGCAGAAAATTGAGCAGGATTAAGAGAGATACTGCTCAAAGAAGAATGGAATGTAGAATCAAAATTTGATCATATCCCACAGAGGTTACACTCAAAATGTGAAAAATTGACATGCCTCCTTTAATCGCATAAAATAAGCCATGATACCTCTGTCAAAATGAAAAATGATGGTAATGATCTTGTAGAAAATTGTCTCAGCTACAACATATCGAAATTGAGAAGAAAATTGACCACCTATTACTGAAATATTGTCAAATGAATACAAAAATTAAGACGTCATTTTTTTTTTTTTTTTTATCGAATTTTTGAGTTCATATGCAAATATGACGACGTTCCGATCATCGACCCCAATTTTTTCCCCCATAAATTCATATCTACAACTCATAGGCTTTCAGAATATGTAAAAAAAAAAAAAATAAAAAAAAAATGGGGGGGGGGGGGGGGGGGGTTCTATGCATTCCGACGAGCTATGGCGGATTTTATATAGACATGTTTTTTCCCACTTTTTACCTTATATTGCCCAGTGATGCGCGCACGAATTTAAAAGTTTGACGCGCGCGTGTGGCATTATGGAAGGTCAAGAATGACTGTAAATAGTTGAAAATTGTCAAGAATAGTGTCAGGAATACTAACCATGCCAAAAAAACCCGGCGTTTTTACGTGCCGTACGCGCGCGCGGACGCGCACGCACGGAAAATTTTAGAATGCTTAAAATGTCCTGAACCGTACTCTAATTTGATTAAAAAGTGATTTTGAGCATCTTTTAATTTTGACGCGCTCGTACGTGTGCGTCATGATACGCTCCTGGATTTTGTTGACATGTTATTTTGACCCTTGACCTGAAATTCAAGTGTGTCAAATATGGTTCATTTTTGATGACTCATTATGGAGATATGAACGATAATGTGATTTCACAAAATGGCGCCTCGATGACGTCACGATGACTTGATGAACTTGAAAAAAAAAATTGGCACTTGCCCTGATAATCCAGATGACTGACTGAAATTCAAAAAAAAAAAAATAACTTAGCCGATTTTGGGAAATCGGCTCAAGAAAGTGGGAGAAGAAATAAAAATAATTAAAGAAAATTCTGACCAAATTAAGATGTGATCTGTCTACGACGGACCAACTAATAGCGATATAATACCAAAGATATAACTCACTGTACACAAACAGTGTGGCTACCCGTCGATCAAAAAAGTTTCCCCAAAATGCAAAACACTGAAGGAACTTCCCATGGTGCTTTCTCTCAGGACGTATCGTGATAGTACTTTCGGTGTCAAGCAAACCTTCATCCAAAGTATTGCGGTAATTTGAGAGGCTTGTGTTACGGGGAATACTATTAATGTCACCAAGCATCCATGATAATTCCACTACTGGTAGGGATCCGATAGTTTTACAAGTGCTTGAAGTCGATGAATCTTCTTGTGCGGAAATGACTGTTCACCCCATTTCGGATCCTTTGTTATCTTCAGATGGTAAAAGCAGCATGTGGGTGGGATGAACTATATTAGAGAGAGAGAGAGAGAGGAAGAAGATGCACAATCATGGCAGAAACAATGGATTATGCTTTGAGGAGAGCTATTTCTGGGTTTTTCCCCCCTTCTTTTTGATGTTGTAAGTATGCCTTAGCAGGTATAGCCAAATATCTCATTAATTAATTAATTGATTCATTCATTCATTTATTTTTCCTCTCATGGGGTGGAACACCCTAACGGCAAAAGATGGTTGCCATAGGGTCCACCAACATAAAAACATAGTACAGATACAAATACATTTATAGTAATAACATGATAATAAGTAAATGATAAATCAATAATTGAAGCATACATAGACAAAAATCATACACGAATCACCTGAATAAACATTTGAAAGCAAGTGTTGAGTATTTGCATTTGTCATGCTTAAACCTTTGGATCCGAGTAGAGTAATTGACATTTGTGATGAAAATCAGCGCGATATGGTTAGAAAGTGTACTCTGTCAGGCTGTTAATGTGTGAACAAGTAATGAACTTAATTAGTATTCCTACCTTGGACATTCATGTAAACTGAACCATGTGAACTTTGATGATTATTGGTTAGTTTTGGATGTGATGCCACACAGCGGAGAATCCTTCCTTGATCATTCCTGGACGGCACAATAGTAGCAATCTTTCGAGAGACATAACTATCGCCTTGTACGACATTCGACTGATTTCCTAAAGTGACAGATACATCATCTGGTACTTCCCAATCAAGGACAAATTCAAATTATATTTGTCCTCTCTAATCATCTTTACCTCTTAAGATGACCCATTTGGTATTAAAAAAAAAACAAAACAAAACAAAACATTTTAAAGGTTGCTACCTTAAATTGCTTCTAATCAGGTAACATTGACTTAAGAACCTCATCAGTCGGGGTTAGTATGTCGTCCATCCGTGACATTGAAATTTGCGGATTCTGATCTAATAAATGTTCAACGCCTTTCGTAATACCATTCTCAATGAAAAATAAAACAGCTCTCTCCAATGCATACTGATTTCTTATAGGGGATTTCTAATTTTCAAAATTATGTCAAATGCCTGCCTGTGACTAACCAATAATGCTCTAGAAACCTTCATTTCAATAGAATATAATTTCTAAAGTGTTGGATTTTGGAATATTTTCATATTGTAATCAAATCTAGTTCCCGTCTACCAAATGCTGTTTTTATCAGCAGTTTACTACACACATACTAAGTTTATTAGTCGCCTATGAAAAGGTATGATTGCGAAGGACTTGCAATTTTCTATTTAAATTCTCAGTGATTCTAATTTCTGTACACGACTGGAAAAGTGCCTGAACTGAGCTTATCGGGAAACGTTTGATCATGTATCCAAAAGTATGTAGTTCTCAGTATCAGTGGCGGCACCAGGATTTTTAAAGTGGGGGGCAAATGGGGGGCAAAAGAAAATGTTGGGGGGGGGGGCAAGGGCGGACAAAAAAAAATTTGACACTTTTTGTAGTGAAAATGTACAGAATATTCGGCTATAAACCTACCCAGATATGAGGACATTTTGAGCATCTAGCTGAACTGCCCGATTATAAAGAGGTGTTAGTTATATACTGCGAGCGAGCGAAGCGAGCGAGCAAAAATTTTGACATTTTTCGTAGTAAAAATGTACAGAAATTACATATTCGGCTATAAAACTACCCCAATATGAGGACATTTGAGCATCTTGCTGCCCGATTATGAGGTGGTAGTTATTTTTTGCGAACACTTTTTGTCGTGAAAATGTACAGAAATTATATTCGGCTATAAAACTACCCCAGTATGAGGACATTTGATCATCTCGCGGCCTGATTATGTGGTGGGAGTTATAGGCCTGTATTGCGAGCGAGCGAAGCGAGCGAGCAAAAATTTTGACACTATTATAGTGGAAATGTACAGAAATTATTCGGCTATAAAACTACCCAAATATGAGGATATTTCTTTTTCATTTTCCACCCGTTTATTTTTTTTTTTCACTCCGAAAATTATTGTGGGGGCAACTGGACTGGGGGGGGGGGCAAAGCTTCTGACTGGGGGGGGGGGCAAATGCCCCCCATGCCCCCCCCCCCCCCCCCCCGTTGGTGCCGCCACTGCTCAGTATGTTGCTGTTTTTTTTTAAATTATACTAAAGAAGTATACCTGGTAGCAATGGAGTCACCTGTCTGCTGCTTGACCTGGGTTCCCTATTCCATATGTACTGCTTACTTTGCATTGGTAATTATTGCCATCATCCCTGGTAAGCTCTTTAATTGTAAGATTCACACTATAAAGCTCTGCCAACACGCTGAACCCTGATGGGTCAGGAATACTTAACTTACATGAACGATATGGCAGACAAATGTGAGTGGCCACCTTCACACCTCTTCCATTACCCCTTTCCCAAATTACCCGCCGATATCTTAGATGCGGCGTGAAGGTACACACCAATATGAAATCTTCGCCAATGACTGGTAGAGAGTTGCATGTGTGGATAAATACTTCAACAGAATGGCAGCCTGCACATGGTGAAGCGCAATCAATATTTCATTTGGAGAGACGACTATGCTAGCACGTAGCAAATAACCCTGTCAAATTAAGGAGGGGTCGCAGAACCATCCTGTGCCCCATTTTTTGAAAGCCAATTTGCATCTTAGGTATAACCCCTCACCCCCCACAAAAAAAAAAGAAAATGAGAGAGAGAGAGAGAGAAAAAAAAATGTGATACCTTGTCGGATCTTTACATTATTGCCCCCCCCCCCCTCTACATAATCCTGGATCCGCCCTTACTGATAGGACACATAAATTATCCTGCTAATTACATATGCCAACGGTGAAATGCGAGTAGTTCCATATTCTCAGTGCTCTTACGTATCTAACAAGAATAGTTTTTAAAGTGCATTTGCATGGGAGAACAATGACTATTAAAATAAGCATACAATTTACGTCTCAGATAAAAAATGTCTCAGAGACATTTTTTTTTTCCACTAGATATGTTGTAAGCATCTTTCTTGCTGTTTATCGGAATTCCTGTTTAAGGTCATGTGATAAATTTTCTTATCAAGTTACGTCACCATAATTTGAGGAGTGTGGAATTAAAAAAGCTTCCGAATTAAGAGGTGCATAACATTTGGAAACGTATTATTTTTAAAATTGTTATTTTTTTTACTCATTGTGACATATACATTCATCACATTGTTTTTCTACCTCCTTAGAAGCTTCGGTGACACACTCCAGCTTTAAAGTGTCACAATTTTCATAAAATGAACATGATAAACTGATACTTACCAGATCTAGAAATGATAAAAGCGATAAAAAGTAGTGTTTCGACACAAACCACCGTCATCACTTAGTAGTTAAACAATGCTAATATCACTTGAACAATTGGTATTTTACGAATTTATACATGTATGTGCATTATGATCACGAAGGCATTTAAACAAGTGGAAAAAGAGCAACGCGATATATTCGAAAATTCGTCATTGCGTCTTCTCTGTAAATGAAGTTGATTTACATGTCCTTATGACACCAAGTCAGTTTCATAAACTTCAGCTAGCCGTCACTTTGAAAGTTATAATTTTGTGAACGATAGGGACGCTATTTCGTCATTCGCTGCAGTCATTTTGCAACCAAAAACGAATACATCATCTAACTGCAGTCTTACATTACAGTGGTATGCACGCCTTTTCACCGAGGACTGCGTTTATTGAATATAATACATTCCAAAGTGTTTATTTTACATAAGGGAACTTTGTTTTTGGACAGTGAAAGTGCTATCGTATAGAAAATAATAATACAAATAGTAATATCGGCAACTGTAAGCCCTGTATTAATTCATTTCTTTTCTTAAATGTAGATCTGAAACTCACCGATGTACAAGAGAAAGGTTTCTTTTTCAATGTTTTTGTGATATGATTATACATGTTATACACATCATTTTATTTATTGAAATTAATTCATGTTTATTCTACGGTTACAAGCATTAAACATTAAGGGGTCATTCACAATTATCAACATTTTCACAAGTGTACAAACCATACACTTTTCAAGACCCCCCCCCCCCCCTCCCCCCAAAAGTGTACGAAGAAAAATGTTGATTTTTTTCCCACATTATAAAGCTACGGTCACAAAGGTCACAAAGGTCACAATGCACCCTCGCTTAAGGAGGAATTTTGTTAGATTTTCCGGGTCAGTAGGTCTATTGTCCCTATTGTTCGCCATCTTTGACATTGTTTCCACGTACGTACGCGCACATGTTTTCTACATATGGAGTGCGCGAACTAACGGTCAGCGGGGAAAGTTTCCAGCGAGACGAGAGGCCGTGATCAGACGGGATGGGCGCGAGAATATGGATCGACATTTTTATAAATTGGAAAGCGTACGCCGGGTGTTGACCCCCCCCCCCCCCCCCCCCCCAGCGTACGGTTTGTACGCTCGTGAAAATGTTGATAATTGTGAACGGCCCCTAAACACACAGCAAAATTCGCAGAGGACCACTTTAAGTATTGTAAGGTATTGTATTGTAGTGAGGATTTTGTTACATCTTTGTTCGACGTTTCTCCGATTTATATTCAGTTTAGGGTGTGGGTGGGACGACAAGAAGGTAAAGTTTAAGCAAACATACCCTTTCTTATGCTATGGACTATATATTTCGCAACATAACAAAGTAGACAGCTAATGTAACAATTACACACACACACATACCGGAACATAAAAATCAGAAAATATCTTTCACACATATATTTCTCCTTCCATTAACAGAAATATACGTACATGAATAGGTGTATCTGAAAGATAATCAGTAAGCACATTCTTCGTAATTTATTTACATCATTTATAGTTAAAAACTGCATTTCATCGCCGATGTTGAGGTTATGTTTATTGAATACAGGAAAAACCTTTCGACATAATAATCATCCTGTGTTTTTCTACTTCTCTAAAGTATGTCCATCACCAAATCATACAAATTACGGACATTCACGTTTCAGTTGTCATTAGTGGATGAGAAGGTATTGTAATTGAGATACCGAGGCTACTTTAAAGGCATTGATTAACTTTGCCCAGGATTGAAAAAAAAAATCACTGTTCCAGCTAATGCTGTAATCATAATTGCAAACCTTTAGGTCAGACAGGAATCGCCTGAGTTTTATAAGCTGATCGGTCGTTTATATATCAAGATATTTACGATTGAACATTGATGTCGGGATAGAGTACCACCGAACCCTAAAGAACTCTTACGGTTGGCATACCTCGCTCTATCACAGAATACCGTACGGGCTGGAAACCCGCTCTGAAATCGCCAAGCGCTGGTGCTTGGTTTTTGTGACTGCAGCGCAGCGAAGAAGCCGAGCGACTTGCGCTAACGATTGATCGCGTTTTCTCTTTTTTAGGATAGTAAACGGGTTCCATTTTCTCTCATACTTTCACATATCCTTAATGATATATGTAGTTAGAGGACTGCACACAATTCACTGGCATTTGAGCTGATTTAATAATTTTTCACAAAGTTAATCAATCACTTTAAGGGGAGGAGGAAACCCTCACCTCCCTCGAAAATACTGAATCTACCATATTCTGGTAATGTTGACCTCATATTTGGACAGTGGGGCTATGATCTCTTTGCAATTTCTTTATCCTATGTAGTATATTTTAATGACGAAAGTTTGCAAGGCTATGAATAGATGTAATGTTAATCAACAGTAGATGTCACTGCAATAAAATACATGTATTACAACCTTTTTGTATTCATGAAAAATACGTTAGGCCCTGGTGAGATTGTGCAGTATGGTCAAATCACACCCCTGTACTCGTTTAAGCATTTTTTTTTCTATATTACCATTCCCAAATTCCCAGGAAAAAAAAAATCCAAAATGGGGGTGGGGAGGTTCGTTACCCTTTTCCAGTAAAGCTTCAAAGAGGATTATTCTCTTGATGACTTTGATACGTCTTATCACTAATTCAAGAGACGATTTCACATTTACATGTAAAAAACTCGCAATCAAGGTATATAAAAAAATGTAAATCCTTTAAACACTGGTCTAGAATTAAACATCCACGCTGGTAAAAATTAATGGTGAATGAACAATGAAACGAAGCAGGATATCAGAGTTGTATTCCTACGAACGTATTCAAATTCAAAGTGTGACAAGAATGCACCCAACATTAAACATACTAATTTGTAATTAATTCTAGAACATATAAAGATTAAAAATATTGCTTCCATGTGTTTACACGTAATGGACGCGTATAGATCTGAACTGACAGATTTAAGGTTTTGAATGGGGGATACATGTTTCTATGATTTTTTTTTTTTTTTTTTTTTTTGGTGCTTTGTTTCATTTTTCTCTAAATGGTTAAAAATCATGCCGAACGCCGATGTCGGCACTTTTTTTTTTCTAATTTTTTTTTTCTTTTTGTTAGCAGATAAAATCAGATAAAAATTTAATGGTTTCAATTCTATTAATGTTTGCAATACCGCTGTCAGATTGGTAATGTAACAGCACCATAACTCTCGTCATGTACTTGTGTGTCATTAAAAAAGTATTTTAGACTGAAACTTTGCTGCAGCCCGTCAGCAATTCCTGGTTGTCAATCAAAGGAGAGGGAAGATGATGTCGTTTGGCTTTGATCGACGATGAACCAAGAAAGTGGATCTGGACTCCCTAAAAAATATGAGAGGAGATGTGTTTGGTGAAAAATCGGGTCATAAGTTCTAATTTCTTCAGTATTTAAGCAATAAATGAAAATATATCGAAATCATAAAATTACTTTTTATATCATATTAAATCCCTAGCAACAATGTGATATATCCACACGCACACAGACCTAGGTCTAATTAGTCGTGAAAAAAATTACCTCTAAACGTGAAGTTAATAGTAGCGCTGACATTACCGAGCCTGGATTCAGCCAAACATATATAGATGCCATTGTCTTTCGCCCGAATATTAGTAACAATAAGCCTTCCCGACATAAAGGTATCTTCTTGTAAAATACTCCGGTGAATCTGATGCCGGATGTTGTTGCTGAGTTTATTGTCTTTAAAGAACCACATGACAGAAGGTAGGGGTCTTCCGTCTGATGTACATGTAAAAATAGCATCGACGCCTTGCTCACTACTCAAAACCCGACGAACAGAGTAGTTAACAATGACAGGAGAATCTGCATAGTTATTTGTAGAAAATAATAACAAGAGAGAGTGAGGGGGGGGGGGGGAGGGAGGATGAGATGGTATTTTTTATTGTAAAGAGAACTGAGAAGAAAAGATGACCATGAATAAAATTATATCCCGGAAAAATGGAGATGCATGATATGAACATCACCAGCGTAATGTAAAGTAGATTTGTTAGTACCACGCAAAAACGAATTCTACCTACAGGTAAATGGCATCCTGTTATGTCACCCCCCGCCCCCCCCCCCTATTTTTTTTTTTTTTTAAGAGGATAAAAAAGATCACGAGTTGATGTTTGTTTGTGAAGGAAACAGAGTTAGTAGGCTACTCTCGCCTATTCAACGTACTCATAGTGAAAACAAAACGGAAAAGAAATAATCGCCTCAGGATCTGATGCAGATAATGTATTTTCAGTTAGGCTTAATTGAAGTAGAAGAACTTACATAGAACATGAAGAACCTCGCTGATACTCTCAGACTTCACTGATAGAGCGTTTGGTTGAAACACCTAGCACATAATGCGTTTCCCATGGTCATTTACTGCTGGTGTGAACGTTAAAACACTCACTGCGTTCACTCGATGATTTTCATTTGTTAAATACCCTGTATAAGAATCCTTGGTTACGTTCTGTGATCCAAAGAACCATTGGAAAGTTGGTTTTGGATAGCCGTTGCTCGATGTGCAATTGATAGTTGCCGCTACCCCATCCTTCCATTCATGTGTTCCATTCAGGTATGGAGGATCCGCTGGTCCTGGAAAATCAATTTATTTTAAAGATCATTAGCAGGAACGACTTAAGTTAAATATGACATATTACTGATATTTCATTGCTGGAAATCAAATCTGGTGATATCTGTAGGAATGCTTGGTTGCTAAATAGACAAAACATGGTATGTGTAAACCAACTCAGTCGAAATGTAAAGTTGCGCAGTGATGTATCACAAATACTACAATGGATACTCACCATGAACGACGAGTCTCTCTTCTGCTAGACGTTGGTTTATACCAGCATGCGCCACACATCGAAGAAATTGATTGTGATGCTTCCTTTTTGGAATTAACTGTAGAATAGACTCTGTGTCACGTAAGCCAGGGTCTGCGTCATTCTGACTAGAGGAAGAGGTCGTGCTTCCTAAGTCAACTTCCGAACCAATAACCCATGATATTCTAGCTGTAGGACGAGATCCTACACTCCTGCAGGTGAATATTGCAAGCGATTCTTCAAAGACAATAACACTTCTTGTTCCAGCTAGATTGGTAGTTATGGATTCAGATGCAGTAAGCTGGAGATCACTTGGCGAGACTGAACGAGAAGTGGGGGTAAATACCACCAATTATTGCGTGGAGACAAAATTATTTACGTTTTTCGTTTCCTTTGCGAGAGAAAAACATATTAAAACAAATACATGTATTACGGAAAATGAACAGAATAAAGTTATGCAAGTGTGTGTCCTTTATTAAGATTTTTTAAAGATGAGATTTCCTTACTGCAATACGAACAATTACGAATAAAAGTAATAGTTTGTGAATGACTCGATAACGGCGATAAGAATTTTCTACGTTTTTGTTTTTGTTTTTGTTTTCACAGAGTGGTCCTGAAGTAATGGAAATGATGAACAATTATTACCTTGAACATCAAGACGGATGGACAAATAAAGATCATTTTCCAACTCCTTATGAGACGCTATACAACGGATAATCTTCCCATTGTCGTCCCTTGACGGTGTAACTGAGACATCTCTTCGGGAGACATAAACATCTCCATGAACAAAGTTGAACTGATCATCCAGGAGAAACTGAATTTCATCAGGAATTTGCCACTCTAGTATTGCAGGTGGTCTTGCGCCTTCTGCTGAGCATGTTAGGTTGTGGGTTTGCCCAGATGTAATGCTTACAGATTCTCCATTTATGTATCGATCCTCAGACCGATCGTCAGTGATCACTATCAGTCTAGGCATGGCTGGAAATTAGGCAAAACTCATATAGTTACCATGTTGATCTACCTTAAAAAAAAAAACAACATCAGCAAAAAAAAAAAAACAAAAAAAAAAACTGATGTTTACAAATTACACGCCGATTGGATCAAAAGGGATTAAACTTGCCTTAACATCAACATTATCTATGAAATCATATCTATTGAATGATTTCAAGTCAGAATTAAACTCGAGTAATCAAATATGAATTAATGTTAATATTGACGACGGGACTTTCACCCGATTGTTATTTTTAAACGGTGGGATGTTAAGTACTTTTTGAAATTCATACAAATACACACACAAAAAAAAAAACAAACAAACAAACAAACCCCAAAACGAAGTACTTTTTAAATTAGCAATGTATCATTCCTGCCTTAATTTCAGACACTTTAATACTAGCCTAATAGAGGTAGAATACTTGAAAAAAAAAATCTTACCTGATAGCTTTACTTCTAGTTCAATCGTATTAGAATTTGCACCAGAAGATGAGGTTATTAAGCACTGATAGCTGCCACTGTCATTCACTGTTAAATGCCTAATTGTTAGATTTCCGCTAGAAGAATCTGCCATCAAACTGTACTTATACATAATAGTTTGCTCACTTCTGCAACCCACTCCTCGGCACGTATTGGTAGCCAGAATATTGCCATTCTCATTCTTCCAATACAGTACCCGAAACACGACCGACGGTGTATATGTGCATACAAGTGTGATATTCTCGCCAACGACAGGGATAACTCCTGGGTTCTGTACAGTGGTAGACACGCTGATCTCGTACGTTGGAGAAACGATAACTGCGAGGAATAGAAATATTCGAAAGCGAAAATCCATATCGTCTTTAAAGGAATGTTTTTCCTCCTTTTGCCTGTATATTTTAACCTAGAGCTTTGCTCTATTTGGTATATCGTATAACTTAGCACAATATATGGAGAAGAATAAGAGGAACAACAAGGAGTAACGTTTCCTTGTAGGAAATCCTTGTAGGAAAGTGTGAGTGAACATGAACAATCGTCGCTGGTACAATTATTCTTCTCTCTCCTGATCCGAAAATGAAAGCAATTTGTTTTTCTGAAGAACACAAGTGGGCTGTCACATTTTAATAAACGGGGTTTCGGATTTTTTTTCTTTCCAATGGGCATTAAAAGATTAATTTATATCGATCAAGCAATGCAATTGATGTTCATCTTAAACCCTCGACAGTGTCAGTTAGTTCCATAGTAATTTAGGAAATATTTTCATGAATGGAGGCAAGTGTTACTGACATACTTTTTCTCCAGCTGTTGTTTACACGAGGAATACATGGGCGTGTTTACAGGATGTAATTTTTCTACGAGGAGTTGGGGCTCATCAAAGAGGTCCGATTGTCTAAACGAACAAGACATTTTGGTATATTCCAAGAGTCTTTCTTTCAAATTATGACGACTGTATTGATATTAATTACTTTGGTTCCGAATTTTAATTCATAAACTTCAGAATAAATAATTCCAGAGAAAAACATGCCACCTGTGTATAATTGGAAAAAAAAAAAAATAAATAAATAAAAAATGAATGAATAAAAAAAATAAAGAAAAAAATAAAGAAAATAAAAATAAATAAATAAATACAAAAAGATAATAATAATGATAACAATAATAAGTTAGATACTTTGATTTGGTAGCAACTAAAAGGAAGTTAAGTTAGTGTGCACAGATAGTATTGCACAATCTTTTTGATGTAGACCTCCTATTACTTTTGAAGACTGAAAACATGTTTAGAAACACGTTTACAAACTGCGATGCAGAATGCTAGATTACAATTATGGTTTTGAAACAGCTCACTAACATCATTCCTCCTATGGCATATCAAATCACAAAACCTTTTCTGTCGGTTAATATCTTAATACAGACAGAGAATCACGTGGGCAAGTTAGACTCAATGAACCTATTCATTTTTTTCTTTCCTTTTAAGTTGTACTTACGAGAAAATGTGGAGGTGAAAACTGCACTGCCTGAAAGGTATCTTGAAACCGCTAGGCATTTGTATTCACAAGGATATTCGGAAAGGGTGTCTCTAATGGTCAACTCACTGGAAGTTAGCGTTTCACGTCCTTGCAAATTCTCATTTGGTGTTACACTACGGATGCCTTCAGAAAGTTGTGTATCGTTACAGAGCCAGTGGAAAATAAATGCTGGAGGATTGGCGTCTGAAGTACTTATCAACACAAAACTAATGCGTAATTCATTTGATGTTAATCGTCGAGAAGAGATGAAGACATCGGGGTCATCTATGATTAAGAGCAAGAGTAAATGCATATCCAAGAGACAAAAGAGTCTTTAAATATGGAATGGGGACAGGGGAATTACGTTTTGGGGTAGGAGGCTGTAACCGGACTTTTAGGACAAGGGGAGAAATATAAATATAACTAATTACTTTAATCCTTCCTTCAATAAATCAAAGTAGAGTTAAGCGTTTGCAGCATTTACATCTCTGCACATACATGCACTTACATAAAGATGAATAAAATGAAAAACAAAAACAAAAACAAAAACAAAACAAATAATCTCATGACCGAAATATTAAGAAATGTATTGAAGTTTAATACTTACATGAAATGTTCAGAACTATGCTCACATTCACAGACAAAAGTGACGGTGCTACAGGTTGAACTGCTTTGCAGAGGAGATTTTTTCTCGTGGTCAGACCTTTTTGGTAGGAGGGTAAGGGTGCTGTAAGCATCATGCCGATCACCTTCATTGATTGAATCCGTAAGAGAAGAGTCCGCTGTCAAATTCCTTGATCCAATGTACTAGTCAGGTTCACTATGTATTTTTGTTCAAAATTTTTGGAGATTAGCAAAACTATACATTTTTGGAATCAGTAGAACATGGGGAATCCGAAAATTGATGTTGGCATTTGCACAAAACCCTGACCATATGTAACTAGTATTGAACACTTTTGAAGATATTTTTGTAACAGAACCTCATTCTGTCATTTTTGTGGTATCATATTAAAGGGCATTAAATTCTCTACAACATGACACCACATTCGATGGGTTTCGTGATGATTTGTACAACAATTTGGGGCAAAAAATGTGATTTTTATCATTTTTTTTCAAAAATATGATTGCTTCAAATACATATTTCTCCATATTTCAAAAGTCCATTTCACTAATGACTTCCAACTTTACAGAAAATCAACCATATATAGGGTCAATATCATATAAAAATTACAAGTTCATTGCTTATCTAACAAAAAAGTTATAGTACTCTAAAGTTCACACTTTGATATTTTCTAAAACAGAGAAATAAAGCCAAGGGCTGCCTTCTAGTCAGGTTCACTATATATTTTTGTTCAAAGTTTTTGGAGATTAGCAAAATTATACATTTTCGGAATTGTTAGAGCATGGATAAGCAAAATAATGATGTTGGCATTTGCACAAACACCGGCTTGGTGGCCATTTTGGATTTTCAAAATGGCCGCCATAAAATACATAATTTGCCTTATCTCAGCTTCTTTTAAAGGTATAAACGTAATGAAATGGGCCAGTCCTACTATTTATGGGTGCAGAAAACAAATGGTGACATCTAGACATCTTCTTCTACCGCTTCCTCGCATATGGAGGCCATTTTGGATTTTCAAAATGGCATACGTGTAATATATAAGTTGCCTCATCTCTGCTTCTGGTCAACCTAGGAACTTAGCAAAAATATTCTAATCCTTTTCTTGGTCGATAAAACAATTGGTGACATATTTAGACTTCTAATCTTAATGCGTCATCGCACACGGCGGCCATTTTGTATTTCAAAAATGGCACACATATATATGTATGTATATATATAAATATATATATATACATATATATATATATATATATATATATATATATATATATATATTCAAGTCAACCAATAGCAACTTAACAGAATATGCTAGTACTTTGTTTCCTGGGTCAGGAAAACGATTAGTGACATAATTAAACTTCCAATCTCAACGCTTCATTGGACATGGTGGCCATTTTGAATTTTCAAAGTGGCCGCCACAAATACATTTTTCCCTACGTCGGGTTCTTTTCCACGTAGAGACTGAATGAAATATGCTAATCCTACGTTTCTTGGGTCGAGAAAAGAATCTGTGACATTACTAGACTTCTACTCCCAACGCTTCATCGCATAGCGCGGCCATTTTGGATTTTCAAATTGGCCGCCATGAAATATTATATTGCCCTATCTCTGCTTCAAGGCAGCCTAGAAACATATTGGAATATTCTAATACTATGTTTCCAGGGTCAGGAAAAACATTGGTGACGTCATAAGAGTTGCCATCTCAACGCTTCATGTGGCTTCCATCTTGGATTTTCAAAATGACCGACAAAAATGCATATTTTGCCCTTTCTCCATGAACAACATAAAAACTACCTGAAATATGATGCTTATGTTTCCTTGATAAGGGAACTATTTGGTGCTATCACAAACTTATAATCTTGATTCTTCCTTCACTTTAAGCATTTGGGGCGCTAGGAGCCCTCAGACAAATTTCATTGCGTCTCTAAACTGAAACGATGCCACGTTCTGGCTTTTGTCCTTGAAGTCTTGCACAGGAGCCCTCAGACAAATTTCATTTCGTCTCTAAACTGAAACTGTGCCACGTTCTGGCTTTTGTCCTTGAAGTCTTGCACATATTTTGACACCAAGTTTAGAAAAATTATACAGTCATGCTATATTTTGGTTTCTAATTTTCTTCTCTTCAGGCAAGAATTTATATTTTTGTACAATTTGAATGAAAAACAGCAATTTGATTTTATTTCTTTGTAGATCATTTGTAATTTCTTCTTCTTTTATTATCCCTTTTCTATCTGAATATTGATTCAGAAAAAAAACCCTCTAATAACAGACCTACAAAGCAAGATATATGGTTGAAAAACAATTGAATGCGAATGAATAAAGTCACTTTTAACGACTCTTGTTTTTCAGTCTACGAACTTTCCCATCGACTGTCATCACTGGTCAGCCCCCCCCCCCCCCTCCCCCGGATAACTACCCCTTGAATTAAATACCAAGTGCAGTTCTTTAGCTGTATTATTGTAACCTACTACTCAATTATACTGTATCAGACTAGAGACAGACTTCCTGTTCTGATATGTCGACCAGCATGTGCAAACTAAATAATTGTATTTTACAGTACAACAAATATTTATTACATACTTTACTTGACCCAAAGACGTTTTAGGGCACTCCAGTTAGGCTAATCTATTGTATACATGTAGGATCACGCCATTACAGCACAGACAGCTCACAACCTTTAAAATGCTCATTTCCTACATGTCATATTTTAAAAAAAACTTTATTTACTTTCAGTTCTGCTTTTTAAGGTAAATAGTAAGAGCTTAATAACATAAATAAGGAGAAAAAAAGATATACAAATAGAATAAGAAATATTGCGTTTTAACCACTTTGCACAAAAACAGAGAAAAAATCTCGAAAGGTCATATTTTTTTTTGCTTTCAGTTCTTCTATTTAAGGTAAATAGTAAAGCTTAAGTAAGACAATTTTTTTAAAAAATAAGATAAACAGTGGTAGCAAGAAATATTGTGTTAAATCACTTTTTACTCAAAACGTCACCTAAGTTTAGAAGGATCTTTCGTAGAAAAATATTTTTGCAATGCTGAAATGAAGAAAGTCAAAATTTAGAGAGGCGTGAAATGCGCTGATTGAGACCAACCGATGAATTTTATCTACAACTGCATGAACCATGGGGGGGGGGGGGGGGGGGCTGACGCCTCTTGCCCGAATGTAAACTTTACTTTCAGCCCCTAGCCCCCACCCCTCCCCACCTCGTAAGAGTATGCTCGTTTTAATATTGAAAGTGCTTGGAAATGTTACAGGGGACCCCATTTGGGGGGTCAACCAGACTTGGACTGATGGTAAAAACTGTTTGGTATCAAGATGTCCTCCCTGTACAACTGAGGGGGGGGGGGGGGCGGGCCCAAGTTTTGAACCCCACCACCAAGTATCTACATGTTTTAGAGTGTAAATCTTGTCTATCACGTGAATACAGGTCCCATGTTATTTCACTGATGGCCTAAATTGCTTCCTTGTACCAATAATACTTGTAGGTATTGTTTTAAGTTAAATTTTAGAGGGAAAGGGGGTGGGGGGGGGGGGGAGAAGGGTAAGGCATTGGCAGATATTTTTCCAGTAACCATGAGATTTTAATGATTTGTCAAGGCTCATTGATTTTTTTACCATTATCCAAAGTACTTTATGAATATTACTTTGTACCAATTTGTCTCGTTTTAAAACCAGAAAGGGGGAGGGGAACGCATGGACACGTAAGGGGGGCAAGTTCTGTACCCTATAATCTAGTATAATACGTGTGTTGGAGTGTGAATCGTGATTATCACTTAAAACCAAGTTTCCTCATATACATTATTGGACAGTTAGCCTTTTTATTTCTCAACACATATCATGGGTTATTAGGCACATTTGTATCATAGCAACGGGAACTAATAAACAATTGTATATCACTAAAATATGATCGTACTGAATCATCTGACATCACACTTCCTATCAAAATATTCATCTGCATGACAATAGCATGTACTACCGAAATAATCCATTTCACGTCTCCCAATGTTACCATTGTCAGGGAGAAGGCAGCACTTAGTAACCACTTTTGTTATCGATTCTCTACTTTAGCTAATACCAAAGTGTCAACTTTAGAGCGCTATAACTGTTTTGTTTTATAAGCAATGGACTTGTAATTTTTATATGATATTAACCGTACATCTGGGCAGTTTTCTGAAAAGTTTGAACTAATTAGTGAAAATAACTTTTGAAATAATGAGAAATACGTATTTTGAAGAAAAATTATGTAAACAATCACATTCTTGGCCAAGAATTGTATCGCAAATCATCACCAAACCCATTAAATGTGGTATCATGTTGTAGAAAATTTAATGCCCTTTAATATGATGATACATACATGGTAAGATGAGGCTCTGTTAAAAAAATATCTTCTAATTTGTTCAGTACGAGTTACACATAGCGGCCATTTTGAAAATCCAAAATGGCCGCTATGCCGGTGATTTGTGCAAATGCCAACATCAATTTTTGAATTTCCCATGTTCTAACGATTATAAAAATGTATAGTTTTGCTAATCTCCAAAAATTTTGAACGAAAGCCCATTTTCTTACATAGTGAACCAGACTATACCAGTGAATGAGCGGAACAGGATATCCATTAATAGCTATGCAGCTTACATTTGTTAGTATACCGTCGTGTAGATCCTCCGAGGTAATCATTGTAACATCATCTGGTGGGCCTTGAAAATACGAATAAACAGACTGTTATTGCTAATTCATGCCTTAACGAGTCTAATGAGCATTGATAAACATAGAAGCTCTAATAAATGACTTACAATTTGTTTTTTTAATGATTTTTTTCCCCAAAGATATATCTTGTGGGCCTTTAAATTACGAATAAACGGACGGTTATTGCTAATTCATGCCTTAACGAGTCTAATGAGCATTGATAAACATAGAAGCTCTAATAAATGACTTACAATTTGTTTTTTAATGATTTTTTTCCCAAAGATATATCTTGTGGGCCTTTAAATTACGAATAAACGGACGGTTATTGCTAATTCATGCCTTAACGAGCCGAATGAGCATTTGATAAACATGGAAGTTCTAGTAAATGAGTTACAGTATGTTTTTTAATGAATTTTTTGGAAGGATATCTCGATACATTCAAAATGGCGAACGCACCATAAACCATCAATTTGGCTATTCTTTGATCCCTGAAGTTTCCTGAAGATGCGAAGCATTGAATGAACTTCCCATGTTGCTTTCTGTCTGACACTACTTTCAGTGTCGTACAGACTTTCATCCAGTGCACTGGGATATTTTGAAAAGCTTACGTTACCGGGAATACTATTGGTGTTACCAAAACTCCATGACAGTTCAACTGCTGGTAGGGATCCAATACTTTTACAAATAATCAAAATCGATGAATTCTCTTGGACGTTAACAGTCTTTAGACCACCTTCGTATTGTTTGATATCACCATTTGATGACAGCAGCATATTGGTAGGTAGAACTTCGTTGAACAATACATAAGAAGAAAATAGAAAAGGATTGAAGAAATTATACAAAACTGTTCCAAAATAACTGTATCAGTTTCTGTGAGTGATAGGCAGCAAGCTTAAAAATACAGGTCAAAAGTAACACAGTTTTATAAAGATAAGCATATTAAAAAGCCCTTTAAAATGCCTCATTTGGGATCTAGGTCGAGCAATTTAATGACATTTCAAAAACGACAAAAAAATGGACTTTCTTGACTGACGTCCGTGCTTTATGATTACAAAGCTTACACAGCTTGGTTATGAAATGAGTAAACAAGCAGTATGATATTGCATCAGTTATTCCTACCTTGAACATGAAGGTAAACTGAACGTTGAAGAAAACCTTGTAGTTCAGGATGTGACGCCACACAGCGGAGACTCTTTCCATTATCATTCCTGGATGGTATGACTGTAGCCTCCATTCGAGAAAGATAGCTATCGCCTTGTACGACATTAGAGTGTAATGCCAGTCAAGAACCGCAGGAGGCCTTGCACCATGTGTCACACATGCTATGTCATATGGTTCACTCGCTGTTACTTTAACAGTCACGTCGTTAAGGAAAGCTTTCGATCTCTTATCAGAAATAACGAGCCATTGCGGTGAGGCTGGTGTAATTGAAATATTCATAATAAATAAGTCCACATTTGAATCATACAATTCTAATCATCTGTAACTGCTGTTGTAACTCATGGTTACTTACACTCCGATCTTGCAAAGTTCGCTTCAGCACACTAGTTACAAGAATAGTCATTTAATGGGCTTAGGCCCTTTAGAAAAAAGAATCTTCATTATTTTAAGCTGTTTGCTTTTATAAACTTTATTTTAATTCAGCGTATTACTGAAATAAATTTAATGAGAAATTTATCGTATCGCTCCCATGTATGGTTTAAAAAAAATATATATTTTGAGTAAAACTTTCCGCAGTGATATTTTCCTTTACAGGACGGAAAAAGAGCTATTTTTTCAGATCATGAAAACACTTTATTCTTTTTTTAGAGTTGTCTTAGCTTATGATGTTTAAATATCAACCTAAAAATAGTTTACCTGACAACATTAGTGTCACTTGCATGCTAGTTGATCCTGTACTCTCTCTCCCTATTGTACTGCTTACTGTGCACTGGTATTTGGCCTCATCATCCTTGGTAAGATCTTTGATTGTTAGATTTCCACTTGAAACATCTGCCAACAAACTGAACTTCGAAGGGTTAGGAACGTTAATCCATTCACAAGTATAATTTGGCAAACAAGAATGAGTGGCTACTACGATGCTGTTACCCTTTTTCCAAACTACCCGCCGATATCTGGTCAGAGGTGTGAATGTGCAAACCAGTGTGAAATCTTCACAAATGACTGGTAGAGAATTGTATGTCTGAATAGACACTTCAAATGCACGGTATCCTGCAAAGTGTGAAACGAAACGAAATGTGTCAAACGGAGAGACAACTTCAATATATCGGAAAAGAAAGATTGAAAATGCATAAAATATACTTCTAGGATTTAATCGAGAAACTTTATTTTCCTACTTAAGTTGTAGGCATTGATAATTCATTTATCTAGTTCCGTCAAAAATAATTTAGAAACATAACTTAGCAAAATTCTACTGAATTTAAAGATTTAAAGAATATCAATTCAACGACTCAGTGTAACAAAGTACGCATCTATTGTGTTCATTCTTTTCTTCGGTTTCACCAACAAGGATTCTGAAGCCCACCGCACACTATACCATCAGTCTGCTATCCGATTTCGGAAGAAAATGTAATAGCATTAGATATAAACATTTTAAACACATACAATATTTTTCGTGAGGTTCTGAATAGTCATATAGATAGTTAAGCCTAAAATACGGAATATTACGAGCTTTCTGGTCATAGGAAAGGTCAAATCGCAGTCCTACGATTGTCTACGATTTAAAACTGATTTGCCCCCCCCTCCCTCCCCTTATTCCTGGTATAAGGCTGACCGCGCACCTAAACCCTATGCTGAGTATTCATATCATTGGTCAGAACCTGAATCAGGTAGATTTTATTTGTTAAAATGCCCATATCTAATGCTATTACGATTTATTTAACAAATCGGATCGCAGTCGGTCGTATGGTGTGCGGATGGCTAAAGCTAACACACCTCCTATATTATTAAGCTAATTGTCGAATATTTTCATAAAATTAACATGATAAAATAATACTTACCACGTCTGGAAATGATAAAGGCAACGAAAAGAAGTAATTTGACCCGAATCAGCGTCATCCTCTAGTAATGGGATGTTGATACATGTAATTCTAAAAAAAGTGATATTTTACGATTTTTCTCCGAGCGTTCGCTATGACCATTAACGCGTGCAGACAAAACGAAAAGGGGCTACACATTGCTTAGACAGCACAAATGTGGGGCAGTCCGGGGTTGATATACTGCTTTTACGTTTGCAGTTGAAGCATTATCACGATTAATGTAGGCTATCTATCATGTCCCTTCTGACACAAGGTCAGTTTCACAAACTGTACCGAACCATCGATATTAAATGAAACAAAAGGGGCGCTATTTCGTTATTCCACTATAGGACTAAGACTTAGACTCCAAATCTATACATGTACGCAACCAAAACGAAGTAAGCATCTGTCATACCTAATCATATATAATACATGTCACCTTGTTTATTTTACTCCGGTGGGAAGTAAATTGGAAAGTGTAGAAGCTGTCAAACTTCACCGCCATCGCGAGATGACCTGTGTTTAACGGGAAGTTCATTTCCTTACTACCACTGACGTAGACAGGTCCTCATAAGTGTGTGTGTGTGGGGGGGGGGGGTATGATTTCCCTCAAGGGCCATATATAAATAAATATATATATATATATATATATATATATATATATATATATATATATATATATATATATATATTGTCACCGTTTTCACGAAGTGTCCCAAGAGCGTTGTAGGACACAGAAACAGATTTTGAGTAAAACGCGTTTGAAGTTTGACATTTGTTCAATCGCTATTATCACGGGGGAAAAGTATGTGTTGGTATTCATTTTTTTTATATCATGATAGTACTCATCTAAATCATGAAATGATATAAATTTTATGGGGAAATAATGTTTATTTAATCAATAATTAGATCTCAATCATAGAGGACAGTCACAGGACGGTTCGTGAAAACGAAAAACTTGACATCCACGCTCAGGCTCGTCTTTACGTAGTGGCCCCACAGCGTAAACATCCCCGTCCCCAACGTTGGTTATGTGAAATTTCGTTTTTACGAACCGTCTCGGGTGACGCGCGCGCTGTGCGCGGCCTTACATCCGTACGTGTTTATCATATACTCTAGTTGTAAAGAGTGGAGCGCGCACGTAAACTTTTCTTTGATAGAGTCTGGGTTTGACGGTTTGATTCCCCTTGTCAGAGTTTACACACTATTTAATACATGTTTTTTTTTAAACCCAGATTGTATTATGACGTAAAATACCAATCCACTTTATTCAATGAGGCCATGTGGTAGTAACTTTTCATTTGGAAATATTTCTGTATTTCCCGGTCATGATAGAAATTTGAGAGTCTCTCGATCATTTCTATTTCTTGTCACCCGCATGGGGTGCTTGGTGGGCAAAAGTCTCCCCCATCAAAAAACCCACCAAGCTAATGAAATAGGCCTACCATTGTTTTGTATCCCCATGAAAAAGCAAAGCCCCCATTTGTGACCCCCTCCCCCGAGCCTGGAACATTGTTTAGCCACGACGCTGGTCGACCCCTTGCCATTCTAATCAAAATCTATTTTCCTTCGTTATCCATCTTCTGAAATCTCTCTTTTCTCCTCTTTCTATTTCCCATATCTTTTCCTTAATTTCACACTCTGACAAGAGTCCCTCCTATCTCCCCTCTCTCTTTCTATCTCTCTCTCTCTCTCTCTCATTACTTATCTTCTACCTTCCATTATACTATGCATAATCTTTCCCAGACTCTTTCACTATCTCATACCTTTTCCTTCAATTTCTATTTGACTTCTGAATTCTCTCTTTTCTCCTTTATTTCCCATATCTTTTCCTTAGTTTGTCACTCTGACATTATATATCCATTTTATCTCCTTATCTCTCTCATTACTGATCTCTTGCCTTCCATTGTACTATCCATAATCTTCAACAAACTCTTTCACTATCTCATACATTTTCTATCTGACTTCTAAATTATCTCTTTTCTCTGCTTAATGCTGTATTCCTTCTATACTAACTCATACTGAAACAGTTGACTTTACAAGTTATTCCAGAATTCATAAATTAATCTTCAGTACTAAGTATACTGTATTTGGAGTGTATCTTATGTATTCAATAGGTATTTATTCCTTTATGATCTAACATTCCTGATATCACATAAATTATTTCCAGTATAATGTTGATTTTAGAATATGGATAGATAAAAATAACAAACAAAAAAAAAACAAACAAACAAACAAAAAACACCAAAAAACACGCACACAAACGGCATACTTCTTCATACTATGGATGCCATGGTTTCAATAAACTTTTAACAAAGAAGAACGCATCACTTACCTCAATCATCATTGTCTCAGTGGAAGATATATATTCATAAACATTTCATGTGTACATGTCTGCAAAGCATGGCCTATGACAGCTTGTTTTCTTTTGAATTTTGTTAAAGGTCATTTTCTACATGTTAATGCAGGTATTGATATAGATATGGAAAAATCGAATATCAAACTGATGACAAAAAACATCATTGCCATTAGTTTACATTGAGCATCATTAAAGCCCCAATGAAGAAGTTACAGGAAGAAACATATTGTGGTAGTAAGTTTAGAACAAACATTTTCTCTCTTTTTTTTTTTTTGGGGGGGGGGGGTGAAATTCATTATCCATGTAATACATTTTTACATGGTATATCATTTTCAATTGAATGCAAGCTCACAAAAGGTTTCTATTTGCACTTAATATATATAATCTTTTGTACCATGTACAGTTAAAATTAAAGACAAATCCTCTACAGCATCTTTAATTGATAGAATTCATTCATCTAAAAAAGAACACAGTAGGTATTTATATTTATATTTATATGAATATGAATATGATTGATAGACTAGTCACTACTATTCAATATGTCTTAATAAATTCAGATATCTACTATGCATTAATATTTCATTTCATTTCATTTCATATATTCTTTATTTCCATTCTATTGTAAATTTCCGATAAATGTAAAGTAATACATGTATAGCTGCAATAAATTGAATTTAACTGGTTCATTAATAACCATGACATTACATGCTGCCGAAGGTGATATTTTCATTAAAAAATAATGAGATATTTACAATATGATACAAATATCAAAATAGAAAATTAATATACATGTAAGTAATATAACAAAGGTAAAATCAAACTGTAACAAAGATGTAGATAAGTATTTATCAAATAATTTAAGCAAAAACATAAGCATGACAAGGATAAACATACATGTATGTAATTGAAATTAAGCATAAATATACCATGACCTCATCACAACACCTTAAATGATTTAGAAATTTCAGGACCCTTACAGAGAATGCATGAGTGAGAACAGGAAAAACAAAACGAACAAAAAAACACAAAAAAAAAACAAAAAAACAACAACAACAACAACAACAACAAAAAACTTAGATTGCATGTATGATAATACCTTAGAGGAAACTGCAAATTTCATGCAATTCATGACTGCTACATTTCTACCACAAAGAGGTTATCTTCTTATAATCATATCATAATCCTCTCATAGAAATCTGAAATATGTAATGTAAAAAAACAAACACAATAGAAACATTTTCTTGATATGTTAATACCTTTTAATAAAGATATCGCATGGCAACAGCATAATAAGTACATGTGTATATAGTTTTAAACATTAAAACAAAATTAAAACCCACTAGACATATGTACCTTCTTTGGGAAAGTTTGTGATTTATTTTCCATCCTGTAGAAAAGTTCAACGTCGAGATGAAGAAAAAAAAAACAACCTTGAATCTAGGACACTCTTTTAAACCTGCAACTGAGAAAAAAAGAGAAATGGATTATACTTGTAGCATGTGCCTGTTAAACATAACGTTATATTAGGGCAGTCTCTGTCAAAAATACTCTACATTATTTGAGCATGTGTAAGCTAACATGTTCGATATGTACGAAAATATACACGAAATTGGGTAATGTAGAAGAGGCTTATGGTTCACCATAATGTTTAGTCCTGAAAAAGACTGTTTGGGTTAGAAGAAGAAAGTGTAGAATATTGAGAGGAGAAGGAATGGAAAGGCGAGATAGAAAGTAAGAATCTTTCTTGAAAGTGCGAAGTCCTGAAAAGGACTGTAAACCAAATGAGAGGGCTGAGAGTGGAGAAGACTCGACATCCGTCACTCATCAACAGCTCCCGGATATCTTCCTCCATCATTCCCACTTCCAGACAGTAAGGGATGTAACCAGACCAGCTTCTGGAAACATTCTGAACTTGATATCAGTAACAAACCCGGGGCTTGTTCAAAATGTCTCTATCCACCCAGGAATATCTGATCACCATGTTCTGACATTTTCTCTAGATGCACGCCTAAAGGGTCAGCCGAAACCTCAGAGAAAGATTTACCAGTTCAACAAGGCTAATCTTGAAATTCTTCAAAAAGAAACTGAAAAAAAAAAAAAATCCAATGAATTTTTTCTGTCAGAACCAGGAAAGAGATCAGTTGATGAAAACTGTTCTATGATCCGAAACTTTCTTGGAAAATGCTTAAACGATCTGGTAACTTCGAAATTGTCAAAATCCAGAAGACATCTTTCTTGGATCTCCATTGATATCAAGCGAAAGATGCGCAAAAGGGATAAACTTTTCAAGAAGGCCGGTCACCAGTCTACCTTTGCGGGGTGGGGAGCATATAGACACTTCCGCAACAAAGTTACCAAACTTGTCCACAAAGCGCACAACGAGTATGTGAACACCATCATTGGTGCCAGCCTTTTTGAGAATCCTAAGTGCTTCTTGTCCTATGTAAAAACCTGCCGGACTGAAAATTTGGCAGCCCATCATTACGCACCACATCTAAGTTATGTGCTACTGCCCGAGAGAAGCAGCGTGCTTGAGTGATTTCTTCCAATCAGTATTTACTCGGGAAGACCCATATATCCTTCCACAGAAAGGCATATTCCCATTTCCATCAGTTGGTCCTCTAATCATCCATGCTACTGGGGTCGAAAAGCAGCTCAAGCAGCTCAATCCATCCAAGGCTGGTGGACCAGATGAGATCCCGCCTAGACTGCTCAAGCTTATCGCCCACGTGATTGCACCTGCATTGGCATTTGTCTTTAAACAAAGCTATGAAAGCGGTGTTGTCCCAGCCCAATGGAAACAGGCTCTTGTTTCTCCTATCCATAAGTGAGGAGACAAAGCTGACCCAACGAACTACACTTGTATCTGTGGAAAAGTAATGGAACATATCATGTTGGGTCACATCTCAAAACATCTTGCAGCATACAGCATTTATACGGACTCTCAACATGGTTTTCGTCAAGGCCTCTCCACCACAACTCAACTCACATCTGTAATACATGACTGGTCTTCCGTCCTTCAAACCCGCAGTAAAACAGATGCTGTCTTCCTAGATTTTCAGAAGGCATTTGACAGAGTACCACATCATCGGCTATCCTCAAAACTGCAGTACTATGGAATAAACGGAGATTCACTCATGCATGTGGATTAAGTCCTTCCTAGCAGATCGTCAGCAGGCTGTCGTCGTAAATGGCTCCAAGTCAAGTTGGAGAAAGGTAACATCTGGTGTCCCACATGGATCTGTCATCGGCCCAACCCTGTTCTTGGTTTTCACCAATGATATCAAGGACAACCTGCAATCACCAATATGCCTGTTTGCTGACGATTTTGTCATTTACACAGAAGCTCTGTCCGAACTTGACCGCCAAATCTTACGGCAAGATCTCCAGAAGCTTTCATCCTGGGTAGAAACATGGTTAATGACATTTAATATCAAGAAAGTTCTCTCGATTACCCGAAAACGCTATCCCAACATCTATCAGTATTATCTCTGCAATGAAGAAATTCCTCGCTCCTCGGAGTACAAGTACCTTGGCATCACATAACAGCTGATCTTCGCTGTAACAGGCATTGCAAGACAATCAGGCAAAATGCCAGTAAAACCCTGGGGCTTCACTCATGTGGATTAAGTCCTTCCTAGCAGATCGTCAGCAGGCTGCCGTCGTAAATGGCTCCAAGTCAAGTTGGAGAAAGGTAACATCTGGCAAAATGCCAGTAAAACCCTGGTGATTCACTCATGTGGATTAAGTCCTTCCTAGCAGATCGTCAGCAGGCTGTCGTCGTAAATGGCTCCAAGTCAAGTTGGAGAAAGGTAACATCTGGTGTCCCACATGGATCTGTCATCGGCCCAACCCTGTTCTTGGTTTTCACCAATGATATCAAGGACAACCTGCAATCACCAATATGCCTGTTTGCTGACGATTTTGTCATTTACACAGAAGCTCTGTCCGAACTTGACCGCCAAATCTTACGGCAAGATCTCCAGAAGCTTTCATCCTGGGTAGAAACATGGTTAATGACATTTAATATCAAGAAAGTTCTCTCGATTACCCGAAAACGCTATCCCAACATCTATCAGTATTATCTCTGCAATGAAGAAATTCCTCGCTCCTCGGAGTACAAGTACCTTGGCATCACATAACAGCTGATCTTCGCTGTAACAGGCATTGCCAGACAATCAGGCAAAATGCCAGTAAAACCCTGGGGCTTATCTGAAGGGTTCTACACCCTTGTTCGAGGGAAGTAGAGGCTCAAGCTTATCCCAGTTTGGTCAGACCAAAACTGGAATATGGTTCCCAAGCGTGGAACCCATGTACCCACTCGAATATCAACATCCTTGACCAAGTCTAAAAAAAAAAAAAAAAAAAAAAAAAAAAACAGCCGCTCGGTTCGTTATGTGTAAGTACAGGACATCAACATCTTGTACACATCTGATATCCCAGCTAGCATGGGGTAATCTTCATACCCGTCGGCTCTTGGACCAATGTGCACTTTCCTTTCACATTCACCATCATCTAGCATAGGTGGATCCAGGGGGGGGGGGGGTCGCGGGGGTCCGGACCCCCCCCCCCCCTTTTTTGGCGCCGTTTTTTTTTTTTTTTTTTTTTTTTTTTTTTTTACTTGGCGCCGTCTTTCTTGGCGTCCCCCCCCCCCCCCCCAGAAATTCTGCCGACCTGATCATGCAAGATATTGCGTAGGCCCTATTCATTACCCATTGTTTCATTCTCCGTCGCAACGTAGGCCTAAGTACTGTTCGGCCATGCCAGATCAGATATGCGGCGCGGCACGCATAGGTTTATGCATGCGACTTTTGATCGTACGTACGCTGTCTTGCAACTATGCTTGCAACCCTCGAGGAAGCAGGCTGAACGCGGCATCATTCAACTTCAAGTCACTCATTCGAGGGCCCTTTAATACTGTCTGGATCCCAAAAGTCTTTAGGGCTTATCTATGTTTGTTGTCAATTGAGGTCTCCTGTGAATCTCACAAACTCGCCCGTTTTTGACCCTGAACTCATGTGAATCTGATAGAAAGCAGTCATTATGTTTCACCATATAGGACTAAGGCTCATTACCTCTCCCAAGTGAGTTTGTTTTTGGTTTGTCTAACTGTTAGCATCAAACTTTACAGGATAGTACTTTGATTTTATAGGGATTGATCCTGTGCTTAAGGGTGTAGCTGTCCTACCAAAACTCAGGCGAAAGCGTGAAGTCAATAAACCCTGAGTGAGCGAAGGGAACGAGGGTACTGTTGACTGCATGCTTTCGACGCGAGTCTTGCTGCACCTCAAAACAAAGGGTTAATCACTATCATAACAGTGACCAATTGGATTATGTGTTGATAAAGCAGAGGGTGGACTCGTGGAACAGCCATTTCTTCGACACTGTCGAAAACCCTCCTGACAGGATTTTCAACAGTGTAAAAAAACCCTCCTGGCAAGATGCCAAATGTCGAATGCCCCTTTTCAGGCCCTATGGTAGATAATCAAAACCAAACTTTTTATTTGGTCTATTGCAGCAAAAACTCGCACATCATATTATAATATCATAGGAATAAGTGATTATTTTTGACAATCTTTGTCAATCTTGTTCAAGGTCAAGGTCATCACCAACAAAGTATGATTTTGACATAGGGTAGGTGTAGGGAATACAAGACCGTAATACAGGACCATCAGAAGAAAACTGTCCTGTCTGCCCTGGCTTTGGAATAAAATATTGCTCTAGCGCCATATAGGTACACTGTTACCATTTCTGCTTACTTTGTCAGTAAACTTTTCATCAACAAGTCCATATTCACCAATCTCCTAAGAGTTTGTCGTGCTAAAATTTCGGTAGATATAAAAACTGGTTTTTCAAGGAACGTAGTGGTGTGTTAAACTTATAAAGAGGTGTGCTATAAAAATTGTATTAATAACATTATTATGATGTTGGTGACCTATTGTACTGGTCAATTGACCATTGTGCACAGTGTAGAGTGCGTAGAGTGAACCTCTTGGAGGACATCCAATCAATTTGTGTAGGTAATACAAGACCACCAATATGGCGACTAATGTTATGCATAATGTGCACTGTGTATTGATAATTTGTGTAAGCTTGCTGCTAGGGTTTTTTATGTTTATGAAACTGAAAGAAAATATCAAATAATATTCAGAATATTGGCGATAAAGAAATATCCAGGCAATTAAGCAATATTTGTTGGTACACGCTGAATTTAGATCTGAAATTTTAAAAGCCTTAAGGTCATGAAATGGAAATTTTTGACTCATCATAAAATTACATGCATCCTGTTATTTCATCTAATCAAATTAAACATTAAACAACAGTAAATTTCAACAAATTCAAACCTGCATGAAGAAAATTTTCACCTGTTTGCACTGCATTATGAGATTACTAGAGTTTGGTTGGATGTGTTAAGTTGTTTTAACGTCATTTTACATCTTTCTTTTTAAGACGTATTTCAATGTCATTTTACAACTCTCTGTAATCTTTAAAATTATCATTGTCAATTGTTCAGTATTGATGTACTTAAAATCATCAACAACAAAATGTAAAGTTACCGGAGGCAAAAGTAACGGCACATTGAACATGTTGAATGCCGTTTAAATGGTAATTAAATTTATCCGATGATAAATGCTATAAAATTTTTGGTTAAAATTGCAACAGATTTTGATGAAACCAAAACATACTCTCAAAAAAAAAACAATTCTTTATTGGTATTTACATTTCCAACGAAATATCATTTCCCTCAACAAATATTTGAGATTTCGGTTGAAAATGTAGCGGTCTCGTATTACTTTCATGGGTAGGGAATAATGGACCATTTACCTATGACGTCATTAAGGAGATTATTTCATTAGGTAAACAAATTTTTGTCATTATTTCGGTACCCTGAGAAATAAAAAGAGTTGCTGAAAGCATTGGTAACCTTACTAGTGTGTGTCTATGTTCATGTTTATGCAAATTATGCAAACGTGCTTAAGGGTCTGGTATTCCCTACACCTACCCTATGGTTGTACATCGCAAGAAGTGAACTTCATGTGTCCATATAAAGGTTAAAGTTGTGAAGGTCAAGACTTAAAGTCACACAAAAGGTCAAAGGTCTGTCAGAGTCAACAAAAAGGTCAAAGTCACGAAATTCAAAGGTAATGACAGGTGCTCGGGGGGGGGGGGGGGGAGGAGGTTTGTTTTCTCCGAGGACTTTTGATATATTTTTTCTTGTTGTTGATTGGGAACGCTTGAATCTGATACATTGCACCATGACTAGTTTTGTGATACAAAACTTATTTATTTTGCTTAATGAGTAGATGCTGTGGTTGATTGTTAAATCCTGTGAATTTTCAGCAAAACTGGTATTGGTACTGTTGTTGATCGGCCTTGATTGTGAACTCCTGAATCTAAGGAACTTTCCCTTTTTTGTGTTCTTTTGTGATTTGTGATTTATAACTCGTGATGATGTAAACACTTGCGAATTGTTATCTCAGGATGGGAGGAGATAATATCGATGATATTTAGTGAATAATTCTTCATTGCTGTAAAATGTGTACATGTATCACTAAAATTTACTTAGTGTGTTTGTACAGCATGCGCACACCCAATTCCTAGGTTATCAACAGTACTTCAACATTGAAGAACCAATCTCAAGTTACTAATAAATCTCCAGATGTTATTCTTATTTGTCTCACTGGACTGTTTGTGTTGATGCCACATGCCATCTGAGGTCCTGCACAGCAATGCAGACTGGAAAATCTGGGAAAACTTTTAAAAATATATATATATATACATATATATATATATTAATACAGTCCAATGGCGCAAATGGCGCAAATCCCGGAGGGGATGGGGGTATGCATTAACCCCCCCCCCCCCTCCCAGTTCTGATGTACGGGGGGGGGGGGGGGGGGCCTGTACAAATATACCCGCACTTTTTGATAAAAGATGGTAATTTGCAATCATTATATATGTATTTTCCATCTCAAATAAACAATAATTCCATGTAATATTAATAGATTCAATGTAATTTGAGTACAAACTAAGACATTTTCAGGCTCGTATTATCAAAATTTTGTGGCGCGCTCCGCGCGCCCAACTATATTTCAACATTAAAATAGTCAACAGGCAATATATATATAGGGGCGCTTAGCGCCTTCGGCGCTTGCGTTTGCCAGAATGATAACTTCTCACCCTTTGGACCCCCCCCCCTTTTTTAAAACCTGGATCCGCCCTTGTCTAGTCTCTATGCCAATGCCACCTGGAATCAGTTTTGCTACCTACCACGGGCGACTTGACCACGCTCCTAAGTACTCAGTACCCATGGCCACGATTGACGTATACAAATACTCTTTCTATCCCCGTACGATCTGGATATGGAATCATCTTCTCAGCCAAGTTGTTCTATTCACCGGACTTGCTTCATTAAAGGAAATTTCCCTTCTCTGAGGACAATGCGGTCTTTTTTTTTTTTTTTTTTTTTTTTTTATCCCTGCTGTAAGCCACTTGATGATAGTTTTTATTTGCAAGGTTTACGCTATTTTTATTGTATATATGAGCATTTCGCACACACACCTCCTTCTGGCACATTGTACGTCATCATCCCAGTATAGCATCCAGTGTGAGTTGCAACAGGGATTATTTCAACAAGTAACAAGTAACAAGTAACAAGTAACAAGTAGCTTTGTATCTTGTTGTTATGTCTCTGACGCAACCATGTGATTATATAAAAAAGCTTTGGTCACAAATCAGAGGGGCGACCGACCGATTTGCAGCCTGCCCGGGCGCCGCTGGAATTAACCCTTTCGAGACAATTGACCACATTTTGTGGTTTGGCTCAATAACTTTTGATTCAGAGCTCAAAAAAATATACCAGATGCAAGAGTAGAAAGAGCAAAAAATTCTGTACACACTGTGTCCATTTTTGTTGCATAACCATATTGCATTTGACACCAGGAATTTTAAAAAGGAGGATAACTTTTAAAATCCTTAAATTGGCAACACTTTGAGAGGTTCAAAATCACTGTTTTTATCAAAATTGGCAATTGTTTTCAACTTTCGACTAAGCTTCTAATGATACATATTGTTTTCAAAGAGATTACATTTTGTTAGAACCGTGTAGCACTAAAAGAAAAATATTATTGTTGCCAATTTGAAGAACAAAATGTGATCAATTTACCCCTTAAATAATTCCTGTCCTGAAAGGGTTAGGGCATCGCCCAACGATTTTTGGAGAAGTCGAGCGGGCTGTAAAGCCCCAGCGATGCCAGGGCGGTACCCTGTCGACTTCCCGTTGGTCGCCAGTCGATTTTAGGTAAAAGCTGGGAGAAATCAGCGTAGTTGCTCTGCGCAGCGTCCGGGCAGTGACCGACTGATGACCCAACGATTACCAGGCGGTCTCCCACCGGCCACCGGACGATTTTTAACTTGCTGCCCGGTAACCAACCGATTTACCCGTGGCGACCGGGCGGCGACCACTTGGCAGCCTTTAATCTAGTGGCTTTGATTTTTTACTTTTGTTTTAATTTTTTTTAAGGCCACTGTTCGAATACATCGGTACGCGGGTGGCGACCGCCCGGGCACCGAGGTATTTTTGGCGACGAGTGAAGAGTGGGCAGGCGCCGCCAGAATTTGCCCGGCTGGCCGCCGAGCTAGTTTTTCTGGTTATGGCCATAGCATTAGCGGAACATCTCATCATGCTTAGGAAGGTAATTTTGCCGGTCCCTCCTCTTTGTATTCTATTAATCATATTATTTTGAGCCCTGATAATAAGGATTTCATATAACAAGGCCATTCCAATGGTCCCTAGAATTTGTTCCAATCATGCCAATGTACACGTAGACCTACATCATCACACAGACCTACGTCCACTTGTGAATGACTTACCTGAAAACGTGAAGGTTATAGTTGCACTGTCATTCCCAAGTCTTGTTTCAGCCAGACATGTTTAAATGCCATGGTCTTCCGTCCGAACATTACCAATAATCAGCACACTCGACATAAAGGTATCTCCTTCATGTAAAACACTGTGGTGCATCTTATGCCGGGTGCCTTTGCTGAGTTTCGTGCTATTACAGAACCAGACTATAGAAGCTGGGGGTCTGCCATCTGATGTGCATGTGAAGATCGCATCGACATCTCGCTCATCACTTGGAACCCGACTAATAGAGTAGTTCACAATGACAGGATGATCTGCACATATTTAGAGATAAAGGACTGACTTATATGAACGATAACATGAGACAAAGAAGAAAAGTGTTATGTTATTGTTCATTGTAATAAGAGAATGGGACAACAGCAGGGGCATAAAGAGATTTCTCATGAAAGTAATAAAAAAAGTACATAATATGACTGTTACCAATGTAGTGGAAAGTCAGGATTTTTAGCCCATCCATAAAACAAAAAAACAAACAAACAAACAAACAAACAAAAACCTGTGCATTGTCCCTTCATCACATACAGCCATGGAAAAAAAAAATATTAGACCAGCTCTATATGGGGGTATATGAGTAGTGTAAAGTACATTGTCTATAGAAGTAGGAAAATGATTATCAACAGCTAATGCATTATTAATAGACTACTACTAACTAAAACAATTGCCGCTATGACTTTTTACCCCAGTACAGTTACCACTAGGACGAGACAAATTGTCCCGGTCAAATTTCCCCAGACAATTACAACATCCTTTTTTTTCCCATGAGAAAGAGTTTTTGGACCACCTAATAGATATAAATGTCTGAGACGATGAATTTCAAGTGTTACTACTCTTGGTCTGAACACCATTGCCTTTTCATTATTCTACTGAGACAAGTACGGGTGACTTAAAAAATAATTTTATAAAACAAAAACACATTTTTGCAGCATGAATAAGCTGCTGTGAGCGAAAAAAGAGGCAACACTTTTTTGACAGAATGCCACAAGGCATGGCTGCTATCTCAAATGTAGCAATTTTCCACCAAAAACTGAACAAATTGCCTACAGAGGAATGGACATGGCTTTACGAGAAAATTAGGGATACCCCTTGGACAATTATCCCCAGACCACTTCTGTCGGGACATTTTCCAAAACCCCTACCCCTGGAGAATATCCCTGAGGACAGTTAGCATCTAGGATATTTACATTCTGTTAGTTGTTCAGAAAGTTCTATCCGTTGGGGTGCCCTTAGAAGTTATTGTCCTTCAGCGAAAATTGTCCGGGGTTAATTGTCCTAGGGGCAATTACCTTGGCGGTAATTGTCCTAGGGATTAGTTATTACACGAGCTAATTGTTTTGGAGAGTATTAATCCACTAATTATGAGTTAGCTAGTAGAAATCATTCTGGAATTCAATTACTGATATAGCCAACACTTGCCATATAGGCTTTTATAAGAAGGTGGTCAAATATTTTTTTTTTCCAGGGCTGTATATTTTCCCGTCATTTTTATTGCGATAAATATCTTTTAATCGATAATTAAAGGGTTCATTAAGTTACCTGTAATAAAAATACCATGGGTAAAAGAAAGAATCATCACAGTTGATGTTTGTTTGTCAGAAATATAGTCGGTACGCAGAGTGTAAAATATGGAGACGGAATACCAGCCTCATATGAAGGTGATGTATCATCGATGGCTTTAAGTAAAGCAGACTTACATATAACATTAAGAGCCTCACTGACACTCCTTGACTTCGCGGCTGTTTGAAGCACTTTACAGATAAGGCGTTTGCCATGATCATTTACTGTCGGTGTGAACTTGAAAATACTAGTGGCGTTCACTCGAAGATTTTCATTTGTTGAAGAACGTGTATGAGAAAACTTGGTGATATTCTCAGAGCCCAGGTACCATTGGAAAGTCGGTGCTGGGTAGCCGTTGTTTGATGTGCAAGTCACAGTTGCAGGTACGTCAGCTTGCAATTCGCAAATGCCAGTTATTTGTGGAGGATCCGGTGGTCCTTGAAAATCAAATTAAGCGGCATTGACTGAAATAAGAAATGTAACTGACACTTACTAAATAAAAGTGGTTGTTTTATTTATTTATTTATTTATCTATTTATTATTTATTTTATTTATTTATTTAACTTTATTTTTTATTTTTATTTTTATTATTATTATTTTTTTTTCTTTTTTTTTTGGGGGGGGGGGGACACTCTAACCCTAGCCCTAACCCCTACACCCTATCCCTCTTCCAGCACGCACATTTCCCACCTTATTGATCTTTAGAGAGAAAAAAAAAATATCAAAAAAATCGGAAAAAACACTGTGCAGTATTTGATGCACAGTTATCCTCCATTTGTTTTATTTATTTCACTTTATTATTATTTTTTTTTTTTTGGGGGGGGACACTCTAACCCTAGCCCTAACCCCTACACCCTATCCCTCTTCCAGCACGCACATTTCCCACCTTATTGATCTTTAGAGAGAAAAAAAAATAATTATCAAAAAACACTGTGCAGTATTTGATGCACAGTTATCCTCCATTTATTTGCTTCATCCCTCATTAGACCTGAACAGGGATTATTTGCCACTGCTGGTAGGATGGGAGGTTGGCATGAGTTGGTAGAGACCTAGCATGGCAATGAGGTATAAATATGCTTACAGCACATTTTTGCCTGAGGGCAAATCGAGGGCAAATCGAGGGACAAAATCTAGATTATTCATTGTTGAAACTACGTATATCAGGGCACAAAACTGCATTGTTAATTGTCTTGTGAGGAGGACCAGAAAACTACTTTGCACCCTCTTTTTGCTGGGAGAAGCACCTCCCCCTTTTACGCGCTTAGGGGCCTTGTAGTAGAAGAGTTTGTAGAATGTAGAATCCAAGGAACATGTTCTTATCAATCTGCGAGGGAGCGTAGCGACCAAGAAAACAAATATTTTGGAATGTTGAGGCCTGGAATTTAAAAAAAAAAAGCCTTTTCTACATATTTTTTTAAACATCAAAATCTGTTCTTTTACTTTTTCTAGTGAGGGGCCCAATGAGGGGGCATAATAATTTATTGCAAGCAATTTTTATAAATAGATTATTTCTTACTGAAACATTGCATTTCACAGCACTTCAAAGCTATTCGTTATACTGCAATATTTTTTGTTTTGGGGAGATGGGGGATGAGTTTGCCCCATGCATCTCTTTAGAGAGAATGAAAAATCTGGCACCTCGCTTTCGGCGCCACTATTAGACAGGGGTTCAACACTCTTAAGATGCACTGCTTCTATCTGCATGTAAGGGAGCGTAGCGGCCATGGGAGAAAATGTAGTGTTGGAATGGTGAAACTTTTCCTTTTATAGAGTACCACAAAGCCGATCGCAATTGACTAACATCGCAGCGATAAAAGCCGTTATCACCCAATTTTAGATTCTTTATTGTAAGATTTCCACTGTTAGAGTCTGCGATCAGAGTAAATTTAAACTTATTCGGGACATTCGTTTCACATATCCCCCCGTTGCATGTTTCGGTACCCAGAATGTTGTCATTACCCTTCTTCCAAGATAGTAGGTGGTTCATCGATGGAGGGGTGAATGTACAGGCAAGCGTAATATCGTCACCAACGACTGGGAGGACTTCTGGGTCGTGAAAATTCGTATGCGCTTTAATCCCGTAAGTTTCTGAAACGACGAATGCGAGGAAAAGAAATATAAGAACACAGAAATACATTATGCCTTTGACGGATGTACTTCCTCCTTTCCGTAGAGGGTTCTTGCATAAACCACGGGACAAATTACAGAATATCTGGATAAGAAAAGGATGGACAACATCAAGAAGCAATGTTTTGTGAATCATGACAGCAAGATAAGTGAACAAAACAGCAGTGGCTATTACTTCCCTCTTGTGTTTCGAGAACGAAAGTAATTCATCTTTCAAAATAACAAGAGTGCTGTCATTTTAACTCAAACGGGTTTCGAAAACTAATCTAACCAGCAGTATAAGATTAATTAATCATATAAATTAATCTATCAAACTGCTGTGTAATTTACATCCAACCTGCGATAGTGTCAGTTAGTTGAATAGTTATTTAGGGAAGATCTCCGTGGATGGAAATAGCCGAAACAGGAATAAAAGCTTGGAAAGAATGTAATAGTCTGTTACCAGTTTGGGCTTACAGAGAGGTTCGTTTTTAAAGACGAGCAGAGAATGTTGGTATTTATAAGTCATTTTGTTCAAATTCTAACAAAATATTTCACTGATAGCCACAACCGTTTATGATAAATAAAATTAAGCTAATATAGTATTTACAAATATGTTTCTGAGTATTCTTAATCTGTGAATAATGTAATATGGATTTGGATGTAATTATTTCATGACTTATGTGGAAACTAAAACGTACATAATGTCCTTGCACATTTCCAGTCGCTAATTAACCAGTGGGCATGTTTATATCTGGAAAGTGGTTATTCGTATACTTTAAAGATGAAAAGTGGCGCGGCTCCAACACAATGCGATAATACACTTGTGATCGGGAAGACAAGTGCTCAAAATGTGTTTCCCTGATCTCGTTTATGTCGTTTGTACGATATTCAAGGTGGTCGTTATTTTTTTTTTGCCCATAATCCAATAATGTTAAAATGAATTTATGACTGAAAAATGCTATAATGCTGAAGGGATAATCTTAGTTTTATGATCAGGCCACTTCATAAAATATCAGGAAATTTGGAAAGTAGTAATATGAAATCTTAACCAGGTAGGGCACACATGAGTAATTCATCCACTCGCGATGCAATTTTGAACAGATATGCCAAAGATGATGTAATGGTAGCTGATCAAAAATATTCATAAAAAGTGAATACTTGTCGGCTGTAAATTTATTCAAGATAAATTGTGTTTTGAAGTCAGATTCTTTCATATTTCACCGTATGAGGACATTTGGATGCCTTGGTGTATTTTAGAGGAATTATTTCCTCTGCAGTGCATTTCCACTGTTCACAACAGTGAAAAGTCACAGATCGTGATTAGCCTCGCTTCAGAGTATTTGTTGTAGCCAAATAAGTGGCCAAGTAAAGAACCTAAATTATTAGTACAACCACTGTAGTTGATACTCTGTCAGTTGGAACGATATTTGTAGAGAGATAATTTGTTGATGTGCTTCAATTTAACACGTGTTTCTAACTTTCTATGGGTGCCCTGTATTGAAGCCTTGCGTAGCGTTGCTACGAAAGCATCGGCTGCTATCCGAGCTTTGCAGATGTTCTGAAGTCACTCTCATACGGTACAAAACATCGCTAAACATCACTGGGCGTATCGATCCCTTCATATTCATTTATTTGTATACAATTTAAGACACAATTAAGCAGAAAATGTAATTATTTGATCTGCAGAGCATTTCCACCGTTCACCGGTGTGAAAAGTCGCAGTTCGTGATTGGCCTCGATCGTTTCAGCCTTCACAGTTTTTTGGCTGTAGCCAAATAAGTGGCCAAATAAAGTGCCTAATTTTGTAGTACAATGGAGGTAGTTGCTACTCTGTCGCTTAAAATGATTTTTGTAGAGAGATTATATAAATATTAATTTATGATGTGCTTCAATATAACACGTGGCTCTATGGGGGTCCGAAGTAATCTTCTGTGCCCGGTAGTACCTTGTAGCCCCCAGTTGCGTGCATCAACCTGAGCCAGTGCAGTGAGTGTACACGGCGCAGATCTCATGAATACATTTTGTGTGCAATTAGCTCTTGTCTCCTTTACATAGCAAAGATTAACATTTTGCTTTCAACATTTACATTTGTCCTTCACACCATTTCAACATGTTTAATGAAGTATTTGCAGAATACATGCGATGTGATAAATTCTTGTCGTTCTGGTACAAATGATACCGAATGACTTTCAGCAGTTGAAATTTGTTGTTACGGCTGTGGCATCCACGTGGCCAAACAGCGAATTGAGTTGAAGATATCTGGTTTCGCTCGATGACAAAATCACATGGTGGATCCGGATTAACTGCATTAAAAAAAATGTATTACAATGAACATGTTAAAACAAAAGAAAAGTAAAGAATAATAAGATAGGATATGATACCTGTGTAATAATTCCTCACAACCTTACGTGAATTTACAAGATACATGCAAACATTGATATTTGTGGAATAATTGTACGAACAGATGGTAAATGGTTAATCAAGGCTCCGTGATGGTTTATATATAGCTTGCTTCATTTACTATGCTGCGACGTAGTGTTAAAAATTTATTCCGATAGAAGTAACAACCGATCCCCTTACAATTCAGTTTGTACATCCTTTCTTGCCCTGTCAAGTACCCGTGCGTCCCGTTCTTGTGGCAATCTTTGTCTTCGTCCTGTATTGTTCTTCTTTTTTCCGTTCCATTGCACTCTTTCTTTCCCCTTCTTTTCTTCATTTCCTTCTTCCTCACTTCTACTATTATTTTCTTCTGCCTGTCTGTAATTTATTTATTAACCGGGGCCTATCCACAATAAGCCCTACTTTAATTTAAGCCCCTCCACTATGCATGAATGTAAATATTTGAATTACTCTCCTATTTTATTTTCTTGCATTATTGTGATATATTTGTTCTTTATTCTGGAATTGATTTCTATTATTCTAGATTGATTTGTATTTTGATAAATTTGTGGATACAAATTAAACTGAAACTGAAACTAAATGCAGAAGACACCATTCGAATAAGCTGCATTTTGTGAAACATCACTGAACGCATAACCATTATTTTCACACTATAAACATTCTAATCATCGACATATTGTAGACAGAGACCCATATCTGCAAGTCTGAAATGGAGTCTTATGTTCCATGAATGGGTCCTATTTTCTACTTAAGAGGAAATGAGGAAGAGTTAAAAACGGCGCTACCGGAACCATATCTTGAACGAGCTACGCATATATATTCGCAGGGATCTTTGAGCTGAAAATTTGCTATGATCTTCTTATTGGAAGTCAGTGTTTCACCTTCATCAGCAGTTTCATGTATGGTCACGTTACTGGTTTCCTTTTCCATATCTGTTTCGTTACATAACCAGTTAAACAATATAGATGGAGGATTGGCATCAGAAGTACATGTCAACACAAAACTGATGCGTAGGTTCTTTGACGTAAGCCGTTGAGAAGAGATGAAAACAACGGGGTCGTCTTTGATCATGGAGATTAAGAAAAAGTATTGAAAACTCATTTGGGCCATTCCGTGTAATGTGTCCCAAATATACGACATACGTCTTTTCTCCTGTTATTTCATCCAAAAATGAAGGACTCTCAGTAGGACCATTGACATCTTGAGCTTTCTGGTATCACTATCATTATTCACGGTCATATCAAGACATATCAAAAATACATGTAAATGGGTAAATGTCATTTGTGGTAAGCAACACATTGCACGGAATCGTCCGTGGGGGGGGGGGTATAAGAGAAGAGGTATCGGATGGCGACTGTGGAGGTAAGTATGGGCTATAAAACATTTTTGAAAAGTGGGAAAAGTATATACATATTACTTATAATTTTATTATTACTACTGAAATGTGATTTTCTGTAGTGGATGAATTAACGGTAACACACACGTAAGGTTTGTAACATTTACAGCATTGCACGTACATACATTATATACAACCTAGAATAGGATAAAATTAGAGGAAGAAAAAATTATCGGGGTCACCTGGCCGAAATATTTAAGAAATTTTAGAAGAGTCGCATTATTTGTTCTTTCCATAGACTTGTTGAAAACTGGATACACACATGAAATGTTCAGGATGGTGCTAACATTCACTGTCTGTAATGAAGGAATTTTATGTTGAACTGCCTGACAGTGAAGACGTTTCGCCTGATCAAACTTTCTTGGTATGAAGGTAAGGGTGCTCTCAGCATCATACCGACCATGTACATTTCCTGAAGCTGTACGAGATGAGTTCTCTGTCAAATTTCTAGATTCAATGTACCAATAGATGAGCGGAGCAGGGTATCCATTGAGAGCTCTGCAGCTAACATTTGTTTCTATACTATCACGTAGATCTCCCTGGGTAATTATTGTAACATCATTTGGTGGGCCTAAAAATACAAATAACGTAGACGGTTACTGCTAAAATATGGTTAAAATGAGCATTTGGTAAAAAATGGAAGCTCTTAGATATTTCATTATGGGCATACTCTTAGTAATCGCACAATGAGAAGTAATTTATAATCTGTTTTTGGATTGCTAGTGATAAATAGTATGGTAAATGGACTGTAACATTCTGTTATATTAAAAATACAAATAACGTAGACAAGAAGATGATAATCTCAGTACATGCAAAAAGAAAGAAAGAAAACAAACAAATAAACAATCTTACTGTAAACCATCAAATGGGCGGCAACCTGTCGTTCAACAAATTTCCCCAAAAATGCAAAGCAATGAAGGAACATTCCGTGATGCTTTCTCTCAGGACGTATTTTGATAGTTGTTTTGGTGTCGAACAAGCCGTCATCCAAAGCATTAGGATAACTTAAAAGGCTGTTGCTACGGGGAAAACTAGTGTCACCAAGTCTCCATGATAATTCAACTGCTGGTAGGGATCCGATACTTGAACAAGTGATTGAACTTGAAAAATCTTCTTGTAAGTAAATGACCGTTCGTCCAGTTTCGTATTCTTTCTTGTTTCCTTCAGATGGTATAAGTAGCATGTTGCTAGGTAGTACTTAATTTGAAAAAAAAATAAATAAAAAAAAGGAAGAACAAGAAAATGTCTAAATCATGTTAGACACTGTACATAATGATCTGAGGAAATTTAAATATTTTTTTTTTCAAAGTAGACCTTTAGGTGTGTGTGTGTGTGTGTATATATATATATATATATATATATATATATATATATACATATATATATATATACATATATATATACATATATATATATATATATACATATATATATATATACATATATATATATATATACATATATATATATATACATATATCTATATATATATATATATATATATATATATATACATATATATATATATATATATATATATATACATTTAAAGGAAATATAAATTAGCTGAATACACAGTATAAATTAGTATTGACATTTGCCCTCAAATATGATTTTAAAAAAGGATCTGAGTTAACCTACTGATCAAAAAAATAACCCCCCCAAAAAAAAAAAAACAGTAAGAAGAGGAAAACATTTACAATTTTAAATGACATCAGCACTATATTAATTAATACAAGGATTACACCATGAGCCCTCCAATAAAGTGAGGAAGCAGTTTACTTAATGAATATCCCTACCTTGAACATTTATGTAAACCAAATAATGAAGATTATTGGTTAGTTCCGGCTGTAATGCTGCACAGCGGATAATCTTTCCTTGATCATTTCTGGTGGGCTTGATTGTAGCAACCTTTAGAGAGACATAACTATTGCCTTGCACAATGTTGGACTGACTTCCGAAAACGACAGATACATCATCTGCTATTCGCCACTCCAGTACTGCAGGAGGTCTGGCACCCTTTGCCACGCATGTGATGTCAAAGGACCTACCAGCTATCACAGTCACAGGTGTGTTATATTGGAATAATCTTGATCCATCATAACTAATAAAGATCCAACTGGGTGGAGCTGGTATAGAGGAAATATTTTTGAATAGTAAATTCTTGTTATGGTTACTGTAACCACGATCTTGCGAAGATTGCTTCTTCTTATAAGTCACAAGAATAAAAATTACCTCGAGCTCTTTATCTTATAGAAATCAATATGTAATAAGCATGATTAGAGTGTATTTAGTTTTATTTTTGTGCTTAGTAAGGCATGTATGTAACGTATGGGTGATTGTGTCTTCATTATCATGACTCACCCTCATAAAATGGCAAACAACGCCCCGAGTGCAAATTAAAAAAAAGGGTGTATCGAATGCTATGTTTAAACAAAAATAGCAAGTATTTGAAAGTAAAGGAAGGATGCTGAAAACATTCTGTTTTAACATTGCCTTAGTAATTTCATATAAGACGGATTAGGAGATTTACTTCAGCTTATCAGTACACAATTAAAAAAATTGATGAACAAATATCAATCTAATAAATACTATACCTGGTAGCAGTGGTGTAACTTGTATGTCAGTTGATCCTGTATGTTCTGTCCCAAATGTACTTCTCACTTTGCATTTGTAATTGTTGCTATCATCCATGGAAATATCTTTAATTGTGAGATTCACACTGAAAGGATTTCCCAACAACCTGAACTTCGATGGGTAATTATTGATAAAGCCACAAGAAGAATATTGAAGACAAGAATGACTGGCCAGCGTACGACCGATGCCATTCTCCCAAATTACCTCCCGATTCCTAGATATCGGTGTGAAGGTGCAAACCAGGGTGAAATCTTCACCAATGACTGGTAGAGAGTTGTATGTCTGAATAGACACTTTCAAAGCATGATATCCTGCACACGGCGAAGCACAAATATAAATACTTTAAATAGTACATTGCTCATAACATGATCCCACTGCATATTATGCCAATCAATCAACTAATAAACAGTGAAGAAAGACTTGTTTTATCCAAATAGTCAGGCCTAAATACTGATGAAATTTACTGCCTGAAAATTCATTTATGCTGCGAGTGGTTATCAAGATAATAACCGATTATATGAATAAAAAAAATAAAAAATAACAAAAAAATAACCGACTGTCTCAATCACTGAATGTGCTATAAACAAAATTGTTTTCTATAAACCAAGTTCAATCAAACTTTCAGAGGGCAGCAATAAAATACTACAGATTTATGAAATATACATTTGATAAATATGAACCAAACAACTTAATTCTATGCTCACTACACTTACGTCATATTTACATACATGCTAAACTGACACACCGTTCTTGTCCTCCAACTACGTCTCGAATATTTTCATTAGCTAATCGTGAAAAAAATTAAACTTACCAGAACTGAGAATTATGAAGGCGAGAAATAGAAGCAATTGCACAGAAATAGCCATCATGATTCCCTAATCAAACAATGCCATTAGAAGAATTACCTTTTTTACGTATTTATACATCAACGTGCACTATTATCTTAAAGCAGGCTAACAAAACGTAAAGAGGAACACGAATCTGTTGACTGAACGAACATGGCAGGATCATGGGTGATATACTATTATCAACTTGAAAGTGAAAGCAGTACTGTGACGGATGTAGGCTCCTTTGTGATATGTCCTGCTCATACCAAACCAGTTTCACAAACTTCACCGAGCCATCACCTTCTGAATCATAAAACTCTTGATTTAATTCGTCAAACAATAGGGGCGCTTGTCTTTTCTGACAAAGTGACAGAGTGAAAAGTCCCAAGGTGATCGCCGTGTAACACCAAAATTGTATATCTTCGTCAAATTCGTAATGTACACCACAATTTTGTTCATTCGAAATAATATTTATTCTATATTTAGACCTCTTTGTCCATTAAAATGTTCTTCTTTATAAACCTAAACTTAAACCTAAATTTTAACATTGGTGTTCCATTTATTATTGTCAATAAGAGGAACAAAAAATGGCCAAGACATGCATTTTTTTTTTTACGTTCAGATTTATTTCATGGTAAAGAGTAAATAATTATTTTGTCCATTAATACATTATTCATAACTTTCCTGCCACAGATGACCGAGCACCAGGGTTTTCAAAAGATCGTATCAAGATCCACTAGTACCAAGTTTTGGCTGAAGCAAAGCGTGCATGTCGAAGTCCATTCATGAAATTATGTATTGTTTGTTTCAGTCTGTAGATAATAATTTCCTGTGTCACATGGTCAAGCCAAAAGCGCCAAATTCCTCGAGTCATAATGAGCTTTGATTTAACCACATTCATCATATGGAAATATATTGCAAGCGAGTAGCTTAATTTATCTTGTTAACATAATTTTTCTTATCGCAGAAAAGTGCCCTGAGAGCCAATATACATTACAGAGCACATTTTTCAAAGGTATAATGTTTTGACAATCTATCATCTGTATGATTTACAACTTGGGGAATTTATTTATAAATATGTTTAAAAGTCTTTAACACAAAATTCTAGTAATTGGTACATGTTCAATGATTCTGTCCATAATTATAACACCAGGAATTCACCAAAATTTCATTATATATATTTATTTAAGACAGGCCTAGAGCAAAAAAAGTATAAGATACAGGGGCATGTCCTCTGGAATGGGTTAAGCAATGATGTTAAGAATTCTGCATCAATCCAAAAGTTTTATAAAAATGAATAAACAAAACCATTTATTGTTTTTTTTAAATTATATTCTTAGTGCTAACATTAATTTTCTAAATGACCCCCCCCCCCCTTCCTTTACAATTTCATTTTATAATTATATGGGAGATAACCCAGACAAGCAAATTTGCTTTTGTTACCCCCGCCACGTAAATGATTCTTAATAAATATTTCCGGTTAATCAACGCTTGTATGTTTGTATTCTTTGTATTTTTTTCTTTCTTGTTATTCTCTTAAATGAAATCTTTGACGAAATATTTGACGTTTGAGCAAATTTAAGAGAAAGATAACAGCTCGTGTAGCACTTTTTTTTTCTTTTTTTTTTTTAGGCGAAAAGTTAGTTCGATGCCCTGACTGCTTTTTAATTATTTAGACGCAATACTGCACAGTATGTAACAGGGATGGAAGCAGGAAGAGGAGTCTCCCCCTTCCCGCGCGAAGGGCGAAAACTTTGACGTTCTGGCATATTTGAGGGAGAAAGGTAAGCATTAGGGGGGGGGGGTCCCCTTCCCGTACGAAGCGCAAAAACTTTGCCTTTTTAGCAAATTTTGAGAGAAAGATAACGGCTCGTAGCAACTTTTAAAGCTTTTTTTTTCGCTCACTTACCCCCTCTTTTTTGCTCTCGCTTATTTTTGGGGGGGGAGGGGGTGGGGTGGGTGGTAACCGCCACTACCCCCCCCCCCGGGCCACGCGCCTAACCGGAAAATAAATGAAATGGAATGAAATATTTCCCATCTCTCTCTATTTCTAAATTCTAATATACATCTTTCGTTTTCTCTTTTGCTGTTATGCAGGGCCCTTTTAAAGACTATTCCCTTCAATCTCTTGAAAATAGGGAATACCATTTTTATCAACAAATAAATAGTCATGAATGAAAAATATGGCCCTCATACCGTGTGAAACATGTTATTCGCCTCCAATATATCATTCTTTGATAAAATTCTAAATCAATCTGTATACATCATTCATTTCTAGGGAATCCTGCAGACATCCCAGGGGGAAGGGGTATTAGTCCATAACCCCCCTCTCCAACTAAAGTTTTCCTCCAAATTATTTTCAATATGATACCACAATGATATGAATAAGAATAGGATACCTAAATTAAATTTAAAAAATAAAAAAATATATAAATCTAGGCGGCCCTACAAGACCCGCGTAGGGGGCCCGCGTGTGTTCCCCCTTAAAAGAAAGAAAAAAAACCTAGAAAAAATGTTTAAAAATAAATTCTTTATTTTTTAAATTTGTTTACTTTTTTTTTTTTACAAAGGGCAGCATGCCATGCTTTCAAAACCTTTCTCTGAGTTAGAAACCATAGAAATAAGGACAGATCCAATCGTTCCTAAAAAAAGTGTAAGAATTTCCAAGATATAAAGTTTGAGGTCATGGGTCTTCCAACAGGCCTATAGGGCCGACATGAAATAAATCACTACTGGGGCAATTCGTAATTCAGCTGCACTAAAACAATCGCAATTTAGTATTCATCAAGATTAACATATACTCGGAAGTCATATGTACTTCTCTTGGTAACTTGCCAAGTTATTTTGCCCAAAATCTTTTTTTTTTTAAGTTACGCCATTTCGAGCAAGGGGGGAGTTACTTTTTTGTTGTTGTGTTTTTATATGTGTATAGTAGATATGTGACCCTCCACCACAAAATGACAAATAAGTCGGAAATTTGGGATTTTAAAATTTCAACACAGTTTGAAAGCTTAAATTATAAGCTTTAAAATGATATATAACTTGTCCTGTATGGATAAGCGAAGCCTTGTAAATTACAATGCGAATGTCAACGTGTCAGACAGGCTAATGACCAAAACAAAAGAGAAAACGGGATCTAAAGAAGAGTGACTATTTAAGAGCGCCTAATCTGTGTCCTATTGTTTGTCGCACAAAAGGTTGAGTCAAAATTCCCTAACATACACTGTGAAGTACTAACTTTTTGGGGGGTTGAAACTTTCCATTTCAGAACAGACATATTTCTTTCTTTCTTTAGATTTTGAATATAAGGCAATGCATAGTTTTTTTTTAAAGCTATACCAGAAAAGCGATGTGAAGTACAATCCCAGCAAGTTGACACACAAAGCTTGAATGCCCAGGAAAACATGGTAATTTTGAAAGAGAGTAAAAACATATTTTAACATGGTATTTTACCCTGAAATTTTGTCAGATGGTAGATTAATAAATGAACTTTCAGAAAATACAAAAAACCTAAAATCAAAATTTCCACCCCGAACCACCTTTTTCAGCTGTTTACTCTAAAATTCCCATTGCGACTTACTGGTCGTTTTGTGGTTGAGGGTCACATATATATCTTAAGTTTTCACGTATTTGCTCGAAAAAATTGAAAGAAAATTGCTAGAATCATTTGTAATTCTCCATTGAAATATCCGACGGCCTCCTCCGTCTTGGTCAGGAGTATACATGCGGTAATAGATAGATGCGAAGCTACCCAACTTTTGTTGTGATAAGGGATATTAGTATCCCTAAATAAGGGTTCATCTGTGAAAAAAAAAAAAAAAAAAAAAAATTGAAAGCAAATTTCAACTAATTTTAGTAGGTAGGGGTACCAAAATTTCCCCCCCCCCCAAAAAAAGTTAGGTGGGATAGGGGGTGGGGAAAGGGGTTTTTCTAGGGGTCAAAGGTCATTGACCTTTGCTGGCAACATAAAAAAAATGTATCTCAGGTATAAAATATGGTATGTAGACGATTTTGGGGTCAAAATGCTCAGAAATACAAAAAAAGTACACACAAAAAAAATTTTAAAAAATAGGGGATGAGGAAAGTGCTTTTTCTAAAGGTCAAAGGTCACTGACCTTTACTGAAAATATGAAAATTATATCTCAAGTATGAAATATAGTATGTGGCCAATCTTGGTGTCAAAATGCTCATAACTGTAAAAGAAGTACACACAAAATAAAAGTTGATTCCAATGACCAAGTCGTGACCTCTAAATTTAGGTCAAAGGTCAAAAACAAAAAAATATCACTTAAAATCACGGCAAATTATCCGTATGTCACAAATCTGTGAAGAAAAAAAATCAGGAAAGCGAATTTAAACTGAATAAAATAAATTTAGGTAGTAAGACCCTACCCCCTCCCCCCCCCCCCCCACCCCCAAGAGGTTAAGTTACATAGGGGGTGGAGAAAGTCATATTTCTAGGGGTCAAAGGTCAATGACCTTTGCTGAAAAAAATGAAACTCTGTATATCTCGGGAATGAAATATGGTATGCGATTACTTTGGTGTCAAAATACACAGAACTGTAAAAGAAGTACACACAAAAGAAAAGTTGACTCCGTTGACCAATGAATTCGTGACCTTTTAAATATGGCCAAAGTCAAAAACAAAAATAGGCCTATCACTTAAAATCACATATTGCTTACTACCGAAAAATATTTAAGCAGAAATTTTGAATTTACCTTACAAACATTAATATTTAGATATAGGTGATGGGTAAATTATTTTCTGGCCAGCCTGGGCTCAAATGTCATATAATATCTGCGGATATGCAGTATCTGCGAGCCAAAATATGATTATAGAGTATCTTTTTTTCTCAGGTGCGCAGAACTGTTCGGAATAGTATTCACTCTGATTGTCAGAACTAAATATTGATCCTTCATATTTAAGGTCAAAGGTCAAAATAGTTGGTTCCTTCTTCGTCACGATTTTCTCTTTCCACTGTTAGAGTACTGTCTTCAACACTTTCCACATTCAGCAATGCATATCATGCCAGATTTAAGGCAACAGCATTTCAGGGTTTGACACTGCTAATCAGCTGATTGACAGCTACAAGTTCATCTGAGGAGATTTTTGGAGTGATATCACCTAGTATTGGTCTTGAGCTTCTTGTGAAACTCCCATCATCTTTTGACAGGGTCAGTGATTACTGTATTGGGATTTTTTTTCACGTTCCAATCTACTAATGAATGCGGCTTTTCAGAGTCAGGATCGAGTCTTCCTTTCGCAGCTTGCTTCTGAAATTTCAGTAAATGAATCTTTTTTGAAAAGAGTATCCTCAAAATCAGTAGTGATCTCCATGGCCTTTATTCCACTTGATTTCTAAGGGATTTGAGGTGCTGCATAAGAATGTGTTGATAAAACTGGAGGGCAACCGTTGTGTGTCTATCAATACAGGAGACCGTGTCATATTCCCTAGTCAAAATTGAATGGAAGAAAAACTTTTTTCTTTTAGTGATGTTAATTTGTGATATGTCGTAGAGTTAACCCAGAATTATGGTACAGGTATTTGTGGCTAATGAAAAAAAAAAAAAACAAAGGAAAAGTAAAATCATATCTACAGAGATTGCATGCCACCACATCACTGTACACCGAACGAAAGTTGATGGTTACACGTTGATTGTAGAGTATTAAATTGATTTAGGATATAGAGAGTGTTTACTCCTGTTGTTGTTGTTACCCAAGAAACTGATGCTTTGGCCTTACTCATCTAACATCGACCAAACAACTGTACAAATTGTACTTGCAACCAGAAATGAATGCATGGCCTCTATGACATTTCAACAAATGACATCACTAACAGAGATGAATTTCTTTGATTTGATTAAAGATTTGATTAACTTTGATTAAAGGCTGGCAGATCACTTATGATTGTGGGGATACTAATTTCTTCGTGAAATTTCAGAAGCTAGCAGCAAAAGGAAGGATCGACACTGACAGACTACTCATATGCAACAATTAGCTTAACTATCTCTCTGTCTTCATCTGCAGATTGGGGTATGAAAGAATCTGTATGCATGTAAGCAATAATTGATCCTGAAGAGGATGGGATCCTTACAGTTAATAAGAACTCAGATAAAAGATGGTATTGGGCAATGGTATCATGTCCCCAAACCTCCTCAAAGGGATTTGTTGTAACTGCCATGAAGGAAATAAGTAAGGTCCAAAATAATTGGAATGCTGTTACATGTTTGGCATGATATATGTTGCTGAATGTGGAGTGTGTTGGACAGTGATCTATAGGACTTTCCCCATCCCTATCATGTCTTACTTATTGGGGGTAATTTATGTTACCATATCACACTGAATTTAGGTGAAATTTGTTTTCATGTTTTTTTTTCTAGGGATCGGTGAGAAATATGACTTATTTGGGGTGATTTTAAGTGACCTTTTTTTACCTTTGACCCCAATTTAGAGGTCACGACATGGTCATCTGAGGCAAATTCTATTTTGTGTGTACCTCTTTTACAATTCTGAGCATTATTTATGACACCATGAATGAACACATACTATATTTTATACTTTAGATATAATTTTCATGTTTTCAGCAAAGGTCAGTGACCTCTGACCTCTAGAAAAAGCACTTTCCCATCCCCTATCCCACCTAGCTTTTTTTTGTTGTTGTTAATGTTGATACCCATATCTACTTAAATCAGTTGAAATTTGCTTTCATAAAATATTATCTTCACAGACTAGTGTTAAATGGCTAATTTGGGGTAATTTAGGTGATTTTTTTTTTTTGACCTTTGACCTTAATTTAGAGGTCACGACTTGGTCATCGGAATCAAATTTTATTTTGAGTGTGCGTCTTTTATATTTCTGAGCATTTTGACACCAAAATCGTCTACATACCATATTTCATACCTGAGATACATTTTTCATGTTTTCAGCAAAGGTCAATGACCTTTGACCTCTAGAAAAAAGCACTTTCCCCACCCTCTATCCCACCTAACTTTTTTTTTTTTTTTGGGGGGGGGGGTAAATGTTGATACTCATACCTACTAAAATCAGTTGGAATTTGCTTTCATAACAATTTTTCACAGATTGGTCAAAAATATGGCTAATTTGGGGTTCCTATTATGACTTGGTATAAATGACTCTCAGAGGCAGTGAGTGTGAGTACTAATTGGTAGCCATCTTCTAATGGCTCTTTAATCTGTATCCCTCCGCCTAGCTCGTTGTGGTAACTAATTGTATGATATCATGTTAATGTAGTTCCAACTCATCTACTACATCTCCCTCACAATACGTTTTAAAATGATTAAATATGGAATCTTACAATAATCAATCATAGAGGATCTTGAAACTCAAAACACATAATAGTTTGCTAACATCAAAACCTTAGAACTATAACAGGTACCAGGCTACTTGTCAAGTAACATTCAATGAAACTGTGTATGTTTACCTTCACAAAATACGCAACTGTGCAATTTTAGAATTTAGCTCCCTAGGGTATTCCTCTTTGTTTCTTTCATGAATTGCATGCCTGTAAAGAAACAAACAAAACAGAGATTTATGTATGTGGTCACATTCTCCAATAAATGTATACATAAGTCTATCAGCAAATACATGTAGTATAAGTGATTTATACTGGCTACTGATCATTTTCAATTCCTTACTTACTAGTCAGTAAACCATACTGAGTCTTTTGGAAGTCAACAATACATGCATGTTTTCCTAATACCAAACAATACTAGTTTGTAATCATAACATTGTCTCAAAATCGTTCAAACAAACAAACTTTACTGTAACAATCACTCTATGGCAACTATATGACATATGTCAACTTTGTTCTCATATTCTTAATAAAAAAAACATTTATAAAAACTCAACACAAAATACTGCATTAAGCAAGTAATATTGCTTTATTATGTACCATAAAGCTATCCTTGGTCACATTTCGTACTAGGCATCATTGCATGCCATTTTATTTCATGTATGTTATTTCTTTCTTTTTCTTCTTTCTTGTTTGTTTCTTTGTTGTTGTTGTTGTGGTTTATTTTTGTTGTTGAATTCTTGTATTGCTGTTGTTGAGAATTTGGAAATTTATTTCTCAATGTTATACAAAAGAAGAGATATTAGGATTCAAACTGTATGCCGAAATACTTGTTTCATCTATATAGTCTGTCACTTCTCGTGTCTTAATGTTTATTTCAAATTATTTCGAAAGTGTTTAACGATAACGAACAGGTTTTTTTGCTGATGCGTCCAGAACGCGTTCTATAAAAATCTTTGCAATTGGTCATTGTCAAGTCCGTCTACAATGTTTCTGACTATTGGTGCAGGCGTGTAAGGGCGCGCATTTCCAGTTGGCTCGGCCAGACGAGGCATCTGTGGGACATCTCTCAGGTGTACCCTGTTCCTTCTGAGTCGCTTGCGATCTGGGGTGGTGACTATGTACGACCTGGCCAGCAGATCATTACACATGCTTGTCACCACTGCTGGAATCCAAGTGTGAGTTCTTTGTTCAGAAAGCTAACTTTCTGTCCTACTCTGAGTGGCTGGAGTTCATGCTTTCTTCCAATCACATCATCATGCTTTCTTCCAACCGCATCGTAGCCTGTTTTCATGCGCTCCCTACGCTGCTCCAGACGTTCTTGGTTCTTGTGTCCTTGATACGTTGTATTGGAATCAATGTTAGCAGGAAGCAGTGTATGGACTTGGCGGCCAAATATCATTTCGGCTGGGGATGGAAGATGGGCGTCCACTGGAGTGCGTTGAGTAGATTGAGTAGAGCTGCTGCTGTACTTTCTCCAGTTGCCTGTGTTTTCCGTATCCTTTTGACTGTTCGGACTGTACGTTCTACTTGTCCATTCGACTGTGGGTATCTTGGCGAGGAAGTCTGCTGGGGAATTCTCCATTTCTTGCACATTTGCTGAAAAAGTCGCACCAACGAATTGTGGGCCCTTGTCTGACATTATCTCTGTAGGAGATCCTAGAAGGCCAAAGATCCCAGTAACGGTATTCGCAACACCTGCACTCGTTGTGGAGGTCAATCGATATACGACTGGGAACTTTGAGTGATAGTCCACTATCAGAAGGTAGTGGACCGTATCCAGCTCGAAAAGATCCATGCCAACTTTAGTCCATTAGGGGATAGGTATCTCATGGGGAAGAAGTGGTTCCCTTCTCTATGGTTGCACAATCTGACACTTTCGTCAATCTGGCGATTTATGTTTGGCCAATAAACAGACTGGCGTGCTAAGAGTCACATCTTCTCGATGCCTGGATGGCCTTTGTGCAGTTGCTGAAGGATATCTTGCCTCATAGATTGGGGAATAATGACCTTTCTGCTTTTGAATAGGACACCTCCAGATACGCCTAATTCATCACGAAATGGCCAGTATGGACGCAAATCGTTTGGAAGTTCCTGAATAGTTGCAGGCCAACCAGCATGAGTGAAATCTTTCACTTGCTGTAGGATAGGATCCCTGTTAGTCTCCTTTTGTAGTGCTTGTTTCTTGAGGCTTCCGAAGTGGGGCAGATCGATACCCAGCGAGTCCTCGACCTCGTCCAGTAGTATACTCTCTACATGGACATCACGCGGAATTTCATCTGTCTTCTTTGGATTGGGCAGCAACTAAGTGTGTCAGGAATAATAATTTCTGTTCCTGGCCGGTGTTCAATTGTGCAGTTGTATCCCTGAATCTTCAATAAAAGGCTCTGTAGCCTGGGCGCACTTGTGAGTGGCTTGTTGCATATTGTCACAAGTGGTCAGTCAATATCTTGAAATCTCTCCCCAAGAGATAAGTGTGAAATGGGGTAATAACGAAAACGAGAGCCAGTGTCTCCCTCTCATTGTTTGAGTACTGGGCTTGGCAGGGCGAAAGACTTTTCGAAGCATATGCCACGGGCCTCCCTTGTAGTACTTCAGCAAGCTGTCCTGCTGGATAGATTTTTTTTTTCAGTTGGCAGTATGCTTCCTGGTGATCTTCCTGCCACCCAAATGGAATAGCTTTCTTCATGAGATCCCTCATAATAGCGACCTGATCTGCATAGTTGGGGATTAGGTGACAGGAAGTTCATCAAGCCTAGAAACTTCTGAAGGTCCTCCTTGTCCTCTGTGTGTGTGTGGGGGGGGGGCAATGAGTGGATATCTTCCACCTTGCGGGGATCTGGACTGATTCCTTCATCTGAGTAAATCTTCCCGAAGAAGTTTATTGAGTTCGCTTTCACTACACATCTGCTGCTGTAGAAGTTCTGCCCATGACGACTATATCGTCTGCTTTGCAAACACATCATGGGGTTTGCCCTATTTGCTGTTGGAATAGATCCTGGCTCGTAGAGAGACGAACGGGAGTACGAAATGTATTCAGTTCTTGCGAGTCTTCACTCAGGTGCACGGACCAATAGCCCGATTTCGCATTTGATTTAGTGAAGTATTTCCTATTCGTAAATGATGGATTGATCTCTTCTAGTGTCTGGATTTTGTGAGGACATCCCTTGAGACTTTCATTCAGGCGCCTTGGGTTCAAACACACCCGAATCGACCCATCCTTTTTTCACAGATGTAGTGATGGAACTACACCAATCAGTGTGACGCGTTACCTTACGAATCACACCTTGACCCTCCATCTTATCAAGCTCGGCTTTCAATTTGTCTTTGATATGAATGCTACACTTTCGAGGGGCATGTATGTGCGAAATGGCATCTCCTTCAGCAGAAGGGTGGCAGGGTCTCTGAAAATACCTATGCGGTCGAATTGGCCCGGCCATCGTGAAATAAGGTCGCCTACTGTCCGTATGGCTTGTGTCTGACCAGGAGCTTCTACAGGTGCTTCAGCACATTGTTTCACTGTGTGAAGAGTGACCAGCTTAAGGGCCTTGCTGCTTGAAAGTCCTAGTATTGCAGGGCCTTGTACATCGACCACAAAAAAACTCCCGTTTAGTACATGCTGAATCCTCATGTCGGCACATGGGATCAATAGACCCGATAGAAGAGATAGGCGTTTTACCAAAGGCCATGAGCTGGACGTGCCTCGGCCTCACAATAGAGCGCCACTGGCTATTGGGGTACATCTTATTTACAATGCGGAGAGGGAGCGTATTGCCGCCTGCTCCAGTATCTATCTTCACGTTCAGGTGATGTTGTCCGGCTTTGTACGAACATGCGATATCTATCACTGCAAAAGCTTCCTTACTTTCTTCCTTGTCCTCGGAGTCCATGCTCGAAATCACTATAGAGCTGAAGTACTGAGGGGAAAAATCCTCTTCATGGGTAGCTGTTTGCTCATTCACTTCTACAGGTGAAGTGTCAACCCTCTCTTGTCTTGGTCCACGTCGTGTATTTGACTTGACCTGCAGCACTTGGCCCAATGCCCCTTCTTCCCACAGTTCTTGCATATGTGACGATATGCAGGGCATTTCCTTGGAGGAGGATGCAGTCCGCAATTACCGCATTGTTTGAGATCACTCATTTTGGGTCTGCCATCTTTGCTAGGTCCCTGTGGTTTCCTACTGAAAGCATCAATTTTTGACACTTCAGAGAGGTCTGCTGACACTGCTTGCCAGCAGCAATGGCCTCATACTACCTTCCTAGTGTGACCACGTCCGCTAGGGGGTAAAACCTGCAGGTTTCTGCAACAACTCACGCTGAAAACCATCAAAATGCGTAGACGCAACGACCTGTTCGATTATGCACTGGTTAAGTTCCGGATCTGTGAAATTGCATTGGCGGCTTTTGTCCCTACAGTGGGTCACAAAATCATCGATGGATTTGACGAGATTCTGCCTATACCTTGTAAGTTCAAGGCGGTGGATCCGAAAGTCATAACTCACTTTCAATTGCTTCTCGAAAAAAAATCCCATATTTTTGCTGGTTTATCCTGGTCTGCAAATACTAAGACCAGAATCATTAAGGCGTCGAAAATCTTCTATGTGTGTGTGTGTGTCTGTGTGTGTGTACACTGCACTATGACTATTAGCACATGCTTATGGATGGTCCTGTAATTGCTGCTAAGAAAAATTGTGGACCTAGACTTGATTTGATTTGGACAACTCAATATGGTCCTACCCATCATTGGGTCAGATCTTAATAGTATTATAGTAGGATAAAACTATACAAACTACACAATGTAGATCCACCACAATACGTGGACCGTTTGTTTATTTACAACTGGACTGGTCCTGAAACACAATTGGTCCTCCTCTTAGATCTGGACTAGGTGCAGCTTATTTTGGGTCTACCTTTATTTTATTTCTGCTGAATGAGATCTACACTTCTATTCCACCATGTCTACATTCTATCAAGTGTAGGCTAGATCTAGGAATTTAGCTAGAGAAGAAATGTAACACTAAACAGACATTCAAGCGCAAATATTCACACTGAATGAGAAGCGCCTTTAAACTCAAACAAACAAACATTAATTTTTAACAAATTTACTGATTTGAATATTACATTTCTACCGATAAAAACTCAACACAAAAAACATTCACAGCCACATTGTGATCAATATCAGTATGACAGTAATCTATACTCCCTGCTATCTGTCCTCATATCTGGTCTATCGTTTTAAAATAGCCCAGATTAATAGGCCTAAAGTTTGAGTTTTGTCTTTCTTTCAGTTCCTGTTTTGTGTCTTGAGTCACTTCAAAATTTCATTGACATAAATTTGCTTTGTTTACAAGATGTCACAAGGCGATGAGAGCTGGAACCGGGAATGGTTCGGTCCCGTTGTCGATGCGATATGATGATGAATTTGAAACTTGCCGTTGGATCGATGATCTTTTCCAAGGCTTGGTGCTCCCGACTGGGCTAACAAATAGAAAGTTCAAGGCAATGCTTGTAAAGTTGTAGTAGATATAGAGGCCTACGTCGATGTCTCGCTGCCAGTTGTTGTGGAGAGAGCTCTAGCTGCGGTGAAAGCTGGTCCCGTGTCTGCGTTGATCACAGATTTAAAAAAAATTAAAAAAAATTGAGCGCTGTTCCAATCACTGGCAGTGTATCTGCTCGCTCGGTCCGTTGTGTGTAGCGATCAGGGCTACACTCACACTCTGCGGGGCAAACAGTTCTACTACTATCGATGTATCGGCATTAGCGGAGGCGCAGTGGCTCGTACCCGGGTAATGCAGGCGATAGGTAGTGGGATGCAGTGTCGGAACATTAATGTTGGGAAACAATTGCCGACGACTACTTACATACACAGTAAAAAAAAATTTAAACAACTCTTCAAAACTTTTAAACAACGCTGTTTAAGCCGGTCACTCTAACAACCGTTGTTTAAAATGTTAAACAACCAAGGTTGTTTGAACTTTAAACAACCTGTTGTTTAAAATTTTAAACAATTTTTTTTTAAACAACAGCTTTTAAACAACTAGGTTATTTAAATTAAGTTGTTTAAAAACACACAATTGTTTAACACTTTTTGCACAAGTATTTTTTAAAAATTTGTTGTTTAAAACAATTGTTTAAAACATCTAGGTTGTTTAAATTAAGTTGTTTAAAACACTATACAGATATGTGCTTAAACATACACGGTTGTTTAAGGCTGTTGTACACTAGTAAGTTCCAAATGCCAGAGCTTACTGACACGTTCAGAGGTAAGCATTTAGACTAAATATATTGTAATCTGATCGAGTTTATACTCCGGACATATTTGTGCTGCCATGACATCTATATGATGTCTAGATCTAAGCAACAGTCACATAATTAATTATGATTTAGACCTAACTGCAACTTTGCAAGTCACCCTTTCAGGCTAGCGCAGCGCAGTTTAAGTTGCACACACAGTGAACGCGCGCGTGGGTCCGGTCCTGTCCGGTCTTGTACTGTATGTATGCAACTAATTTAAACTGCGCTGCGCTGCAAAGGTCCAGGTCTACATCATAATTTTTTTTGTGGATGTGGTCTAGATCTAGACATCATGAAGATGTCATGGCAGCACAAACATGTATTGAGTATAAACTCGATCAGATTACAATATATTTAGTCTAAATGCTTACCTCTGAATGTATCAATTAACTCCGGCATTTGGAACTTTGCAACATTGCAACCACAAAGTCATCCGCCATGATGAAGCCGGCCGTGGCCGGCGGAGAAGGAAACCCGTCTAGCGCGTATTTACAATCCTTTTAAACAACGTTGTTTAAAAAGATTATCATTGGTGTATTAAACAGCGGTTGTTTAAAATACAAGGTCCGTCTTTTAAACAATATTGCTTAAAATTTAAACAACACAATTTTAAACAGCAAAATTTTAAACAGCGTTTTTGCTGTGTAATTATCACAATACTCACTTTTCGGTCCAAGTCAATGAAAATTGCGGCGAGGTAGCTGCTGACCAATCTTCTAATGATAGCATGGAATTGTTCTCGCCGCTGTCACCATGTTGTGATAAGTAATATGATTTGGTATAAATGACTGTCACAGGTAGTGGGTGTGAATACTAATAATTTATTGGTAGCCATCTTCTAACAGCTCTTTAATCTGTATCCCTCCGCCTAGCTCGTTGTGGTAATTACATGTATGATATCATGTAAATGTAGTTCCTACTCGATCTACAACATTAACATTTCGACTGCGTTTCGGTGAATTGTACAATGTGAGGATTGATGAGAAACGCATATACACCCACCCACCCACACACAAACACACACACACACACACACACACATATATATATATATATATATATATATATATATATACTCACACAATAATATTGTTAAGGCATATACCAGTGTGTTAGAGTAAATAAAACACTCACCCATACGCACACGTACGCATTGATAAAACCATGGAAACAAGGCTGCTGAACAGCCAGGAAACCCTTGACAGGTATATTATTATATCATATTGTAACGAGCCGACCCCGTCTCCTTACTTTTATACGTGATAACGTATAGCTTACCTTGTATCATACACTACAGTTCGCACTGCCAGGCAGGTCTATGGAAAACTAGCGAAGTGATTTATTCCGACACTTTGAGTTGTTCCAAATTTACATCCAAATATAGCTTTTATGAAATAGTGATCACAAATAAACTAAGGAATTCCGTGGACTAGGAAATTATTCAGACAGTAAGCTGCATGTCTGGATGTTTTATGTAATATTTGTCAAGAAAGATTAGAAATCGTTGCGTTGTTTTGATCCAGTTTGATTCAAAGCGAGTCCGTCGTACGCGCATTCGCGTATGGCGTTTTTGTTTACGTATAATGCGTTTCGATCCAACAAAAAAGTATAAATTACAAGTTAAATGTCTTATTATGAATTCATTGGTATAAGTTATAATCTGATAATTATATAAAGCATTGTAATATAAATTTGTATTTGGTATAGGATATTTCATTTGTTATATGATGTATTCAAAGAAGAAAAAATAAGCATCTTTCTTAACATTTTATCGTTAAGTTAGGTTTCCGCGACGTGCAAGATAAAGGCGCGTAGCGCTGTAGTTACGTATAGGCCAATCAGAGGTCGTATAGGCAATAGGTTTTCCCCACGTACGCATAGAGAGCATAAATATGAGTAGATTTCACAATATTGGCTGGTTCATTCCCCACAGAACCTCCCGCGGCCACACAGAACTGGCTCATTCCCCACAGAACGTCCGGGCCAAATAGAACTCCCCTCTCCCCAGAACTCCCCTCTTCGTATAGAACTTAGAAGAACTAGCATAATAGACCAAATGAACCTCGTGTATTAATATTCGGTATGGCCTTATAAATAAATCAAAGTTTGCTATATAATATAAGACCCATTCTATCTTTTAAAAACTTAATTAAAGAACATAGTAATTCTCTTTGGAATATATTGGTAAAATCATTAAAAACGCTTGTAATAAATAGAAATACTAGAAATTGTTAGATAGTAATTACAGTGATAAGAACTTCAGTTGTAACAGTGGCGACTTTTGTGAATGATGTAAAATATTGAATAAAAGATGAGTTTTTGTTTTTGAGTTCAAACTTAAACCATTATCCAAAACCTGTGTTTTTTTCTCTGTGTTACTCCATTAACATCTGTTACATCCAATCACCAATTTCAATCATATACTTTGATTATAACGAATCCAAGTCTAGTATAATTTTAATAGCGAGTCTTCATCAATCGGCATCCTTGACAAAAGAAACATAAAAATAAAATATTTGATATGAAAAGCTAAAATTTAATGATAGAAAATGCTGTCAAAGAAGCGATCGGAAAACTAACAGAACCGGAAAAACAAAATTCGTTACAAAAAGAAGCCAACGATGGCTACAGAACAAATAGGCCGCTCTTACGAGAACAAGAACGAACAAACAGAACTTGCTTCTATTGTAACAAACCAGGACATATCGCGAAAGACTGTCGTAAGAAACACGCGGATATAACGAGAAATTCAAACTTAGAACAGAGCCGCCCTTCTCAAACAGACTACAGAACAATAATCGAACAGTCAAACGAAGACTTATAATGGTAGTCCTTCTTCCGCAAATGACTTTATATTTGATGAATTACAATAATTTGACAATTTATCATTTCGTGTTTGTTTTTGAAAAATGAGTGTTACATATACTTGCTATTTATGATTTATTGTCAAAAAGTACTTTTGTATTTTATTTTATAGATGTTACCGAAAAATGTTGTACTTATATGAATGCAGAAGAAAATAAATCAAATCAAAATAAAATAAAAAAATGGCCGCCCCAAGGGGCCATAGCGCGGCCAAACCTTCGTCAGTAGACGAGGCCCAAACTGAGCAGAACAAACCGCAAAGCTCAAGTAGAATTCCGACTATAAACCCGAATAAATTTGATGGTCTTTTTATACCGGTCACCATTCATGAAAGAAAGTACAATTTCCTCGTTGACACTGGAGCTACTGAGTCATACATTTCACACAAAGTGTATGAGAATATACCTAGAACAGAAAGACCGCCAATTAGACCACCCGATAGAACTGCTCGGTTAGCAGACGGTTCGCCCCTACCCATAGATGGAAAAGTAACACTAGAACTTGATATCGGACCATGTAGAGCTTTCACCAATTTGCTAGTAGCTAATGTGAGCAATGACGGAATCTTAGGGTTAGATACTCTAACTAAAATGGGAGCTAAAATTGATCTGACGAATTTACAAATAACGACTGAGTGGGGAAATACAGATTGCGTTAAAGAAGATGGTGAAAGTCTTATCTGTTGCGTAACTTTAGCCGAAACCACTACTATCCCAGCAGGCCACGAAGCCATCATAATGGGAACGACCAACGGAAAGTTCAAGTCAAACAAAATCGGTATAATAGAAGCGGAAGATGCGAAGTACCAATTTAGCGCAGAAAGGTCTAATTGTTGCGAGAACACTAGTAGAAACCGGAGAACTTATACCAGTAAGAGTTCTCAATCCTTCAGCATCAAACAAAGTCATAAGGAAGAACACTAGGTTAGGAACTTTTTCCGTAATTGACAAAGAAGAAATCGAGAACCCGCCGAAGTACGGTACCGAAAAGTTTCAAGAAATACCAGAACACTTGGAAGACCTACTAGAAAGAAGCACAGAAGAACTACCCCCAAACTATCATGAGAACGTCCTAGAACTCTTGACTGAATTTCAAGACATATTCGTCAAAGGCAATGGCGACATAGACATAACTAATCTAGTAGAGCATCACATTGATACTGGTAATCAGCGACCTATCAGGCAAAGACCTAGCACCCTTTATGGCAACGCGAAGAAATCAAAGAAAAAGTAGCAAAGATGTTAGATAAAAGACTTGTAGAACCGACCGACAATCCTAGAGCTTCTAATGTAGTTCTCATTCGGAAGAAAGACGGAAGCCAAAGATTTTGCGTAGACTACAGACAACTAAATGCGGTAACAATCAAAGACGCGTATCCACTACCGCGAATTGACGAAACTGTAGATGCATTATCAGGTGCAAAATGGTTCTCAACCCTAGACCTGGCCAGAGGATATCGGCAGGTTGGGTTAGGAAAAGACGCAAAAGCCAAATCAGCATTTTTGGCTAACGGCAGACTATATGCGTGGAATGTAATGCCATTCGGGCTATGTAACGCCACCGCCACTTTCGAAAGACTAATGGACAAAGTACTAGCCGGACTACAATGGGAGATATTGCTCGTGTATCTAGATGATCTCATTATCTTTGGTAAGAGTATTCCCGAAGAAATTACTAGATTGCGACAAGTATTTCACCGGCTAAGACAAGCGAACCTAAAGTTGAAGGCATCGAAATGCCATCTCTTCAGAACTAAGGTCTCGTATCTCGGACATGAAGTATCGAATGAAGGGGTATCAACCCAACAAGACAAAATCGAGGCAATTAGAAATTGGCCTACACCGACAAACGTGAGCGAAGTAAGAAGTTTCTTAGGCCTCGCGTCGTACTACAGACGTTTCGTAGAGGGTTTTGCAAAGATTGCTAAACCACTCCATCAGCTAACCGAAAAAGGTCGTGCCGGACAGTTCGGATGGAGTCCTGTCTGCCAGACCTCGTTTGATGAATTGAAACGTAGACTAACAACTGCCCCCATCTTAGCATACCCCAATCCCGAGGGTGAATTCATCCTCGATACAGACGCCAGTAAAGACGGAATAGGCGGATTCCTATCTCAAGTCCAGAATGGACAGGAACGTGTGATCGCGTACGGAAGTAAAGTCTTAAGTAAGGCTGGACGAAATTATTGCGTAACTCGCAGAGAACTGCTCGCAGTAGTAACTTACCTTAAACACTTCCGTCAGTATCTCTATGGTAGGCACGTAACCGTTAGAACAGATCACGGGGCATTGCGATGCTTGACTAACTTCAAGCAACCGGAAGGACAACTAGCTCGTTGGCTAGAAGTAATATCGGAATATGACATAGAAATCGTCCATCATGCTGGACGAAGTCACGCTAACGCAGATGCGTTATCTTGGAAACCCTGCCGACAATGTGGCAATACAGAAACTGAGGAAATGACAAGTCAAGTATAGGTAAAGAAGAGAAGCTCAATAGTGACCAAGATTTCTTAAGTAATCCCGCGAAGTCGGAAGATGTGATCAGAAATCACATAGAACTAGAGAAATGCGATGGTAGAGTTAACATGTTACTGTTCTCGGATAGTAGTTTCCAGGACAAATTGAAGGAGAAACAAAGAAATGACCAGAGTTTGAAGGTCATAATAGAGCAACCGAAATAGGACAAAAACCACCGCGCGAAGAAATTTCAGCGTTACTTTCCTCAGCCAAAGTATTGCTAGGACATTGGGATCAGTTAGAGGTTCGGAACGGAATCCCCTATCGGAAATGGGAATCAAATGACGGAAAACCAGTAAACTGGCGAATAGTACTTCCTCGAGAAATGAGAAACAAAATCTTACAAGAACTGCATTCAGCACCTACCGCAGGACATCTCGGAATGAACAAAACACTTAGTAAAGTACGACTCCGATTTTACTGGGTAGGAATGAGGGCTGATATTAGATCTTTCATAAGACAGTGTCCAACTTGTAGCCGGAAAACAAACCCGGAGGGAGAAAGTGTCGCGCTCCTCTCCAACAATGAATGCGTGGAGGTCCAATGGAAAGAATAGCCCTAGACATAATGGGACCACTCATACTACAGACCATGGCAATAAGTACATACTAGTAATCGCAGACTATTTCACTAAGTTCGTAGAAGCATATTCCATACCAAATGAAAAGGCAGAAACTGTGAGCCTAAAACTGGTAGATGAATTCATTTCAAGAAATGGAATTCCGGAAGAAATTCATACTGACCAAGGTCGAAACTTCGAATCAAAGATATTCCAGAAGCTTTGCCAAATTCTCGGAATTCGGAAGACTAGAACCACGGCATACAATCCCAAATCTGACGGTAAGGTAGAAAGATTGAACAGAACATTGGTTAGCATACTGGTCACTATGCTAGAACCCGAAAAACACCAGACAGACTGGGACAAGTACGTCCCCATGGTAACTTCAGCTTACCGTAGCACCGTCCATGAAACGACTAAAGACATGATGATGTTCGGTAGAGAGCTATCTCTGCCAATAGATTTCATGTAAAAAGAACCAAATGATGACGAAGAAACAGACTACACTCAAGAATTACGAGAACGACTAGAGAAAACTTATGAACAAGTACGAGAACAGGGTAGAACAGAACTACGACGACATAAACGAAACTATGACAAACGATCACACGGAAAACTCTGGCTCCGCAACAATTCTAGAGAGAAAGGACTTAACCCCAAACTGTTTTCAAAATGGACAGGACCCTACAAGATCATAACTAAACTCTCTGAAGTCACTTTTCGTATTCAATACTCACCCCAAAGTAAACCAAGTGTAATACACTTCGACAGACTTAAACCTTTCGAAGGTTCAGAACCCCAAGTCTGGAACAAACAACAAACACAACGACCAGTACTCGAACCTACCACTGATGACCCATCTGATGAGAACGATGACACATCAGGCAACCACGATGAGACAGATGAAGAAAGACGCTATCCTCAAAGAAGAAGAAAACCTCCAGATTATTTTTACTAAAATAATCAATTTATGAAATAAGACTTTTGTCGCTGAAGGATGGATGTTCCTTAACTAACTTTCCCTATCTCACCCTTCACCTTTCCTATCCATCTATCTATCCTTTACTTTTTTATCTTTATCTGATTTTCTTCTGTCTTTTAGTGCATGTTTATTACTTTGTAACGCCACTGAGAAGTGTATATACGGTACCTATACTTATTAAGCTTGAATTTAATATAAACTTGAGCACCACTGACTTCTCTCGAGTTTCAAAATTAACTCGTGAAATATTAACTCACCACTGGAATGGGTGATATATGTATTGGTTATATTTGGCAGGACCAACCAGTGCTTCTTGAAGTTGTATATAAGTATTGAAGAATAAAAAGTGAAGTAATGTTGATTGATTGATTGATGATGAGGATGATGATTGTGACATAGCGAGAATGATATCAGTGCCAGATAAACAGAATATGAGGTAGAGGAATATTTGAGTTTAAGAAGCAATTGCTGGATATTCTTCCAAATAACTGTCGTTTAATAAGAATTGTTATTTTGACTTGCTATTGTCATATTTGTAAATAGTAAATTGTTGTTTAATGTTTGATTCAGAGAGGAATTTGGTGACTCAAGAAGTATAGACTATATACTTTTAGAAATGCAAGAACGCATTACTTTTAGAAATGCGAGGACGCATTTCGTAGGAAGGGGGGGGGGGGCGCTGTATATTAAACGAGCCGACCCCGTCTCCTTACTTTTATACGCGATAACGTGTAGCTTACCTTGTATCATACATTGCAGTTAGGTAGGTTTATGAAAAACTAGCGAAGTGATTTATTCCGACACTTTGAGTTGTTCCAAATTTACATCCAAATATAGGTTTTATGAAATCAGTGATCACAAATAAACTAAGGAATTCCGTAGACTAGGAAATTATTCAGACAGTAAGCTGCATGTCTGGATGTTTCATGTAATATTTGTCAAGAAAGATTAGAAATCGTTGCGTTGTTTTGATCCAGTTTGATTCAAAGCGAGTCCGCCGTACGCTCATTCGCGTATGACGTGTTGTTTACGTATAATGCATTTTGATCCAACAAAAAGCATGAATTACAAGTTAAATGTCTTATTATGAATTCATTGGTATAAGTTATAATCTGATAATTATATAAAGCATTGTAATATAAATTTGTATTTGGTATAGGATATTTCATTTGTTATATGATGTATTCAAAGAAGAATAAATAAGCATCTTTCTTTACATTTTATCGTTAAGTTAGGTTTCCGCGACGTGCAAGATAAAGGCGCGTCGCGCTGTAGTTAGTATAGGCCAATCAGAGATCGTACAGGCAATAGGTTTTCCCCACGTACGCATAGAGAGCATAAATATAAATAGATTTCACAAGCTCGACTGGCTCATTCCCCACAGAACCTCCCGCAGCCACACAGAACTGGCTCATTCCCCACAGAACGTCCGGGCAAAATAGAACTCCCCTCTCCCCAGAACTCCCCTCTTCGTATAGAACTTAGAAGAACTAGCATAACAGACAAATGAACTTCGTGTATTAATATTCGGTATGGCCTTATAAATAAATCAAAGTTTGCTATATAATATAAGACCCATTCTATATGTTAAAAACTTAATTAAAGAACACAGTAATTCTCTTTGGAAATATATTGGTAAAAGCATTAAAAACGCTTGTAATAAATACTAGAAATTGTTGGATAGTAATTACAGTGATAAGAACTTTAGTTGTAACAGTGGCGACTTTTGTGAATGATGTAAAATATTGAATAAAAGATGAATTTTTGTTTTTGAGTTCAAACTTAAACCGTTATCCAAAACCTGTGTTTTTTTTTCTTTGTGCAACTCCATTAACATATATTACATCCAATCACCAATTTCAATCATATACTTTGATTATAACGAATCCAAGTCTAGTATAATTTTGATAGCGAGTCTTCATAAATCGGCATTCTTGACAAAGGAAACATAAAATAAAATAATTTTGATATGAAAAGCTACAATTTATTAATAACAACCACCCTCTAGGACAACTACCCCCGGATAACTACCCCCGGACACGTGTCCTAGGGGGTAGTTGTCTGGGGGTAGTTGTCCGGGGGTTAGTTGTCCGGGGGGTAGTTGTCCGGGGGGTAGTTGTCCTAGAGGGTGTTTGTCCTAGGGGGTAGTCTTCTGGGGGTAGTTGTCCGGGGGTGGTTGTCCTAGAGGGTGGTTGCCCTAGGGGGTAGTTAGTCGGGGGGTAATCATCCTAGAGGGTAATTGTCCCGGGGGGTAGTCGTTCTAGGGGGTGGTTGCCCTAGGGGGTGGTTGTCCTAGAGGGTGGTTATCCTAGGGGTGGTAGGTGTCCTAGAACCCATTATTAGATATACACAAGTTGTCCCATTAAAAAAAAGAAAAAAAAAAGAAAAAAAAATATGCTTAAAAGGATTTCATGGCAATTTTTTATTTTTTAAAAATTATTTCTATTTTATCATGAGTAATTTCGTGCACGACATATGCATGTATGGAAAACTATGCTTCTCTTCTTTCATGTGATGCACAACTTATTATTCATATTTCACTCATGACTGGATGACAACAATGTAAAGTAGTGTGACCAGAATTACATTTGAAAGCACAAACTGCAACTTTGACTGAGTTTTTAGTGTAGTAAATGTAAATATTTTTGATTTTTTTTTTTTTTTTTTGTACAAAAAGTGCGGTCAACATTGAGCCCGATTAACATCCACCTTTTCTTGTCAGTGCGCTTTTATTAAAGTGCATGCGCGCAGTAATGTGTAGGCTTAAACAATAGATACGAGCGGTAACAATCTACGTCACAATTGCTTGGTCCAGATTACATACCTGAGCTGCATGAATAACCTGAAATCAGAGGGACTGACAGTACAGGCAAACAGACGTGTCTGTCATTGCTACAAAAATGGCATATACATGATATAGGTAATAATAATATTAATATTGACTGGCTCTACTTTCGGGGAATATCGAAAATGTTGCCCTTAAAAGAACCATATTGCCCTCGTCTTCGACTCGGGGCAATATGATTCTGTTGCGGGCAACATATTCTGATATCCCCCTCAAGGCCAGTCAGTAGTTTATAATTATTAGTTGCGCAATTGAACTTTAATTTAAAGGTCGGGAGAGAGAAGACTAATACGATTTACAAGTAATCATCCAAACTAAAAGCTTCCTGGTCATGGTCTCAACAAGGATTCATCTCTGCTAAATACTCTTTTTATTCAGTGTGATAGATATTCATCTTCGTACATGTATGCATGTATTATGCTTAGGGATGTATATGTATATAACATAATGACTCTTGTATTATGTGTTAAATCATTTCTATTACTAGTGGCCGAGTCTATTGACTATGTAACTATTTTTATTATCGTAAGACTCTAGATCCTTTTCCAAACGTATTCGAAAACCAATTTGAGAAAATCAGTCTTTATAATTACGTCAGGCCAAAATTCAACCAGAATCGAAAAACAATTATTTTGTTCACTTTGTGCACAGAGCATCTTCTTTCATTAATTATTCTAAACGCTGCCAAATATGACAGTAAAGCCTTTTGCTGTCTCAGAAACGATAGATATAAATGTGGACACATGAAAGAAAAAATCTTAAAGCAAAGATATATCCCCAAACTTAAAAAAGGGGGATTTAGCGATGACGTAATGACAAACTAGAAATACAATACGGCATATGTTGATGCAGCAATGTTACCTATGACTTTAAAAAAAAAAAATACTTTATTTACTTTTTAGCCTAGTTTGTTGGTTGACTTTCATTCAGAAAAAAAAAAATAAATGTCGAAAAATAAACATCTATACATTTTCATAGATCATGACACAATATTATTTATTAGAAAGATGGAGGGGGGGGGGCACAGATATATATTTTTTATAATATATTTATCCGAAGGGCCGACTCCGAATTAATCATCAGAATCCGCCTACAATCTGTTCATGAATTAGCAGCTTGACGAAACACGTTATAACTTTTTGCGTAATGTTTATACAATCCTCAAGACTAAATGTACTTTGTGGCATTCCGCTAAGTAATCCAGGTTTCCAACCAACCAAGAGAGTTGCGGATGTCGTCTTTTTGTGGTGGAAGAAGAAGCGAAAAGGTGGATCTGGTATAACTGTACTATTGTATCCATCTATATGGTTAGAGGAGTGAATATACATCGTAAAAGTTTTTGTCTTCTCGCCTTTGTCACTATTGTCGTTTTGTCATTTTTAGTATCTTCGTCACTTACATTTCAAATACAAGTTTGAGGAAGATTAAGTAAGAATGACTATTATGTGGAATAGACCTTTAAAGTATGACAATTTACTTTACGATGACATGCTTTTTCGAAGAAAAAAAAGTTATGCGAAGTATTCAAATTTATAGACAATTTTTCCAATGTTAGGTGCAGAAAGCAGGGGGATGCCTCAAGTAAAACAATCATATTTATATCAAACAGTACTAAAGACGAGAAAATTTTTTTTG
>CM046833.1:43870648-43958941 GCA_025618425.1 Heliocidaris tuberculata
CAAAAAATCTCGTCTTTAGTACTGTTTGATATAAATATGATTGTTTTACTTGAGGCATTCCCCTGCTTTCTGCACCTAACATTGGAAAAATTTGAATACTTCGCATAACTTTTTTTTTCGAAAAAGCATGTCATCGTAAAGTAAATTGTCATACTTTAAAGGTCTATTCCACATAATAGTCATTCTTACTTAATCTTCCTCACACTTGTATTTGAAATGTAAGTGACGAAGATACTAAAAATGACAAAACGACAATAGTGACAAATGCGAGAAGACAAAAACTTGTACGATGTATATTCACTCCTCTAACCATATAGATGGATACAATAGTACAGTTATACCAGATCCACCTTTTCGCTTCTTCTTCCACCACAAAAAGACGACATCCGCAACTCTCTTGGTTGGTTGGAAACCTGGATTACTTAGCGGAATGACACATAGTACATTTAGTCTTAAGGATTGTATAAACATTACGCAAAAAGTTATAACGTGTTTCGTCAAGTTGCTAATTCATGAACAGATTGTAGGCGGATTATGATGATTAATTCGGAGTCGGCCCTTCGGATAAATATATTATTTTAAAAATATATTTGTGCCCCCCCCCCCCTCCATCTTTCTAATAAATAATATTGTGTCATGATCTATGAAAAGTATAGATGTTTATTTTCCGACATTTATTTTTTTTTCTGAAGGAAAGTCAACCAACAAACTAGGCTAAAAAGTAAATAAAGTATTTTTTTAAGTCATAGGTAACATTGCTGCATCAACATATGCCGTATTGTATTTTAGTTTGTCATTACGTCATCGCTAAATCCCCCTTTTTTAAGTTTGGGGATATATCTTTGCTTTAAGATCTTTTCTTTCATGTGTCCACATTTACATCTATCATTTCTGAGACAGCAAAAGGCTTTACTGTCATATTTGGCAGCGTTTAGAATAATTAATGAAAGAAGATGCTCTGTGCACAAAGTGAACAAAATAATTGTTTTTCGATTCTGGTTGAATTTTGGCCTGACGTAATTATAAAGACTGATTTTCTCAAATTGGTTTTCGAATACGTTTGGAAAATGATCTAGAGTCTTACGATAATAAAAATAGTTACATAGTCAATAGACTCGGTCACTAGTAATAGAAATGATTTAACACATAATACAAGTCTCATTATGTTATATACATAATATTATACATCCCTATGCATAATACATGCATACATGTACGAAGATGAATATCTATCACACTGAATAAAAAGAGTATTTAGCAGAGATGAATCCTTGTTGAGACCATGACCAGGAAGCTTTTAGTTTGGATGATTACTTGTAAATCGTATTAGTCTTCTCTCTCCCGACCTTTAAATTAAAGTTCAATTGCGCAACTAATAATTATAAACTAATGACTGGCCTTGAGGGGGGATCAGAATATGTTGCCCACAACAGAATCATATTGCCCCGAGTCGAAGACGAGGTCAATATGGTTCTTTTAAGGGCAACATTTTCGATATTCCCCGAAAGTAGAGCCAATCAATATTAATATTATTATTACCTATATCATGTATATGTCATTTTTGTAGCAATGACAGACACGTCTGTTTGCCTGTACTGTCAGTCCCTCTGATTTCAGGTTATTCATGCAGCTAAGGTATGTAATCTGGACCAAGCAATTGTGAGGTTAATTGTTACCGCTCGTATCTATTGTTTACTGCGCGCATGCACTTTAATAAAAGCGCACTGACAAGAAAAGGTGGATGTTAATTGGGCTCAATGTTGACCGCACTTTTTGTTCACAAAGTGAATGGTAAAATCCGGAAGAGGGAAAATACCAGGGAATGATGACTGCTCAGCACCAGGTCATTTGCGGACCGCGCAAACTATGAATTATAAATGCATCGTAAAACTACCTCATATCAGTAATAATCATTATTATTTACCATATCAGACATCTGAGTAATGCAATTTTTACATTTTATTGCCCGACTTTGACAAGCCAACAAAATTGCGGCCGATAAACTGTTTATTGCCAGGTTTCGAAATTCAGTGAGATTTTACGTGTTAAATAGCGCGCAATAAACTGCATTCTTTACAATATTTTTGAGTTCATTCTACATGTCTGATTATGTTACTAATAATGATATGGACATGCTTCTTTCGGGGGATACAACATTACTTGCCCTCACTAGAATTGTTGTATTCCCTCAAGGCCAGTCCATATTATATTATTATTCTCATGTTCTCATTATACTTGTTCACTGGCATACATCCTCCATTTGTTTACGCATGAAGTGTCATATAAAAGATTAATAATTATAAATTTGTTATGCGATGAGCTTCTTTTTTCAAAAATATTTACATTTACTACACTAAAAACTCAGTCAAAGTTGCAGTTTGTGCTTTCAAATGTAATTCTATCAACACTACTTTACATTGTTGTCATCCAGTCATGAGTAAAATATGAATAATAAGTTGTGCATCACATGAAAGAAGAGAAGCATAGTTTTCCATACATGCATATTTTGTGCACGAAATTACTCATGATAAAATAGAAATAATAATTTTTAAAAAATCTGCCATGAAATCCATTTAAGTCTATTTTTATTATTATTATTTTTTTTTTTTTTAATGGGACAACTTGTGTATATCTAATAATGGCACACAAAAGGGACTCATGCAAAAAAAAATTCTGGTGGATTCACTATCTTGCCTTTTTTTTTAGAACCCATACGATGCTTTTATCTTGTGTAATGATCTGCGTAACAATGCCGCGGACATGTGCACCAGGCCGTGCTCGCTTGCCAGGACCTTGTATAGCAGCCCCCGCAGCGATGCCACGTACACGTTTAGTCGCATTGTTTGTTTAAACCCGGCACAGGAGGGATCAGTAGCTGACACGATATGAATTAGCAATGCATGGGGGCAGATTAAGGTTAAAGGGTGTGGTATGTGTGGGTGTGTGTGTGTATGTATGAACGCACGTGCGTGTGGGTGAATGAATGAAGATATGCCATTATAACTTGTACATATTGCTGCGAGACTGCCTCGTCGCCGATAGAGGGCGACAAAATTTATTATTAAATTTTAGAATTTCATATCGAAATTTATTTTATTTTATGTTTCTTTTGTCAAGGATGCCGATTTATAAAGACTCGCTAATAAAATTATACTAGACTTGGATTCGTTATAATCAAAGTTCGTGATTGGATGGAATAGATGTTAATGGAGTTGCACGAAGAAAAAAACACAGGTTTTGGATAACAGTTTAAGTTTGAACTCAAAAACAAAAACTCATCTTTTATTCAATATTTCACATCATTCACAAAAGTCGCCACTGTTACAACTAAAGTTCTTATCACTGTAATTACTATCCAACAATTTATAGTATTTATTGCAAGCGTTTTTAATGCTTTTACCAATATATTTCCAAAAAGAATTACTGTGTTCCTTAATTAAGTTTTTAACAGATAGAATGGGTCTTATATTATATAGCAATCTTATATTTATAAGGCCATACCGAACATTAATACACGAAGTTCATTTGGTCTATTATGCCAGTTCTTCTAAGTTCTATACGAAGAGGGGAGTACTGTGGAGAGGGGAGTTCTGTTTGGCCCGGACGTTCTGTGGGGAATGAGCCAGTTCTGTGTGGCCGCGGGAGGTTCTGTGGGGAATGAGCCAGCCGAGCTTGTGAAATCTATATATATTTATGCTCTCTATGCGTACATGGGGGAAAACCTATTGCCTATACGATCTCTGATTGGCCTAAACGTAACTACAGCGCGACGCGCCTTTATCTTGCACGTCGCGGAAACCTAACTTAACGATAAAATGTTAAGAAAGATGCTTATTTATTCTTCTTTGAATACATCATATAACAAATGAAATATCCTATACAAAATACAAATTTATATTATAATGCTTTATATAATTATCAGATTATAACTTATACCAATGAATTCATAATAAGACATTTATCTTGTAATTTATGCTTTTTGTTGGATCGAAATGCATTACACGTAAACAACACGTCATACGCGAATGGGCGTACGGCGGACTCGCTTTGAATCAAACTGGATCAAAACAACGCAACGATTTCTAATATTTTTTGACAAATATTACATGAAACATCCAGACATGCAGCTTACTGTCTGAATAATTTCCTAGTCTACGGAATTCCTTAGTTTATTTGTGATCACTGATTTCATAAAAGCTATATTTGGATGTAAATTTGGAACAACTCAAAGTGTCGGAATAAATCACTTCGCTAGTTTTTCGTAGACCTACCTAACTGCAATGTATGATACAAGGTAAGCTATACGTTATCGCGTATAAAAGTAAGGAGACGGGGTCGGCTCATTACACAGCCCCCCCCCCCCCCCCTTCCTACGAAATGCGTCCTCGCATTTCTAAAAGTATATAGTCTATACTTCTTGAGTCACCAAATTCCTCTCTGAATCAAACATTAAACAACAATTTACTATTTACAAATATGACAATAGCAAGTCAAAATAACAATTCTTATTAAACGACAGTTATTTGGAAGAATATCCAGCAATTGCTTCTTAAACTCAAATATTCCTCTACCTCATATTCTGTTTATCTCGCACTGATATTATTCTCGCTATGTCACAATCATCATCCTCATCATCAATCAATCAATCATCATTACTTCACTTTTTATTCTTCAATACTTATATACAACTTCAAGAAGCACTGGTTGGTCCTGCCAAATATAACCAATACATATATCACCCATTCCAGTGGTGAGTTAATATTTCACGAGTTAATTTTGAAACTCGAGAGAAGTCAGTGGTGCTCAAGTTTATATTAAATTCAAGCTTAATAAGTATAGGTACCGTATATACACTTCTCAGTGGCGTTACAAAGTAATAAACATGCACTAAAAGACAGAAGAAAATCAGATAAAGATAAAAAGTAAAGGATAGATAGATGGATAGGAAAGGTGAAGGGTGAGATAGGGAAAGTTAGTTAAGGAACATCCATCCTTCAGCGACAAAAGTCTTATTTCATAAATTGATTATTTTAGTAAAAATAATCTGGAGGTTTTCTTCTTCTTTGAGGATAGCGTCTTTCTTCATCTGTCTCATCGTGGTTGCCTGATGTGTCATCGTTCTCATCAGATGGGTCATCAGTGGTAGGTTCGAGTACTGGTCGTTGTGTTTGTTGTTTGTTCCAGACTTGGGGTTCTGAACCTTCGAAAGGTTTAAGTCTGTCGAAGTGTATTACACTTGGTTTACTTTGGGGTGAGTATTGAATACGATAAGTGACGTCAGAGAGTTTAGTTATGATCTTGTAGGGTCCTGTCCAGTTTGAAAACAGTTTGTCATAGTTTCGTTTCAGTCGTCGTAGTTCTGTTCTACCCTGTTCTCGTACTTGTTCATAAGTTTTCTCTAGTCGTTCTCGTAATTCTTGAGTGTAGTCTGTTTCTTCGTCATCATTTGGTTCTTTTTACATGAAATCTATTGGCAGAGATAGCTCTCTACCGAACATCATCATGTTGGGTGTTTCTTTAGTCGTTTCATGGACGGTGCTACGGTAAGCTGAAGTTACCATGGGGACGTACTTGTCCCAGTCTGTCTGGTGTTTTTCGGGTTCTAGCATAGTGACCAGTATGCTAACCAATGTTCTGTTCAATCTTTCTACCTTACCGTCAGATTTGGGATTGTATGCCGTGGTTCTAGTCTTCCCAATTCCGAGAATTTGGCAAAGCTTCTGGAATATCTTTGATTCGAAGTTTCGACCTTGGTCAGTATGAATTTCTTCCGCAATTCCATATCTTGAAATGAATTAATCTACCACTTTACGGCTTACAGTTTCTGCCTTTCCATTTGGCATGTGCTTCTACGAACTTAGTGAAATAATCCGCGATAACTAGTATGTACTTATTGCCATGGTCTGTAGTAGGAAGTCGTCCCATTATGTCTAGGGCTATTCTTTCCACTGGAGCTCCACGCATTCTTTGTTAGAGAGGAGCGCGACGCTTTCTCCCTCCGTGTTTGTTCCGGCTACAAGTTAGACACTGTCTTATGAAAGATCTAATATAAGCCCTCATTCCTACCCAGTAAAATCGGAGTCGTACTTTACTAAGTGTTTTATTCATGTCCTGCGGTAGGTGCGGTTTAAACAACCGTTGTTAGAGAGACCGGCTTAAACAGCGTTGTTTAAAAATTTTGAAGAGTTGTTTAATTTTTTTGGTTACTGTGTATGTTAGTGGTCGTCGGCAATTGTTTCCCAACATTAATGTTCCGACACTGCATCCCACTACCTATCGCCTGCATTACCCGGGTACGAGCCACTGCGCCTCCGCTAATGCCGATACATCGATAGTAGTAGAACTGTTTGCCCCGCAGAGTGTGATTGTAGCCCGGATCGTTTTGTTTGTTTGTTTGTTTGTTTTTTTAATCTGTGATCAACGCAGACACGGGACCAGCTTTCACAGCAGCTAGAGCTCTCTCCACAGAAACTGGCAGCGAGACATCGACGTAGGCATCTATATCTACTACAACTTCACGAGCATTGCCTTGAACTTTCTATTTGTTAGCCCAGTCGGGAGCACCAAGCCTTGGAAAAGATCATCGATCCAACGGCAAGTTTCAAATTCATCATCATATCGCATCGACAACGGGACCGAACCATTCCCGGTTCCAGCTCTCATCGCCTTGTGACATCTTGTAAACAAAGCAAATTTATGTCAATGAAATTTTGAAGTGACTCAGGACACAAAACAGGAACTGAAAGAAAGACAAAACTCAAACTTTAGCCTAGGCCTATTAATCTGGACTATTTTAAAACGATAGACCAGATATGAGGACAGATAGCAGGGAGTATAGATTACTGTCATACTGATATTGATAACAATGTGGCCGTGAATATTTTGTGTGTTGAGTTTTTATCGGTAGAAATATAATATTCAAATAAATTTGTTAAAAATGAATGTTTGTTTGTTTGAGTTTGAAGGCGCTTCTCATTCAGTGTGAATATTTGCGCTTGAATGTCTGTTTAGTGTTACATTTCTTCTCTAGCTAAATTCCTAGATCTAGCCTACACTTGATAGAATGTAGACATGGTGGAATAGAAGTGTAGATCTCATTCAGCAGAAATAAAATAAAGGTAGACCCAAAATAAGCTGCACCTAGTCCAGATCTAAGAGGAGGACCAATTGTGTTTCAGGACCAGTCCAGTTGTAAGTAAACAAACGGTCCACATATTGTCGTGGATCTACATTTTGTAGTTTGTATAGTAGTTTGTATTGTATATTCTACTATAAAAAAAAAATATTAAGATCTGACTCAATAGTGGGTAGGACCATATTGAGTTGTCCAAATCAAATCAAGTCTAGGTCCACAATTTTTCTTAGCAGCAATTACAGGACCATCCATAAGCATGTGCTAATAGTCATAGTGCAGTGTACACACACACAGACACACACACATTAACAGCGTATGCTTGTAATCTGTGGCGTGAATTCTTGGTTTGAACAGCATTCAAGTAATACCAGTGTTAGTACGTTACATAAATGTAGACCTATATACTGCTAATACTTGGGATTTTTTTTTTCTCCTGGCAATTGTAGCTCATAGACAATCATTGATTCGTATCTCCAGTCAGAACTTATTTCACGTATTGTATGCGGGCATAGGTTACAATACATATGGCGCGTCTCCCTGAAACGAACTGGCAGATGCCAGACCTGGCAAGTATATTTGAAAGAATTAGATATCACAAATGAAGTGAAGATAGCAACAAAGATAAAGATTGCTTTAGATCTAGAAGATTTTCGACGCCTTAATGATTCTGGTCTTAGTATTTGCAGACCAGGATAAACCAGCAAAAATATGGGATTTTTTTTCGAGAAGCAATTGAAAGTGAGTTATGACTTTCGGATCCACCGCCTTGAACTTACAAGGTATAGGCAGAATCTCGTCAAATCCATCGATGATTTTGTGACCCACTGTAGGGACAAAAGCCGCCAATGCAATTTCACAGATCCGGAACTTAACCAGTGCATAATCGAACAGGTCGTTGCGTCTACGCATTTTGATGGTTTTCAACGTGAGTTGTTGCAGAAACCTGCAGGTTTTACCCCCTTGCGGACGTGGTCACACTAGGAAGGTAGTATGAGGCCATTGCTGCTGGCAGACCTCTCTGAAGTGTCAAACATTGATACTTTCAGTAGGAAACCACAGGGACCTAGCAAAGATGGCAGACCCAAAATGAGTGATCTCAAACAATGCGGTAATTGCGGACTGCATCATCCTCCAAGGAAATGCCCTTCATATCGTCACATATGCAAGAACTGTGGGAAGAAGGGGCATTGGGCCAAGTGCTGCAGGTCAAGTCAAATACACGACGTGGACCAAGACAAGAGAGGGTTGACACTTAACCTGTAGAAGTGAATGAACAAACAGCTACCCATGAAGAGGATTTCCCCCCCCCCCCCCCCCAGTACTTCAGCTCTATAGTGATTTCGAGCATGGACTCCGAGGACGAGGAAGAAAGTAAGGAAGCTTTTGCAATGATAGATATCGCATGTTCGTACAAAGCCGGACAACATCACCTGAACGTGAAGATAGATACTGGAGCAGGCGGCAATACGCTCCCTCTCCGCATTGTAAATAATATGTACCCCAGAGGCCAGTGGAGCTCTATTGTGAGGCCGAGGCACGTCCAGCTCATGGCCTTTGGTAAAACGCCTATCTCTTCTATCGGGTCTACTGATCCCATGTGCCGACATGAGGATTCAGCATGTACTAAACGGGAGTTTTTTTTTTTGTGGTCGATGTACAAGGCCCTGCAATACTAGGACTTTCAAGCAGCAAGGCCCTTAAGCTGGTCATTCTTCACACAGTGAAAAATGTGCTGAAGCACCTGTAGAAGCTCCTGGTTAGACACAAGCCATACGGACAGTAGGCGACCTTATTTCACGATGGCCGGGCCAATTCGACCGCATAGGTATTTTCAGAGACCCTGCCACCCTTCTGCTGAAGGGGATGCCATTTCGCACATACATGCACCTCGAAAGTGTAGCATTCATATCAAAGACAAATTGAAAGCCGAGCTTGATAAGATGGAGGGTCAAGGTGTGATTCGTAAGGTAACGCGTCACACTGATTGGTGTAGTTCCATCACTACATCTGTGAGAAAAGGATGGGTCGATTCGGGTGTGTTTGAACGCAAGGCGCCAGAATGAAAGTCTCAAGGGATGTCCTCACAAAATCCAGACACTAGAAGAGATCAATCCATCATTTACGAATAGGAAATACTTCACTAAATTAGATGCGAAATCGGGCTATTGGTCCGTGCACCTGAGTGAAGACTCGCAAGAACTGAATACATTTCGTACTCCCGTTTGGTCTCTCTACGAGCCAGGATCTATTTCGAAAGCAAATAGGGCAAACCCCATGATGTGTTTGCAAAGCAGACGATATAGTCGTTATGGGCAGAACGGAAGAAGAGCATGACCTGAACCTGAAAAAGCTGTTTGAGATAGCTTCATCGAAAGGACTTGTCTTCTACAGCAGCAGATGTGTAGTGAAAGCGAACTCAATAAACTTCTTCGGGAATATTTACTCAGATGAAGGAATCATTCCAGATCCCTGCAAGGTGGAAGATATCCACTCATTGCCCCCCCCCCCCCCCCTCCACACACACACAGGACAAGGAGGACCTTCAGAAGTTTCTAGGCTTGATGAACTTCCTGTCACCTAATCCCCAACTATGCAGATCAGGTCGCTATTATGAGGGATCTCATGAAGAAAGCTATTCCATTTGGGTGGCAGGAAGATCACCAGGAAGCATACTGCCAACTGAAAAAAAAATCTATCCAGCAGGACAGCTTACTGAAGTACTACAAGGGAGGCCCGTGGCATATACTTCGCAAAGTCTTTCGCCCTGCCAAGCCCAGTATAGTAGGGCAGATATGTAACAAAAAATGGTCAAGTTGCTCGGATCCGGCAGAAAGCATGAAATTTGGCATACAGGGGTATTTTGGGGCGCTGATTTCAAAAATTGCCGGCCACAAGCGATCTGACCACTGGGTCGGCCGCCATCTTGGATTTCAAAATGGCCACCATTGAAAATATTTAAAAACCGTTATCTCCAGTTTCACAAGACCCGTGGCACAGAAATTTGGCAAATAGGGGTATTTTGGGGTGCTGATTTCAAAAATTGCCGACCACAAGCGATCTGACCACTGGGTCGGCCGCCATCTTGGATTTCAAAATGGCCGCCATTGAAAATCTTTAAAAACCGTTATCTCCAGTTTCACAAGACCCGTGGCACAGAAATTTGGCAGATAGGGGTATTTTGGGGTGCTGATTTCAAATTTTGCCGGCCACAAGCGATCTGACCACTGGGTCGGCCGCCATCTTGGATTTCAAAATGGCCGCCATTGAAAATCTTAAAAAACTGTTATCTCCAGTTTCACAAGATCCATGGCACAGAAATTTGGCAAATAGGGGTATTTTGGGGTGCTGATTTCAAAAATTGCCGGCCACAAGCGATCTGACCACTGGGTCGGCCGCCATCTTGGATTTCAAAATGGCCGCCATTGAAAGTATTTAAAAACCGTTATCTCCAGTTTCACAAGACCCGTGGCACAGAAATTTTGGCAAATAGGGGTATTTTGGGGTGCTGATTTCAAATTTTGCCGGCCACAAGCGATCTGACCACTGGGTCGACCGCCATCTTGGATACAAATACCACACCCGATACAGATCATTTGTAAGGAAGAATGAAGTACAAGCCAGTGCAAATGAAACAATGCAAGCAGAATCAGTAGCATTGGCAGAACTGGTGTCCTATTTGGAAGAAATGAAGTGCACAGATGGTACCCATACTGTGTTCAAGTTAGCAGATCTCGTAAAGCTTTATACAGAACGTTTGGTGCAACTGGAATGCGATGCTTCAAAGAAGATTAATTCGACTCACATTAAAGACAAGCTTCTCAGGCAGCTTTCAAGTCTTGAGGCACATACAACCAATCATGAAGTTCTTTTGTCATTCAAAGAGGACACTGGCGAAGCTTTATTGCATGCCCGTGGACAAAGCTCCGATGATGATGCTGTCATTCTCATGAGAGCTGCTCAGATTGTGCGCAAAGATATTTTGCAGAGGCAGTATCAATTTAATGGATCCCTTCTTGATGAATCTTGTAACAACACAGCACCGTCATTGACAGCATTGATGCAAATGATCCTTGCTGGTACAAACATTAAAAAACAGACTGCGATCAAGAAGAGTATAAGCGTCCATGCACAATCCTTAAGCCAACTTGTCACATTCAACACCATCAAACGAGGCAGGTTGGAAACTGCAGCAGTGCGTCTCAATGTTGAGCGTGAAACATCTCTACCGCTTTACCTGGGTCGGCTCATTCATAGCAAAACAAGGAAACGGGATCTTGTTGATGTTCTTTTTCAATATGGTTTGTCTGTTTCCTATGATCGTGTCCTGCAAGTATCCACAGATGAGGCCAACATGGTTATTGAAGTCTACGAAAATGACCATGTGGTGTGTCCAACCAAACTGCGAAGTCGGTTATTCACAACAGGGAACCTGGATAATATAGATCACAACCCATCCCCCGTATCCTCTCGAAGTTCATTTCACGGTACAGCAATTTCACTTACACAACATGTTTCGCAGGATAATAGTGGTACCATTAGAAATCATGAGAACGTCACTGCGAATGGGAAGAGTAAGCGTAGGAAAGTCATAACTGCCCTACCTACATCTTACAGTGATGTCCCTCCTGCAGCATTTCCATCTAATCAGCCCATTCCAAGGAAATCTAAAGGTAAGTCAACTCCAAATGTGTCCACCAGAATAGAGGACAAGGAAAGTCAATGGCTTTCTTTTGTACACAGACTGCAGGAGAACGGAAGTCTTGAGAGTGAAGAGAACATGTCCTGGTCAGCCTACATGGCGAATCTACAGGTTGGAGTTCCTCGGCCACCTGCTATTACAGGACTGTTACCTATGTTCCGAGAGAGTGCTCATACATTGGCAATGGTGAAACATGGGATGAATTTAATAAAGCAGGCAACAGATCTAGTGAATCCGGGACAGGTTCCTGTTCTCACAGTTGACCAACCTCTCTATGCTATAGCGAAGAAGATCCAGTGGACATGGCCAAGTGTATATGGCGAAGACAAGTTTGTGGTGATGATGGGAGGACTTAACATAGAGATGGCATTTTTGAAAGTGATTGGTGACTTCTTGGAAGGGAGTGGTTGGACGAGTGTGATGACTAATGCAGGTGTAACAACAGAAGCAAGAGCAGAAAGTCTTCAGAAAGGATCACAAACTTCCAGGTCCCAATGGGCACACCGGGTCACTGCTGCAGCACTTTATGCTCTACAGCAAAGAGCATACGAAGACTATCTCAAAACCTGTGCAAGTGAAGATATCAAATCATTTGATGCTTGGAAGCTCAAGATGACCACAGATTACCCCCAGTTTTGTTACTGGAATAAAGTTCTGCAGTTGGAATGCCTTCTCCTTGCATTCATAAGATCACAGAGGGAAGCAAACTACATGCTTTACGTGGAGACCCTTAGGGCAATCATTCCATATATGTTTGCCATGGATCATTACCATTATGCTAGATGGTTGACAGTGCATCTTACAGATCTCCAGGGTCTTCCAGACGATTCCATGGATACCCATCGTGCATTTGTCGATGGGAAATTTGTCACTCAGAAGTCATCACACAGGTTCTCTGCAATGGCAAATGACCAGGTACATGAGCAGCAGAATGCCGTAGTTAAAGGTGATGGTGGAGTCATAGGAATTACTGAGAATGAAGCAGCTCTTCGCCGATGGATGGTGGCTGGTCCTGAAATAGCAAGAATCGTGAGTGAGTTTGAAGACCAGTTCCAGAGCCAGAAGGAACCTGATATACGTCACCAAGATCAATTACCTACTGTGCAGAAATCCTTTGCATCAGATCTTAACAATGCAATCAGTTCTTTCGAGAAACTAGGGAACCCATTTGCCGAAGACACTAAAGATTTGTATGTGCTTGACACCAAGGTCACCATGCCTAATGAAGTGATTGCTCAACTACGATCTGTGGAGGAAACTGGCAACAAACAATTCAATGCATTTGTAGAGAAGAGACTGAATGATCCTTCTGTCAGTTTCTATGACAACATTTCCAAGAACAATCTGGCACTGTTCAAATCCAAGCCCAAGAAAACACCTGCAAAGTCTCTGGCGAAGATGACTAATATGAAAAGCAATGTTGAACTGTTCTCTCGAATGTACATTTCTTGTCAGGCAAGAGATGGTGATCTTGATGCATTCTTCGAACACGAATATCACGGTTGGCCTCCGGCACTGGCTGAAGATATCAATACAATGCGCCCACCAACCAGCAAAGCCGATCTTGTGCCCTGTTTGGAAGCCCTTGTACCACATCCTGAACGTTCCGATGAAACACCTGTTGCAGAAGTCTGCATTTTTGATGGGGCTGCCTTAGTGCATCAGCTGGATCCTAAGAAATGCAGTAGTGTGGTCAGGACATTTGGTGATTATGCACATAAACAGTTCCTTCCATACATTGCACGAAAGTTGAATGAGGAGACAGTAGTACGTGTCGACGTTGTGTGGGATACCTACAGATCAGACAGTCTTAAAGGAGGCACCAGGCTTGGCCGTGGAAGTGGCATACCACTTCATGTAACTGAACAGACGTTGGTGCCACATAACTGGAGCAGTTTTCTTCGTGTAAATTCTAATAAGAAGACATTGTTCAGTTTCCTTGCAGCTTCTCTTCAGACGATGAATGTTCCAGATGGGAAAACACTTCTCACGACCCAGGGAGAAATTGTAAAATCAAACCCTCATTCAGATAGGTGGCAGAACATTCAACCATGTACACATGAAGAAGCAGATTCACGTATGGTGCTTCATGCTTGGCAGGCATATCGGCAAGGGTACCAAAGTATCATAATCCATGCAACGGACACGGATGTGGTTGTGCTGGCAATCGCAATGGCAAGTAAAATGGATGGCATCGCGGTGTGGTTGGCCTTTGGGCATGGAAAGAATCTTTGGTACATCGGTGCTCACACCATTTCAACAAAACTAGGCCCCGAACGCTCATGGGGACTTCTGTTCCTGCATGCTGTTTCTGGATGTGATACCGTTTCTGCTTTAGCAGGGATAGGCAAGAAGACTGTATGGGACATATGGATTTCCATGCCAAACTTGGGAGAGGTCTTCAATCGTCTCTCGAATGCACCAGTTGAAGTAACAAATCATGACATGGACATCATTGAAAGGTTTTTCGTTGTCCTGTACAGTAGAACTTCCTCTCTGAAGAAAGTGAATGAAGCACGTAAGCAGCTTTTTGCTCAGGGGAATCGGCAATTGGAGAACATTCCCCCCAACAAAGGAAGCACTACGTCAACATGTGAAGAGGGCAATCTTTCAAGCAGGTCACATCTGGGGACATTCCCAAAGTGCAAACCCAGAGCTGCCTTCATCTGAAGATTGGGGATGGAATAAGGATGGTGATGATGGATGGCATCCATTTTGGACACTACTGCCAGAGGCATCAAAAGGGTGCCGAGAACTGATCAAGTGCAAGTGTAAAAAGCGGTGCACTGGAAATTGCAAATGTTTTGCAGCTAATCTTCCATGCACAGGACTATGCTTCTGCTTTGGGCAATGCTTCCGAGATGAGGAGTAGGAGAGGTAAATTGGACGAAAACTTTGGGGCCATTTTATCGCTACATCTGAATGACTGTAAAACTGGTAAGGGATTTTTTTTTCCAGATATCCTTTTCCGGGTTTAAACCTGAGAACATTTGAACTATAACAGCTTTGTGCTTTTTAAGATGTCATAGGCTTTTGTCATTTAAAGTCGAGGAAATACCAAATTACTTGAATTCAAAATGGCTGGCTTGTTATGGTTCATCTGACATTTCAATCAGTTTAACAATATCTTTGTTTTTAATTTCAAAATGAAAATTCAAGGGTTACGCTCAACATTCCAGTTTAGCAGCCATATCAGAATTTCATATTCCATATAAATGGGGGTTCCTTGATATTCCTTGTGTCGGCCATATTTTGATAAAAAATTGTGTTGATATTTTTAGTCAAATGTTTGACCTGCACACACTTACACATTTACCATGAAAATACCTTCTGGTACCAAATTTTCATAACCACTTGTCATTTACAACAGATCGAATTTCCATGGCAGTCATATTAGAATTCAAAATGATGGTCATGATTTTCCGCATGTTCAGTCGAACGGCGGCTATGATCATTATGATGATTTTCCGCATGTTTTCTATAAGTCCATATTTGAATTTAGAATGTGAAAATACCAATTTCGACCTAGTTACAGCTAGTACCACAGGTCATGTAAAACTCAAGAAAACAATTTTTAATTATTTTTTTCTGGCGGCCGACCCGGTGTTCAGATCACTGGGGCTGCAGCACCCTAAAATACCCCTTTTTGCTAAGTTTCTATGCCACAGGTCTTGTAAAACTTGAGAAAACGATTTTTCATGATTTTCAGTGGCGGCCATTTTAAAATTCAAAATAGCGGCCAACCTGGTGGTCAGATCGCTGGGGACCGGCAATTTTTGAAATCAGCACCCCAAAATACCCCTATTTGTCAAATTTCTGGGTCTTGTGAAACTGGAGATAACGGTTTTTAAAGATTTTCAATGGCGGCCATTTTGAAATCCAAGATGGCGGCCGACCCAGTGGTCAGATCGCTTGTGGCCGGCAATTTTTGAAATCAGCACCCCAAAATACCCCTATTTGCCAAATTTCTGTGCCACGGGTCTTGTGAAACTGGAGATAACGGTTTTTAAAGATTTTCAATGGCGGCCATTTTGAAATCCAAGATGGCGGCCGACCCAGTGGTCAGATCGCTTGTGGCCGGCAATTTTTGAAATCATCACCCCAAAATACCCCTATTTGCCAAATTTCTGTGCCACGGGTCTTGTGAAATTGGAGATAACGGTTTTTAAAGATTTTCAATGGCGGCCATTTTGAAATCCAAGATGGCGGCCGACCCAGTGGTCAGATCGCTTGTGGCCGGCAATTTTTGAAATCATCACCCCAAAATACCCCTATTTGCCAAATTTCTGTGCCACGGGTCTTGTGAAACTGGAGATAACGGTTATTAAAGATTTTCAATGGCGGCCATTTTGAAATCCAAGATGGCGGCCGACCCAGTGGTCAGATCGCTTGTGGCCGGCAATTTTTGAAATCAGCACCCCAAAATACCCCTATTTGCCAAATTTCTGTGCCACGGGTCTTGTGAAACTGGAGATAACGGTTTTTAAAGATTTTCAATGGCGGCCATTTTGAAATCCAAGATGGCGGCCGACCCGGTGGTCAGATCGCTTGTGGCCGGCAATTTTTGAAATCAGCGCCCCAAAATACCCCTGTATGCCAAATTTCATGCTTTCTGCCGGATTTGAGCATAAATTTCACATATCTTACACACAAGTACTCAAACAATGAGAGGGAGACACTGGCTCGAGTTTTCGTTATTACCCGATTTCACACTTATCTCTTGGGGAGAGATTTCAAGATATTGACTGACCACAAACGACTTGTGACAATATGCAACAAGCCACTCACAAGTGCGCCCAGGAAGATTCAGGGATACAACTGCACAATTGAACACCGGCCAGGAACAGAAATTATTATTCCTGACACACTCAGTTGCTGCCCAATCCAAAGAAGACAGATGAAATTCCGCGTGATGTCCATGTAGAGAGTATACCACTGGACGAGGCCGAGGACTCGCTGGGTATCGATCTGCCCCACTTCGGAAGCCTCAAGAAACAAGCACTACAAAAGGAGACTAACAGGGATCCTATCCTACAGCAAGTGAAAGATTTCACTCATGCTGGTTGGCCTGCAACTATTCAGGAACTTCCAAACGATTTGCTTCCATACTGGCCATTTCGTGATGAATTAGGCGTATCTGGAGGTGTCCTATTCAAAAGCAGAAAGGTCATTATTCCCCAATCTATGAGGCAAGATATCCTTCAGTAACTGCACAAAGGCCATCCAGGCATCGAGAAGATTTGACTCTTAGCACGCCAGTCCGTTTATTAGCCAAACATAAATCGCCAGATTGACGAAAGTGTCAGATTGTGCAACCATTGCCTGAAAAAAATGCCGGAGTAGAGAAGGGAACCACTTCTTCCCCATGAGATACCTATCCCCCAATGGACTAAAGTTGGCATGAATCTTTTCGAGCTGGATACGGTCCACTACCTTCTGATAGTGGACTATCACTCAAAGTTCCCAGTCGTATATCGATTGACCTCCACAACGAGTGCAGGTGTGGCGAATACCGTTACTGGGATCTTTGGCCTTCTAGGATGTCCTACAGAGATAATGTCAGACAACGGCCCACAATTCGTTGGTGCGACTTTTCAGCAAATGTGCAAGAAATGGGGAATTACCCAGCAGACTTCCTCGCCAAGATACCCACAGCCGAATGGACAAATAGAACGTACAGTCCGAACATTTAAAAGGATATATACGGAAAACACAGGCAACTGGAGAAAGTACAGCAGCAGCTCTACTCAATCTACGATGCACTCCAGTGGACGCCCATCTTCCATCCCCAGCCGAAATGATATTTGGCCGCCAAGTCCATACACTGCTTCCTGCTAACATTGATTCCAATACAACGTATCAAGGACACAAGAACCAAGAACGTCTGGAGCAGCGTAGGGAGCGCATGAAAACAGGCTACGATGCGGTTGGAAGAAAGCATGATGATGTGATTGGAAGAAAGCATGAACTCCAGCCACTCAGAGTAGGACAGAAAGTTAGCTTTCTGAACAAAGAACTCACACTTGGATTCCAGCAGTGGTGACAAGCATGTGTAATGATCTGCTGGCCAGGTCGTACATAGTCACCACCCCAGATCGCAAGCGACTCAGAAGGAACAGGGTACACCTGAGAGATGTCCCACAGATGCCTCGTCTGGCCGAGCCAACTGGAAATGCGCGCCCTTACACGCCTGCACCAATAGTCAGAAACATTGTAGACGGACTTGACAATGACCAATTGCTAGACCACCAGACAGAATCCAGAAAAAGATTCTTATAGAACGCGTTCTGGACGCATCAGCAAAAAAACCTGTTCGTTATCGTTAAACACTTTCGAAATAATTTGAAATAAACATTAAGACACGAGAAGTGACAGACTATATAGATGAAACAAGTATTTCGGCATACAGTTTGAATCCTAATATCTCTTCTTTTGTATAACATTGAGAAATAAATTTCCAAATTCTCAACAACAGCAATACAAGAATTCAACAACAAAAATAAACCACAACAACAACAACAAAGAAACAAACAAGAAAGAAGAAAAAGAAAGAAATAACATACATGAAATAAAATGGCATGCAATGATGCCTAGTACGAAATGTGACCAAGGATAGCTTTATGGTACATAATAAAGCAATATTACTTGCTTAATGCAGTATTTTGTGTTGAGTTTTTATAAATGTTTTTTTTATTAAGAATATGAGAACAAAGTTGACATATGTCATATAGTTGCCATAGAGTGATTGTTACAGTAAAGTTTGTTTGTTTGAACGATTTTGAGACAATGTTATGATTACAAACTAGTATTGTTTGGTATTAGGAAAACATGCATGTATTGTTGACTTCCAAAAGACTCAGTATGGTTTACTGACTAGTAAGTAAGGAATTGAAAATGATCAGTAGCCAGTATAAATCACTTATACTACATGTATTTGCTGATAGACTTATGTATACATTTATTGGAGAATGTGACCTCATACATTAATCTCTGTTTTGTTTGTTTCTTTACAGGCATGCAATTCATGAAAGAAACAAAGAGGAATACCCTAGGGAGCTAAATTCTAAAATTGCACAGTTGCGTATTTTGTGAAGGTAAACATACACAGTTTCATTGAATGTTACTTGACAAGTAGCCTGGTACCTGTTATAGTTCTAAGGTTTTGATGTTAGCAAACTATTATGTGTTTTGAGTTTCAAGATCCTCTATGATTGATTATTGTAAGATTCCATATTTAATCATTTTAAAACGTATTGTGAGGGAGATGTAGTAGATGAGTTGGAACTACATTAACATGATATCATACAATTAGTTACCACAACGAGCTAGGCGGAGGGATACAGATTAAAGAGCCATTAGAAGATGGCTACCAATTAGTACTCACACTCACTGCCTCTGAGAGTCATTTATACCAAGTCATAATAGGAACCCCAAATTAGCCATATTTTTGACCAATCTGTGAAAAATTGTTATGAAAGCAAATTCCAACTGATTTTAGTAGGTATGAGTATCAACATTTACCCCCCCCCCCCAAAAAAAAAAGTTAGGTGGGATAGAGGGTGGGGAAAGTGCTTTTTTCTAGAGGTCAAAGGTCATTGACCTTTGCTGAAAACATGAAAAATGTATCTCAGGTATGAAATATGGTATGTAGACGATTTTGGTGTCAAAATGCTCAGAAATATAAAAGACGCACACTCAAAATAAAATTTGATTCCGATGACCAAGTCGTGACCTCTAAATTAAGGTCAAAGGTCAAAAAAAAAATCACCTAAATTACCCCAAATTAGCCATTTAACACTAGTCTGTGAAGATAATATTTTATGAAAGCAAATTTCAACTGATTTAAGTAGATATGGGTATCAACATTAACAACAACAAAAAAAAGCTAGGTGGGATAGGGGATGGGAAAGTGCTTTTTCTAGAGGTCAGAGGTCACTGACCTTTGCTGAAAACATGAAAATTATATCTAAAGTATAAAATATAGTATGTGTTCATTCATGGTGTCATAAATAATGCTCAGAATTGTAAAAGAGGTACACACAAAATAGAATTTGCCTCAGATGACCATGTCGTGACCTCTAAATTGGGGTCAAAGGTAAAAAAGGTCACTTAAAATCACCCCAAATAAGTCATATTTCTCACCGATCCCTAGAAAAAAAAACATGAAAACAAATTTCATCTAAATTCAGTTGATATGGTAACATAAATTACCCCCAATAAGTAAGACATGATAGGGATGGGGAAAGTCCTATAGATCACTGTCCAACACACTCCACATTCAGCAACATATATCATGCCAAACATGTAACAGCATTCCAATTATTTTGGACCTTACTTATTTCCTTCATGGCAGTTACAACAAATCCCTTTGAGGAGGTTTGGGGACATGATACCATTGCCCAATACCATCTTTTATCTGAGTTTCTTTTAACTGTAAGGATCCCATCCTCTTCAGGATCAATTATTGCTTACATGCATACAGATTCTTTCATACCCCAATCTGCAGATGAAGACAGAGAGATAGTTAAGCTAATTGTTGCATATGAGTAGTCTGTCAGTGTCGATCCTTCCTTTTGCTGCTAGCTTCTGAAATTTCACGAAGAAATTAGTATCCCCACAATCATCAGTGATCTGCCAGCCTTTAATCAAAGTTGATCAAATCTTTAATCAAATCAAAGAAATTCATCTCTGTTAGTGATGTCATTTGTTGAAATGTCATAGAGGCCATGCATTCATTTCTGGTTGCAAGTACAATTTGTACAGTTGTTTGGTCGATGTTAGATGAGTAAGGCCAAAGCATCAGTTTCTTGGGTAACAACAACAACAGGAGTAAACACTCTCTATATACTAAATGAATTTAATACTCTACAATCAACGTGTAACCATCAACTTTCGTTCGGTGTACAGTGATGTGGTGGCATGCAATCTCTGTAGATATGATTTTACTTTTCCTTTGTTTTTTTTTTTTTTCATTAGCCACAAATACCTGTACCATAATTCTGGGTTAACTCTACGACATATCACAAATTAACATCACTAAAAGAAAAAAGATTTTCTTCCATTCGATTTCGACTAGGGAATATGACACGGTCTCCTGTATTGATAGACACACAACGGTTGCCCTCCAGTTTTATCAACACATTCTTATGCAGCACCTCAAATCCCTTAGAAATCAAGTGGAATAAAGGCCATGGAGATCACTACTGATTTTGAGGATACTCTTTTCAAAAAAGATTCATTTACTGAAATTTCAGAAGCAAGCTGCGAAAGGAAGACTCGATCCTGACTCTGAAAAGCCGCATTCATTAGCAGATTGGAACGTGAAAAAAAATCCCAATACAGTAATCACTGACCCTGTCAAAAGATGATGGGAGTTTCACAAGAAGCTCAAGACCAATACTAGGTGATATCACTCCAAAAATCTCCTCAGATGAACTTGTAGCTGTCAATCAGCTGATTAGCAGTGTCAAACCCTGAAATGCTGTTGCCTTAAATCTGGCATGATATGCATTGCTGAATGTGGAAAGTGTTGAAGACAGTACTCTAACAGTGGAAAGAGAAAATCGTGACGAAGAAGGAACCAACTATTTTGACCTTTAATATGAAGGATCAATATTTAGTTCTGACAATCAGAGTGAATACTATTCCGAACAGTTCTGCGCACCTGAGAAAAAAAGATACTCTATAATCATATTTTGGCTCGCAGATACTGCATATCCGCAGATATTATATGACATTTGAGCCCAGGCTGGCCAGAAAATAATTTACCCATCACCTATATCTAAATATTAATGTTTGTAAGGTAAATTCAAAATTTCTGCTTAAATATTTTTCGGTAGTAAGCAATATGTGATTTTAAGTGATAGGCCTATTTTTGTTTTTGACTTTGGCCATATTTAAAAGGTCACGAATTCATTGGTCAACGGAGTCAACTTTTCTTTTGTGTGTACTTCTTTTACAGTTCTGTGTATTTTGACACCAAAGTAATCGCATACCATATTTCATTCCCGAGATATACAGAGTTTCATTTTTTCAGCAAAGGTCATTGACCTTTGACCCCTAGAAATAGGACTTTCTCCACCCCCTATGTCACTTAACCTCTTGGGGGTGGGGGGGGGGCTGGAGGGGGTAGGGTCTTACTACCTAAATTTATGTTATTCAGTTTAAATTCGCTTTCCTGATTTTTTTTCTTCACAGATTTGTGACATACGGATAATTTGCCGTGATTTTAAGTGATATTTTTTTGTTTTTGACCTTTGACCTAAATTTAGAGGTCACGACTTGGTCATTGGAATCAACTTTTATTTTGTGTGTACTTCTTTTACAGTTATGAGCATTTTGACACCAAGATTGGCCACATACTATATTTCATACTTGAGATATAATTTTCATATTTTCAGTAAAGGTCAGTGACCTTTGACCTTTAGAAAAAGCACTTTCCTCATCCCCTATTTTTTAATTTTTTTTTGAATCAAATTTTTTTTTGTGTATTTTTTTTTGTATTTCTGAGCATTTTGACCCCAAAATCGTCTACATACCATATTTTATACCTGAGATACATTTTTTTTATGTTGCCAGCAAAGGTCAATGACCTTTGACCCCTAGAAAAACCCCTTTCCCCACCCCCTATCCCACCTAACTTTTTTGGGGGGGGGGGGAAATTTTGGTACCCCTACCTACTAAAATTAGTTGAAATTTGCTTTCAATTTTTTTTTTTTTTTTTTTTTTCACAGATGAACCCTTATTTAGGGATACTAATATCCCTTATCACAACAAAAGTTGGGTAGCTTCGCATCTATCTATTACCGCATGTATACTCCTGACCAAGACGGAGGAGGCCGTCGGAAATTTGAATGGAGAAAATAGAATTGGCCACAAGGAATTACAAATGATTCTAGCAATTTTCTTTCGATTTTTTCGAGCAAATACGTGAAAACTTAAGATATATATGTGACCCTCAACCACAAAACGACCAGTAAGTCGCAATGGGAATTTTAGAGTAAACAGCTGAAAAAGGTGGTTCGGGGTGGAAATTTTGATTTTAGGTTTTTTGTATTTTCTGAAAGTTCATTTATTAATCTACCATCTGACAAAATTTCAGGGTAAAATACCATGTTAAAATATGTTTTTACTCTCTTTCAAAATTACCATGTTTTCCTGGGCATTCAAGCTTTGTGTGTCAACTTGCTGGGATTGTACTTCACATCGCTTTTCTGGTATAGCTTTAAAAAAAAACTATGCATTGCCTTATATTCAAAATCTAAAGAAAGAAAGAAATATGTCTGTTCTGAAATGGAAAGTTTCAACCCCCCAAAAAGTTAGTACTTCACAGTGTATGTTAGGGAATTTTGACTCAACCTTTTGTGCGACAAACAATAGGACACAGATTAGGCGCTCTTAAATAGTCACTCTTCTTTAGATCCCGTTTTCTCTTTTGTTTTGGTCATTAGCCTGTCTGACACGTTGACATTCGCATTGTAATTTACAAGGCTTCGCTTATCCATACAGGACAAGTTATATATCATTTTAACCCGTTGACGACGGCATTGTTGAGCTTGTAATATTCTCCTGAAACGAGATTAATTTACAGAGAGCTGAAGCATTGTTGTACCCGCGCGTGCGAGCGGCTTGATCATTCAAGCGTTAAGCGTGTCCGTACGCTGGTCCCGATTTCGCGCATGCGCATCGGCATTTAATTCATGCTCTTCGTCGAGTGAACAACCTTCTTCCGCGAGCGCTGTGGCGTCCGCTCATTTTCGTGAAGCGCTATATATACTTGTCTATACTTGTGACGAACTCAAGAGAAGAATGTTCTTTATGCGCCACAGCTAATCCAAATATCAGCAATTAAGTGTAATTATTTATCTTATCTATCCTGAAAGAGTCGCATAATTTTTCTTTCGACTGCTGCTATTTAATATTATAGTAACTCTGTCAACTTATTTGACCTCGGCCAGATGGATTATTCATATACATACATATTTTTTTCCTTTTTGCCATTGACCACCTTTCACAATAAATTATGATTCCCCTGATTATTCCAAACCATGAAACTCTTAAAAGCTTAATCAAACTGAAGGAAATTATTTCATGATTGGGCACCTTCTATATTTCCATGTATGTCTGGATAATAATTTGTTTGACAACTTATTTTACAAAACTGTCTAATAAAAACGATCCCAAACAAATATAAGAATACAGTGGGTGGCACTGAAATGAGGTGCGGAGAAAAGAGACCTTCATTACTCCTTTCTGCTTGTGTTCTCTCTATTGTCTGTCATAACCACCCCCGCCCACCCCTCCCCCTCGATCTCTCCCTCTCTCGTAAATAGTTTGCTGCACCACTTTCGATTCACCAATCTCTCTGGGAATGTATTATCATTTTCTGGTATGAATAGCTAATACTTCTTCTGCAGATACAAAAGAACAGCACTGGCCCGTTTGCAGCGATCATTATTCACAAAAGGTGAACTCAACCGTATATCCCCTTCTTTGAGACGCTACCTGGTAGTTACGGTTACCATTGTTCCCCTTTAGACGACTTATTGTCCCATTTGAAAAGAACACTTGTAAGCGTTGCCACCCAGTTTTAGCACCCCTCTTCGATAGGCCTCAGCTATACAAGTTTGAACGTTATGGTACAATAGTAAATTTCGAAACAAATAACACATTTGTGATGGAAAGCTTTTTTTTTTTTTGGGGGGGGGGGTTCATTTTTATACTTATAGTATCCAACCAACTAAATTCAGAGGGTAAACAATTAAAATGGACATTTTCGCAAGAAGGAAAAGAAAGTCTAATAATTCTATACTAACCACGAATTTCACTGTACACATAATTTAGTTATAGAAAATGGTGCCGGTGTTACACTGTTCAGAAGCAATAAAAATACAAGCAATGTAACACTATTTCATATTCATTATGAAAATAAACATTTTTTAAAACTTACATGATAATGAGACCTATAACGGTGTATGCCAAAACGAAAAGGAACACATTCGTCAATATAATATGCGTGGAATTTACGGTATGATCATTATTCATGCAAGATGCCAAGTAGATGTTTTACTCCACCCCCCCCCCCCGCCCAATAAATTAATAATACTGTTGATGATAATCATAGTAATAACAATAGTAATAATAATAATAATAATAATGATAATATTAGCAATAATAATAATAATGATAAAAAGAGCCTTTATTGGTTTTACGGGGCTGACAATGACGAATCTCGTTCCATTGGGGTTGTGGCGCAATGGTTCAGGAGAAGTGATGAAATGATAAAAATGTTGTCACATCATCCAATAAGATAAGGGCATATTTTTTACGAATAAAGGCCTAAACTACCAACACATTTATAACAATGTGATAGGGAGGGGTGTTTTAGAAAGAATTTTATTCACCGGAATGTGATATTCATGTTTTATATCTAGATCTACATCATTGCATTATTTTTAATTGAAGTTCATGCAGGCCTACATCTTACGAGAATTACTGAAACCAATAAAAAAAATTCGTCATCGGCACATCCAGCGGTAGTGTGCCAAAGACCCATTCTGCTCATATTAGTATCCGTAATTTTGTAATTTGTAATAATTGAAAGAGAAAATAGCGCATTATTTTCTTGTCATTCGTTATCTGCGTGTTCGCTAGTTGAAAGTGTCAGACAGCCTGCTGTATTCCTCTTTCATCTTTCTCAAGTCCATGGTATCGTCCCGTTCCCAACTTCCTTCCCCAATTCCTTCCCCAAAATGTAGTTGATCAAATACTGCACAACCACAGGGAGAGGGGGTGTCTTATTTTCCTTTCTTTTCTTACTCACTTCGCTCGTTCGCCAAATTTAGAAACTAGAAAGTTGATATAAATTATGCGGGCAAGAGACTCTTTAAACATAGGGATGTAAGGTATAAAATTCAACACCAAAACACATATTAGAGAGAATGATAGGGGGAAATAGCGAGAGAGACATGAAGAAAGAAACATCAAGCTATTCATTTTCACTTCAAGGAGTTACATTTTTCATCGATGCATGCATGGGCTTCTGCTTCACAAGGACGAATCTCGAATCGTAAGAAAGGGGAGAGGGTGACAACTTTCCCGACAGTTTGTGCAAAGAACATGATGTCATTTATCACACTGATTTTCAAGGCACTGTCGGGGATGGGAGGGGGGGGGGGGGCATTTTCATCGATGCATGGGCTTCACCTTCACAGGGACGAATCTCCAATCGTAAGAAGTGGTGTGGGGGGGGGGGGGAGCAAACATTTTTTTCTGACATTTTTGCAAAGGATATCATAATTTCATTTATCCCACCGATTCTCCAGGCGCCATCTTGGGATGGGGATTCCATTTTTCATCGTTGCATGGGCTTCTGCTTCACAGGAACAAATCTCGAATCTCAAGAAGGGGTTGGGGGAGGCTGAAAATTTTCCGGACATTTTGTGCAAAGAACATGATTTCATTTACCCCACCGAATCTCCAGGTGCTCTTGCACTGGGGATGGGGGGGGGGGGGGGGAAGTATCCCACCGGCCTTACCAAGGCTCAAGGGGCCATGAAATCTTTTTACCCAGAATAATTTATGAGAATTGTTTTCCCATTATCCCCCGCCAATAGCCTTGCTAAATTCCCAAACTATCTGTTATGGTGATATAGTTTTAAAATGATTCTGATGAAGCTGTGTCGGTCCGAGTTGAATATTTTTCACATTTCACACTTCGTATCTTTAGCATGTGAAGTGTTTCTACACTTATGTGTTCAGGTATGATACACCTTGTCCGATTCATTCTGTTCGTATGTCAACTAAGCGTTTCATAGGAAAAAAAATCACAAGTCTAAACGTAAAATGAAACGTCGGTAATCTAACATTCTGCCGTGTTTATGTACTGACAAATACCATTTTTGAAATAATGACAGTACATTTAATTTTAATTATTTCCATGTTCATTTCTATAAAAATAAAAAGTGCATTCTTTTCGAGCACGAAATTTAGATTACAGAATTAGCAATATGAAAGGAAGTAAAAGAATGACAGTTAGAATGGCAACATGACTTGGAAACATGTGCAATAAAAAGAAATACATACAGATGACAATTCACTGATAAAAAAAGGGGAAAAATTGATCAAATTTTGTTGCACTATTTTGCTTTCTATATGTACTATACTGCGACCTTTCCTGATTGGTAAGCCTACTCCTACAATATCTCTCGCTCATTCACTTCTCAGTAACTAATATTCTGCTGAATTATTTTTCTTCTTAGAAATTTATGGACTTTTTTTAGACAGCGCGGGGGGGGGGGGGTGAACACATTTTGTGTCAAAGCTTAGAACATGTGGGTCTCAATATACAATTTAGTTATTTACAAAGACGGCACTTTCGTGTACATTTGCAGTCATCGCTCCCTTACAAAGATGAATTAGTCATCCTATAATCCTCTTCTTTTGAGACTCGGCGAGGTGGTTACCAATGGTTACAGTTACCATTGTTCCTCCTAAGCTAAGCGAACCTATTGTCCAGTTTGAAAAGAACAGTGTCCATAATCGTCAAACATTGCTTATTGTTAGCTATAACTATAGGACTAATGCCAACAGCCTAAATCTTAGTTGGAAACTGGCGTAGTATAAGTTTATAGGAATACGGGTTTAACTTCTTTACACGCATAGCAAGCACAGTCTCTATACATGTAGCAAGTAAGATAAAGCAAGCTCAAGTTTTTCACTTCCGGTGTTCGTTGGCTTCCGCGCGTGTGCGCCCTTCCCAGTGGCGTTCGTTCGCTATTTTGCGCTGCTCCCAGGAGTTATGAAGCACATACAATAAATGCATGTCCGAGAGGATCTGCGAAACTGAAAATCTGAAAAACCAGGGACGATCGTTAATGTGCACTGGTATACGCAAATTTTGTCGATGGATGTACCGGAATATTTTTTTGAAATGCTTCAAAATAGTGAGAAATGGTGATTATCAGGACTTCAGGGGAAGGTGTAGTTTATTTGGTAAACTTAATACTAATATTAAAATGGGTGCAGAAAAGCCGTGTTAAAAGGTGTATTTAAAGCGTTAAAAGGTCAAAGTGGCCATAATTTGGGAACCGTATAAACCCGGCTCCCGTATATGACTGTCTCCTACGGGGACCGGATATTCCCGGCTCCCGTTGTCAACGGGTTAATGCTTACATTTTAAGCTTTCAAACTGTGTTGAAATTTTAAAATCCCAAATTTCCGACTTATTTGTCATTTTGTGGTGGAGGGTCACATATCTACTATACACATATAAAAACACAACAACAAAAAAGTAACTCCCCCCTTGCTCGAAATGGCGTAACTTAAAAAAAAAAAGATTTTGGGCAAAATAACTTGGCAAGTTACCAAGAGAAGTACATATGACTTCCGAGTATATGTTAATCTTGATGAATACTAAATTGCGATTGTTTTAGTGCAGCTGAATTACGAATTGCCCCAGTAGTGATTTATTTCATGTCGGCCCTATAGGCCTGTTGGAAGACCCATGACCTCAAACTTTATATCTTGGAAATTCTTACACTTTTTTTAGGAACGATTGGATCTGTCCTTATTTCTATGGTTTCTAACTCAGAGAAAGGTTTTGAAAGCATGGCATGCTGCCCTTTGTAAAAAAAAGAAAAAAAAAAAGAAAAAAGAAAAAATAAAGAATTTATTTTTAAACATTTTTTCTAGTTTTTTTTTTTTCTTTCTTTTCAGGGGGAACACACGCGGGCCCCCTACGCGGGTCTTGTAGGGCCGCCTAGATTTATATTTTTTTTTATTTTTTAAATTTAATTTAGGTATCCTATTCTTATTCATATCATTGTGGTATCATATTGAAAATAATTTGGAGGAAAACTTTAGTTGGAGAGGGGGGTTATGGACTAATACCCCTTCCCCCTGGGATGTCTGCAGGATTCCCTAGAAATGAATGATGTATACAGATTGATTTAGAATTTTATCAAAGAATGATATATTGGAGGCGAATAACATGTTTCACACGGTATGAGGGCCATATTTTTCATTCATGACTATTTATTTGTTGATAAAAATGGTATTCCCTATTTTCAAGAGATTGAAGGGAATAGTCTTTAAAAGGGCCCTGCATAACAGCAAAAGAGAAAACGAAAGATGTATATTAGAATTTAGAAATAGAGAGAGATGGGAAATATTTCATTCCATTTCATTTATTTTCCGGTTAGGCGCGTGGCCCGGGGGGGGGGGGGGGGGTAGTGGCGGTTACCACCCACCCCACCCCCTCTCCCCCCAAAAATAAGCGAGAGCAAAAAAGAGGGGGTAAGTGAGCGAAAAAAAAAGCTTTAAAAGTTGCTACGAGCCGTTATCTTTCTCTCAAAATTTGCTAAAAAGGTAAAGTTTTTGCGCTTCGTACGGGAAGGGGCCCCCCCCCCCCCCCAATGCTTACCTTTCTCGCTCAAATATGCCAGAATGTCAAAGTTTTCGCCCTTCGCTCAGGAAGGGGGAGACTCCTCTTCCTGCTTCCATCCATGTTACATACTGTACAGTATTGCGTATAAATAATTGAAAAGCAGTCAGGGCATCGAACTAACTTTTCGCCTAAAAAAAAAAAAAAAAAAAAAATGCTACACGAGCTGTTATCTTTCTCTTAAATTTGCTCAAACGTCAAACATTTCGTCAAAGATTTCATTTATGAGAATAACAAGAAAGAAAAAATACAAAGAATACAAACATACAAGCGTTGATTAACCGAAAATATTAATTAAGAATCATTTACGTGGCGGGGGTAACAAAAGCAAATTTGCTTGTCTGGGTTATCTCCCATATAATTATAAAACGAAATTGTAAAGGAAGGGGGGGGGGGTCATTTAGAAAATTAATGTCAGCACTAAGAATTTTTTTTTTTAAACAATAAATAGTTTTGTTTATTCATTTTAAAACTTTTGGATTGATGCAGAATTCTTAACATCATTGCTTAACCCATTCCAGAGGACATGCCCCTGTATCTTATACTTTTTTTGCTCTAGGCCTGTCTTAAATAAATATATATAATGAAATTTTGGTGAATTCCTGGTGTTATAATTATGGACAGAATCAGAATCATTGAACATTTACCAATTACTAGAATTTTGAGTTAAAGACTTTTAAACATATTTATAAATAAATTCCCCAAGTTGTAAATCATACAGATGATAGATTGTCAAAACATTATACCTTTGAAAAATGTGCTCTGTAATGTATATTGGCTCTCAGGGCACTTTTCTGCGATAAGAAAAATTATGTTAACAAGATAAATTAAGCTACTCGCCTGCAATATATTTCCATATGATGAATGTGGTTAAATCAAAGCTCATTATGACTCGAGGAATTTGGCGCTTTTGGCTTGACCATGTGACACAGGAAATTATTATCTACAGACTGAAACAAACAATACATAATTTCATGAATGGACTTCGACATGCACGCTTTGCTTCAGCCAAAACTTGGTACTAGTGGATCTTGATACGATCTTTTGAAAACCCTGGTGCTCGGTCATCTGTGGCAGGAAAGTTATGAATAATGTATTAATGGACAAAATAATTATTTACTCTTTACCATGAAATAAATCTGAACGTAAAAAAAAAAATGCATGTCTTGGCCATTTTTTGTTCCTCTTATTGACAATAATAAATGGAGCACTAATGCTAAGATTTAGGTTTAAGTTTAGGTTTATAAAGAAGAACATTTTAATGGACAAAGAGGTCTAAATATAGAATAAATATTATTTCGAATGAACAAAATTGTGGTGTACATTACGAATTTGACGAAGATATACAATTTTGGTGTTACACGGCGATCACCTTGGGACTTTTCACCCTGTCACTTTTGTCAGAAAAGACAAGCGCCCCTATTGTTCAACGAATTAAATCAAGAGTTTTATGATTCAGAAGGTGATGGCTCGGTGAAGTTTGTGAAACTGGTTTGGTATGAGCAGGACATATCACAAAGGAGCCTACATCCGTCACAGTACTGCTTTCACTTTCAAGTTGATAATAGTATATCACCCATGATCCTGCCATGTTCGTTCAGTCAACAGATTCGTGTTCCTCTTTACGTTTTGTTAGCCTGCTTTAAGATAATAGTGCACGTTGATGTATAAATACGTAAAAAAGGTAATTCTTCTAATGGCATTGTTTGATTAGGGAATCATGATGGCTATTTCTGTGCAATTGCTTCTATTTCTCGCCTTCATAATTCTCAGTTCTGGTAAGTTTAATTTTTTTCACGATTAGCTAATGAAAATATTCGAGACGTAGTTGGAGGACAAGAACGGTGTGTCAGTTTAGCATGTATGTAAATATGACGTAAGTGTAGTGAGCATCGAATTTGTTTGGTTCATATTTATCAAATGTATATTTCATAAATCTGTAGTATTTTATTGCTGCCCTCTGAAAGTTTGATTGAACTGGATTTATAGAAAACAATTTTGTTTATAGCACATTCAGTGATTGACACAGTCGGCTATTTTTTTGTTATTTTTTTTTTTTTATTCATATAATCGGTTATTATCTTGATAACCACTCGCAGCATAAATGAATTTTCAGGCAGTAAATTTCATCAGTATTTAGGCCTGACTATTTGGATAAAACAAGTCTTTCTTCACTGTTTATTAGTTGATTGATTGGCATAATATGCAGTGGGATCATGTTATGAGCAATGTACTATTTAAAGTATTTATATTTGTGCTTCGCCGTGTGCAGGATATCATGCTTTGAAAGTGTCCATTCAGACATACAACTCTCTACCAGTCATTGGTGAAGATTTCACCCTGGTTTGCACCTTCACACCGATATCTAGGAATCGGGAGGTAATTTGGGAGAATGGCATCGGTCGTACGCTGGCCAGTCATTCTTGTCTTCAATATTCTTCTTGTGGCTTTATCAATAATTACCCATCGAAGTTCAGGTTGTTGGGAAATCCTTTCAGTGTGAATCTCACAATTAAAGATATTTCCATGGATGATAGCAACAATTACAAATGCAAAGTGAGAAGTACATTTGGGACAGAACATACAGGATCAACTGACATACAAGTTACACCACTGCTACCAGGTATAGTATTTATTAGATTGATATTTGTTCATCAATTTTTTTAATTGTGTTCTGATAAGCTGAAGTAAATCTCCTAATCCGTCTTATATGAAATTACTAAGGCAATGTTAAAACAGAAAGTTTTCAGCATCCTTCCTTTACTTTCAAATACTTGCAATTTTTGTTTAAACATAGCATTCGATACACCCTTTTTTTTTAATTTGCACTCGGGGCGTTGTTTGCCATTTTATGAGGGTGAGTCATGATAATGAAGACACAATCACCCATACGTTACATACATGCCTTACTAAGCACAAAAATAAAACTAAATACACTCTAATCATGCTTATTACATATGGATTTCTATAAGATAAAGAGCTCGAGGTAATTTGTATTCTTGTGACTTATAGGAAGAAGCAATCTTCGCAAGATCGTGGTTACAGTAACCATAACAAGAATTTACTATTCAAAAATATTTCCTCTATACCAGCTCCACCCAGTTGGATCTTTATTAGTTATGATGGATCAAGAGCATTCCAATATAACACACCTGTGACTGTGATAGCTGGTAGGTCCTTTGACATCACATGCGTGGCAAAGGGTGCCAGACCTCCTGCAGTACTGGAGTGGCGAATAGCAGATGATGTATCTGTCGTTTTCGGAAGTCAGTCCAACATTGTGCAAGGCAATAGTTATGTCTCTCTAAAGGTTGCTACAATCAAGCCCACCAGAAATGATCAAGGAAAGATTATCCGCTGTGCAGCATTACAGCCGGAACTAACCAATAATCTTCATTATTTGGTTTACATAAATGTTCAAGGTAGGGATATTCATTAAGTAAACTGCTTCCTCACTTTATTGGAGGGCTCATGGTGTAATCCTTGTATTAATATAGTGCTGATGTCATTTAAAATTGTAAATGTTTTCCTCTTCTTACTGTTTTTTTTTTTTGGGGGGGGTTATTTTTTTTATCAGTAGGTTAACTCACATCCTTTTTTAAAATCATATTTGAGGGCAAATGTCAATACTTATTTATACTGTGTATTCAGCTAATTTATATTTCCTTTAAATGTATATATATATATATATATATATATAAATATATATATGTATATATATATATATATATATATATGCACACACACACACACACCTAAAGGTCTACTTTGAAAAAAAAATATTTAAATTTCCTCAGAGCATTATGTACAGTGTCTAACATGATTTGGACATTTTCTTGTTCTTCCCTTTTTTTTTTTTTTTTTCAAATTAAGTACTACCTAGCAACATGCTACTTATACCATCTGAAGGAAACAAGAAAGAATACGAAACTGGACGAACGGTCATATACTTACAAGAAAATTTTTCAAGTTCAATCACTTGTTCAAGATCGGATCCCTACCAGCAGTTGAATTATCATGGAGACTTGGTGACACTAGTTTTCCCCGTAGCAACAGCCTTTTAAGTTATCCTAATGCTTTGGATGACGGCTTGTTCGACACCAAAACAACTATCAAAATACGTCCTGAGAGAAAGCATCACGGAATGTTCCTTCATTGCTTTGCATTTTTGGGGAAATTTGTTGAACGACAGGTTGCCGCCCATTTGATGGTTTACAGTAAGATTGTTTATTTGTTTGTTTTCTTTCTTTCTTTTTGCATGTACTGAGATTATCATCTTCTTGTCTACGTTATTTGTATTTTTAATATAACAGAATGTTACAGTCCATTTACCATACTATTTATCACTAGCAATCCAAAAACAGATTATAAATTACTTCTCATTGTGCGATTACTAAGAGTATGCCCATAATGAAATATCTAAGAGCTTCCATTTTTTACCAAATGCTCATTTCAACCATATTTTAGCAGTAACCGTCTACGTTATTTGTATTTTTAGGCCCACCAAATGATGTTACAATAATTACCCAGGGAGATCTACGTGATAGTATAGAAACAAATGTTAGCTGCAGAGCTCTCAATGGATACCCTGCTCCGCTCATCTATTGGTACATTGAATCTAGAAATTTGACAGAGAACTCATCTCGTACAGCTTCAGGAAATGTACATGGTCGGTATGATGCTGAGAGCACCCTTACCTTCATACCAAGAAAGTTTGATCAGGCGAAACGTCTTCACTGTCAGGCAGTTCAACATAAAATTCCTTCATTACAGACAGTGAATGTTAGCACCATCCTGAACATTTCATGTGTGTATCCAGTTTTCAACAAGTCTATGGAAAGAACAAATAATGCGACTCTTCTAAAATTTCTTAAATATTTCGGCCAGGTGACCCCGATAATTTTTTCTTCCTCTAATTTTATCCTATTCTAGGTTGTATATAATGTATGTACGTGCAATGCTGTAAATGTTACAAACCTTACGTGTGTGTTACCGTTAATTCATTCACTACAGAAAATAACATTTCAGTAGTAATAATAAAATTATAAGTAATATGTATATACTTTTCCCACTTTTCAAAAATGTTTTATAGCCCATACTTACCTCCACAGTCGCCATCCGATACCTCTTCTCTTATACCCCCCCCCCCCCCCCACGGACGATTCCGTGCAATGTGTTGCTTACCACAAATGACATTTACCCATTTACATGTATTTTTGATATGTCTTGATATGACCGTGAATAATGATAGTGATACCAGAAAGCTCAAGATGTCAATGGTCCTACTGAGAGTCCTTCATTTTTGGATGAAATAACAGGAGAAAAGACGTATGTCGTATATTTGGGACACATTACACGGAATGGCCCAAATGAGTTTTCAATACTTTTTCTTAATCTCCATGATCAAAGACGACCCCGTTGTTTTCATCTCTTCTCAACGGCTTACGTCAAAGAACCTACGCATCAGTTTTGTGTTGACATGTACTTCTGATGCCAATCCTCCATCTATATTGTTTAACTGGTTATGTAACGAAACAGATATGGAAAAGGAAACCAGTAACGTGACCATACATGAAACTGCTGATGAAGGTGAAACACTGACTTCCAATAAGAAGATCATAGCAAATTTTCAGCTCAAAGATCCCTGCGAATATATATGCGTAGCTCGTTCAAGATATGGTTCCGGTAGCGCCGTTTTGAACTCTTCCTCATTTCCTCGTAAGTAGAAAACAGGACCCATTCATGGAACATAAGACTCCATTTCAGACTTGCAGATATGGGTCTCTGTCTACAATATGTCGATGATTAGAATGTTTATAGTGTGAAATAATGGTTATGCGTTCAGTGATGTTTCACAAAATGCAGCTTATTCGAATGGTGTCTTCTGCATTTAGTTTCAGTTTCAGTTTAATTTGTATCTACAAATTTATCAAAATACAAATCAATCTGGAATAATAGAAATCGATTCCAGAATAAAGAACAAATATATCACAATAATGCAAGAAAATAAAATAGGAGAGTAATTCAAATATTTACATTCATGCATAGTGGAGGGGCTTAAATTAAAGTAGGGCTTATTGTGGATAGGCCCCGGTTAATAAATAAATTACAGACAGGCAGAAGAAAATAATAGTAGAAGTGAGGAAGAAGGAAATGAAGAAAAGAAGGGGAAAGAAAGAGTGCAATGGAACGGAAGAAAGAAAAACAGTACTGGACGAAGACAAAGATTGCCACAAGAACGGGACGCACGGGTACTTGACAGGGCAAGAAAGGATGTACAAACTGAATTGTAAGGGGATCGGTTGTTACTTCTATCGGAATAAATTTTTAACACTACGTCGCAGCATAGTAAATGAAGCAAGCTATATATAAACCACCGCGCAGCCTTGATTAACCATTTACCATCTGTTCGTACAATTATTCCACAAATATCAATGTTTGCATGTATCTTGTAAATTCACGTAAGGTTGTGAGGAATTATTACACAGGTATCATATCCTATCTTATTATTCTTTACTTTTCTTTTGTTTTAACATGTTCATTGTAATACATTTTTTTTAATGCAGTTAATCCGGATCCACCATGTGATTTTGTCATCGAGCGAAACCAGATATCTTCAACTCAATTCGCTGTTTGGCCACGTGGATGCCACAGCCGTAACAACAAATTTCAACTGCTGAAAGTCATTCGGTATCATTTGTACCAGAACGACAAGAATTTATCACATCGCATGTATTCTGCAAATACTTCATTAAACATGTTGAAATGGTGTGAAGGACAAATGTAAATGTTGAAAGCAAAATGTTAATCTTTGTTATGTAAAGGAGACAAGAACTAATTGCACACAAAATGTATTCATGAGATCTGGGCCGTGTACTCTCACTGCACTGACTCTGGTTGATGCACACAACTGGGGGCTACAAGGTACTACCGGGCACAGAAGATTACTTCGGACCCCCATAGAGCCACGTGTTATATTGAAGCACATCATAAATTAATATTTATATAATCTCTCTACAAAAATCATTTTAAGCGACAGAGTAGCAACTACCTCCATTGTACTACAAAATTAGGCACTTTATTTGGCCACTTATTTGGCTACAGCCAAAAAACTGTGAAGGCTGAAACGATCGAGGCCAATCACGAACTGCGACTTTTCACACCGGTGAACGGTGGAAATGCTCTGCAGATCAAATAATTACATTTTCTGCTTAATTGTGTCTTAAATTGTATACAAATAAATGAATATGAAGGGATCGATACGCCCAGTGATGTTTAGCGATGTTTTGTACCGTATGAGAGTGACTTCAGAACATCTGCAAAGCTCGGATAGCAGCCGATGCTTTCGTAGCAACGCTACGCAAGGCTTCAATACAGGGCACCCATAGAAAGTTAGAAACACGTGTTAAATTGAAGCACATCAACAAATTATCTCTCTACAAATATCGTTCCAACTGACAGAGTATCAACTACAGTGGTTGTACTAATAATTTAGGTTCTTTACTTGGCCACTTATTTGGCTACAACAAATACTCTGAAGCGAGGCTAATCACGATCTGTGACTTTTCACTGTTGTGAACAGTGGAAATGCACTGCAGAGGAAATAATTCCTCTAAAATACACCAAGGCATCCAAATGTCCTCATACGGTGAAATATGAAAGAATCTGACTTCAAAACACAATTTATCTTGAATAAATTTACAGCCGACAAGTATTCACTTTTTATGAATATTTTTGATCAGCTACCATTACATCATCTTTGGCATATCTGTTCAAAATTGCATCGCGAGTGGATGAATTACTCATGTGTGCCCTACCTGGTTAAGATTTCATATTACTACTTTCCAAATTTCCTGATATTTTATGAAGTGGCCTGATCATAAAACTAAGATTATCCCTTCAGCATTATAGCATTTTTCAGTCATAAATTCATTTTAAAAATATTGGATTATGGGCAAAAAAAATTAACGACCACCTTGAATATCGTACAAACGACATAAACGAGATCAGGGAAACACATTTTGAGCACTTGTCTTCCCGATCACAAGTGTATTATCGCATTGTGTTGGAGCCGCGCCACTTTTCATCTTTAAAGTATACGAATAACCACTTTCCAGATATAAACATGCCCACTGGTTAATTAGCGACTGGAAATGTGCAAGGACATTATGTACGTTTTAGTTTCCACATAAGTCATGAAATAATTACATCCAAATCCATATTACATTATTCACAGATTAAGAATACCCAGAAACATATTTGTAAATATTATATTAGCTTAATTTTATTTATCATAAACGGTTGTGGCTATCAGCGAAATATTTGTTAGAATTTGAACAAAATGACTTATAAATACCAACATTCTCTGCTCGTCTTTAAAAACGAACCTCTCTGTAAGCCCAAACTGGTAACAGACTATTACATTATTTCCAAGCTTTTATTCCTGTTTCGGCTATTTCCATCCACGGAGATCTTCCCTAAATAACTATTCAACTAACTGACACTATCGCAGGTTGGATGTAAATTACACAGCAGTTTGATAGATTAATTTATATGATTAATTAATCTTATACTGCTGGTTAGATTAGTTTTCGAAACCCGTTTGATTTAAAATGACAGCACTCTTGTTATTTTGAAAGATGAATTACTTTCGTTCTCGAAACACAAAAGGGAAGTAATAGCCACTGCTGTTTTGTTCACTTATCTTGCTGTCATGATTCACAAAACATTGCTTCTTGTTGTCCATCCTTTTCTTATCCAGATATTCTGTAATTTGTCCCGGGTTTATGCAAGAACCCTCTACGGAAAGGAGGAAGTACATCCGTCAAAGGCATAATGTATTTCTGTGCTCTTATATTTCTTTTCCTCGCATTCGTCGTTTCAGAAACTTACGGGATTAAAGTGCATACGAATTTTCACGACCCAGAAGTCCTCCCAGTCGTTGGTGACGATATTACGCTTGCCTGTACATTCACCCCTCCATCGATGAACCACCTGCTATCTTGGAAGAAGGGTAATTACAACATTCTGGGTACCGAAAAATGCAACGGGGGGATATGTGAAACGAATGTCCCTAATAAGTTTAAATTTACTTTGATCGCAGACTCTAACAGTGGAAATCTTACAATAAAGAATCTAAAATTGGGTGATAACGGCTTTTATCGCTGCGATGTTAGTCAATTGCGATCGGCTTTGTGGTACTCTATAAAAGGAAAAGTTTCACCATTCCAACACTACATTTTCTCCTATGGCCGCTACGCTCCCTTACATGCAGATAGAAGCAGTGCATCTTAAGAGTGTTGAACCCCTGTCTAATAGTGGCGCCGAAAGCGAGGTGCCAGATTTTTCATTCTCTCTAAAGAGATGCATGGGGCAAACTCATCCCCCATCTCCCCAAAACAAAAAATATTGCAGTATAACGAATAGCTTTGAAGTGCTGTGAAATGCAATGTTTCAGTAAGAAATAATCTATTTATAAAAATTGCTTGCAATTAATTATTATGCCCCCTCATTGGGCCCCTCACTAGAAAAAGTAAAAGAACAGATTTTGATGTTTAAAAAAATATGTAGAAAAGGCTTTTTTTTTTTTAATTCCAGGCCTCAACATTCCAAAATATTTGTTTTCTTGCTCGCTACGCTCCCTCACAGATCGATAAGAACATGTTCCTTGGATTCTACATTCTACAAACTCTTCTACTACAAGGCCCCTAAGCGCGTAAAAGGGGGAGGTGCTTCTCCCAGCAAAAAGAGGGTGCAAAGTAGTTTTCTGGTCCTCCTCACAAGACAATTAACAATGCAGTTTTGTGCCCTGATATACGTAGTTTCGACAATGAATAATCTAGATGTTGTCCCTCGATTGTCCCTCGATTTGCCCTCAGGCAAAAATGTGCTGTAAGCATATTTATACCTTATTGCCATGCTAGGTCTCTACCAACTCATGCCAACCTCCCATCCTACCAGCAGTGGCAAATAATCCCTGTTCAGGTCTAATGAGGGATGAAGCAAATAAATGGAGGATAACTGTGCATCAAATACTGCACAGTACAGTGTTTTTTCCGATTTATTGATAATTATTTTTTTCTCTAAAGATCAGTGGTGGGGGGGATGTGGTGAGGATAGGGGATAGGGTTAGGGATAGGGGTAGGGTTAGTGTCCCCCCCAAAAAAAAAATAATAATAAAGTGAAATAAATAAAACAAATGGAGGATAACTGTGCATCAAATACTGCACAGTGTTTTTTCCGATTTTTTTGATATTTTTTTTTTCTCTCTAAAGATCAATAAGGTGGGAAATGTGCGTGCTGGAAGAGGGATAGGGTGTAGGGGTTAGGGCTAGGGTTAGAGTGTCCCCCCCCCCCCAAAGAAAAAATAATAATAATAAAAATAAAAGTAAAAAATAAAGTAAAATAAATAAATAAAATAAATAATAAATAGATAAATAAATAAATAAATAAAACAACCACTTTTATTTAGTAAGTGTCAGTTACATTTCTTATTTCAGTCAATGCCGCTTAATTTGATTTTCAGGGACCACCGGATCCTCCACAAATAACTGGCATTTGCGAATTGCAAGCTGACGTACCTGCAACTGTGACTTGCACATCAAACAACGGCTACCCATCACCGACTTTCCAATGGTACCTGGGCTCTGAGAATATCACCAAGTATTCTCATACACGTTCTTCAACAAATGAAAATCTTCGAGTGAACGCCACTAGTATTTTCAAGTTCACACCGACAGTAAATGATCATGGCAAACGCCTTATCTGTAAAGTGCTTCAAACAGCCGCGAAGTCAAGGAGTGTCAGTGAGGCTCTTATTGTTATATGTAAGTCTGCTTTACTTAAAGCCATCTATGATACATCACCTTCATATGATTATAAGGCTGGTATTCCGTCTCCATATTTTACACTCTGCGTACCGACTATATTTCTGACAAACAATCAACTGTGATGATTCTTTATTTTACCCATGGTATTTTTATTACAGGTAACTTAATGAACCCTTTAATTATCGATTAAAACATATTTATCGCAATAAAAATGACGGGAAACTATACAGCCCTGGAAAAAAAAAAAAAAAAAAATGACCACCTTCTTATAAAGGCCTATATGGCAAGTGTTGGCTATATCAGTAATTGAATTCCAGAATGATTTCTACTAGCTAACTCATAATTAGTGGATTAATACTCTCCAAAACAATTAGCTCGTGTAATAACTAATCCCTAGGACAATTACCGCCAAGGTAATTGCCCCTAGGACAATTAACCCCGGACAATTTTCGCTGAAGGACAATAACTTCTAAGGGCACCCTAACGGATAGAACTTTCAGAACAACTAACAGAATGTAAATATCCTAGATGCTAACTGTCCTCAGGGATATTCTCCAGGGGTAGGGGTTTTGGAAAAAATGTCCCGACAGAAGTGGTCTGGGGATAATTGTCCAAGGGGTATCCCTAATTTTCTCGTAAAGCCATGTCCATTCCTCTGTAGGCAATTTGTTCAGTTTTTGGTGGAAAATTGCTACATTTGAGATAGCAGCCATGCCTTGTGGCATTCTGTCAAAAAAGTGTTGCCTCTTTTTTCGCTCACAGCAGCTTATTCATGCTGCAAAAATGTGTTTTTGTTTTATAAAATTATTTTTTAAGTCACCCGTACTTGTCTCAGTAGAATAATGAAAAGGCAATGGTGTTCAGACCAAGAGTAGTAACACTTGAAATTCATCGTCTCAGACATTTATATCTATTAGGTGGTCCAAAAACTCTTTCTCATGGGAAAAAAAAGGATGTTGTAATTGTCTGGGGAAATTTGACCGGGACAATTTGTCTCGTCCTAGTGGTAACTGTACTGGGGTAAAAAGTCATAGCGGCAATTGTTTTAGTTAGTAGTAGTCTATTAATAATGCATTAGCTGTTGATAATCATTTTCCTACTTCTATAGACAATGTACTTTACACTACTCATATACCCCCATATAGAGCTGGTCTAATATTTTTTTTCCAGGGCTGTATGTGATGAAGGGACAATGCACAGGTTTTTTTTTTGTTGTTTTGTTTTTGTTTTTTTGTTTTTTTTTATGGATGGGCTAAAAATCCTGACTTTCCACTACATTGGTAACGGTCATATTATGTACTTTTTTATTACTTTCATGAGAAATCTCTTTATGCCCCTGCTGTTGTCCCATTCTCTTATTACAATGAACAATAACATAACACTTTTCTTCTTTGTCTCATGTTATCGTTCATATAAGTCAGTCCTTTATCTCTAAATATGTGCAGATCATCCTGTCATTGTGAACTACTCTATTAGTCGGGTTCCAAGTGATGAGCGAGATGTCGATGCGATCTTCACATGCACATCAGATGGCAGACCCCCAGCTTCTATAGTCTGGTTCTGTAATAGCACGAAACTCAGCAAAGGCACCCGGCATAAGATGCACCACAGTGTTTTACATGAAGGAGATACCTTTATGTCGAGTGTGCTGATTATTGGTAATGTTCGGACGGAAGACCATGGCATTTAAACATGTCTGGCTGAAACAAGACTTGGGAATGACAGTGCAACTATAACCTTCACGTTTTCAGGTAAGTCATTCACAAGTGGACGTAGGTCTGTGTGATGATGTAGGTCTACGTGTACATTGGCATGATTGGAACAAATTCTAGGGACCATTGGAATGGCCTTGTTATATGAAATCCTTATTATCAGGGCTCAAAATAATATGATTAATAGAATACAAAGAGGAGGGACCGGCAAAATTACCTTCCTAAGCATGATGAGATGTTCCGCTAATGCTATGGCCATAACCAGAAAAACTAGCTCGGCGGCTAGCCGGGCAAATTCTGGCGGCGCCTGCCCACTCTTCACTCGTCGCCAAAAATACCTCGGTGCCCGGGCGGTCGCCACCCGCGTACCGACGTATTCGAACAGTGGCCTTAAAAAAAAAAAAAAAAAGTAAAAAATCAAAGCCACTAGATTAAAGGCTGCCAAGTGGTCGCCGCCCGGTCGCCACGGGTAAATCGGTTGGTTACCGGGCAGGAAGTTAAAAATCGTCCGGTGGCCGGTGGGAGACCGCCTGGTAATCGGTGGGTCATCAGTCGGTCACTGCCCGGACGCTGCGCAGAGCAACTACGCTGATTTCTCCCAGCTTTTACCTAAAATCGACTGGCGACCAACGGGAAGTCGACAGGGTACCGCCCTGGCATCGCTGGGGCTTTACAGCCCGCTCGACTTCTCCAAAAATCGTTGGGCGATGCCTTAACCCTTTCAGGACAGGAATTATTTAAGGGGTAAATTGATCACATTTTGTTCTTCAAATTGGCAACAATAATATTTTTCTTTTAGTGCTACACGGTTCTAACAAAATGTAATCTCTTTGAAAACAATATGCATCATTAGAAGCTTAGTCGAAAGTTGAAAACAATTGCCAATTTTGATAAAAACAGTGATTTTGAACCTCTCAAAGTGTTGCCAATTTAAGGATTTTAAAAGTTATCCTCCTTTTTAAAATTCCTGGTGTCAAATGCAATATGGTTATGCAACAAAAATGGACACAGTGTGTACAGAATTTTTTGCTCTTTCTACTCTTGCATCTGGTATATTTTTTTGAGCTCTGAATCAAAAGTTATTGAGCCAAACCACAAAATGTGGTCAATTGTCTCGAAAGGGTTAATTCCAGCGGCGCCCGGGCAGGCTGTAAATCGGTCGGTCGCCCCTCTGATTTGTGACCAAAGCTTTTTTATATGATCACAGGGTTGCGTCAGAGACATAACAACAAGATACAAAGCTACTTGTTACTTGTTACTTGTTGAAATAATCCCTGTTGCAACTTACACTGGATGCTATACTGGGATGATGATGTACAATGTGCCAGAAGGAGGTGTGTGTGCGAAATGCTCATGTATACAATAAAAATAGCGTGAACCTTGCAAATAAAAACTATCATCAAGTGGCTTACAGCAGGGATAAAAAAAAAAAAAAAAAAAAAAACCGCATTGTCCTCAGAGAAGGGAAATTTCCTTGAATGAAGCAAATCCGGTGCATAGAACAACTTGGCTGAGAAGATGATTCAATATCCAGATCGTACGGAGATAGAAAGAGTATTTGTATACGTCAATCGCGGCCATGGGTACTGATTACTTAGGAGCGTGGTCAAGTCGCCCGTGGTAGGTAGCAAAACTGATTCCAGGTGGCATTGGCATAGAGACTAGACAAGGGCGGATCCAGGTTTTTTAAAAAAAGGGGGGGGGGTCCAAAGGGTGAGAAGTTATCATTCTGGCAAACGCAAGCGCCGAAGGCGCTAAGCGCCCCTATATATATATATATATATATATATATATATATATATATATATATTGCCTGTTGACTATTTTAATGTTGAAATATAGTTGGGCGCGCGGAGCGCGCCACAAAATTTTGATAATACGAGCCTGAAAATGTCTTAGTTTGTACTCAAATTACATTTAATCTATTAATATTACATGGAATTATTGTTTATTTGAGATGGAAAATACATATATAATGATTGCAAATTACCATCTTTTATCAAAAAGTGCGGGTATATTTGTACAGGCCACCCCCCCCCCCCCCCCCGTACATCAGAACTGGGAGGGGGGGGGGGGTTAATACATACCCCCATCCCCTCCGGGATTTGCGCCATTTGCGCCATTGGACTGTATTAATATATATATATGTATATATATATATTTTTAAAAGTTTTCCCAGATTTTCCAGTCTGCATTGCTGTGCAGGACCTCAGATGGCATGTGGCATCAACACAAACAGTCCAGTGAGACAAATAAGAATAACATCTGGAGATTTATTAGTAACTTGAGATTGGTTCTTCAATGTTGAAGTACTGTTGATAACCTAGGAATTGGGTGTGCGCATGCTGTACAAACACACTAAGTAAATTTTAGTGATACATGTACACATTTTACAGCAATGAAGAATTATTCACTAAATATCATCGATATTATCTCCTCCCATCCTGAGATAACAATTCGCAAGTGTTTACATCATCACGAGTTATAAATCACAAATCACAAAAGAACACAAAAAAGGGAAAGTTCCTTAGATTCAGGAGTTCACAATCAAGGCCGATCAACAACAGTACCAATACCAGTTTTGCTGAAAATTCACAGGATTTAACAATCAACCACAGCATCTACTCATTAAGCAAAATAAATAAGTTTTGTATCACAAAACTAGTCATGGTGCAATGTATCAGATTCAAGCGTTCCCAATCAACAACAAGAAAAAATATATCAAAAGTCCTCGGAGAAAACAAACCTCCCCCCCCCCCCCCCCCCGAGCACCTGTCATTACCTTTGAATTTCGTGACTTTGACCTTTTTGTTGACTCTGACAGACCTTTGACCTTTTGTGTGACTTTAAGTCTTGACCTTCACAACTTTAACCTTTATATGGACACATGAAGTTCACTTCTTGCGATGTACAACCATAGGGTAGGTGTAGGGAATACCAGACCCTTAAGCACGTTTGCATAATTTGCATAAACATGAACATAGACACACACTAGTAAGGTTACCAATGCTTTCAGCAACTCTTTTTATTTCTCAGGGTACCGAAATAATGACAAAAATTTGTTTACCTAATGAAATAATCTCCTTAATGACGTCATAGGTAAATGGTCCATTATTCCCTACCCATGAAAGTAATACGAGACCGCTACATTTTCAACCGAAATCTCAAATATTTGTTGAGGGAAATGATATTTCGTTGGAAATGTAAATACCAATAAAGAATTGTTTTTTTGAGAGTATGTTTTGGTTTCATCAAAATCTGTTGCAATTTTAACCAAAAATTTTATAGCATTTATCATCGGATAAATTTAATTACCATTTAAACGGCATTCAACATGTTCAATGTGCCGTTACTTTTGCCTCCGGTAACTTTACATTTTGTTGTTGATGATTTTAAGTACATCAATACTGAACAATTGACAATGATAATTTTAAAGATTACAGAGAGTTGTCAAATGACATTGAAAGACGTCTTAAAAAGAAAGATGTAAAATGACGTTAAAACAACTTAACACATCCAACCAAACTCTAGTAATCTCATAATGCAGTGCAAACAGGTGAAAATTTTCTTCCTGCAGGTTTGAATTTGTTGAAATTTACTGTTGTTTAATGTTTAATTTGATTAGATGAAATAACAGGATGCATGTAATTTTATGATGAGTCAAAAATTTCCATTTCATGACCTTAAGGCTTTTAAAATTTCAGATCTAAATTCAGCGTGTACCAACAAATATTGCTTAATTGCCTGGATATTTCTTTATCGCCAATATTCTGAATATTATTTGATATTTTCTTTCAGTTTCATAAACATAAAAAACCCTAGCAGCAAGCTTACACAAATTATCAATACACAGTGCACATTGTTAAATGGGGACCTAACTCGACAAGCCTCGCTTTTAATAGGTTCCCCCACAAGTGTATATACTGTATGCGTTTATTACCTCTACTGGAAGATGTTTATTATACTGAGCTGTTATTATGTATTATCCTTTGTATTATGCCATTTGATTTATATACTTATATTTTGCTTTCTCATGTACAAATGTAAACCGATCGTGGAAACAAATAAAATCAAAAATAAAATCAAAAAAATTATGCATAACATTAGTCGCCATATTGGTGGTCTTGTATTACCTACACAAATTGATTGGATGTCCTCCAAGAGGTTCACTCTACGCACTCTACACTGTGCACAATGGTCAATTGACCAGAACAATAGTTCACCAACATCATAATAATGTTATTAATACCATTTTTATAGCACACCTCTTTATAAGTTTAACACACCACTACGTTCCTTGAAAAACCAGTATTTATATCTACCGAAATTTTGAGCACGACAAACTCTTAGGAGATTGGTGAATATGGACTTGTTGATGAAAAGTTTACTGACAAAGTAAGCAGAAATGGTAACAGTGTACCTATATGGCGCTAGAGCAATATTTTATTCCAAAGCCAGGGCAGACAGGACAGTTTTCTTCTGATGGTCCTGTATTACGGTCTTGCATTCCATACACCTACCCTATGTCAAAATCATACTTTGTTGGTGATGACCTTGACCTTGAACAAGATTGACAAAGATTGTCAAAAATAATCACTTATTCCTATGATATAATAATATGATGTGCGAGTTTTTGCTGCAATATACCAAATAAAAAGTTTGGATTTGATTATCTACCATAGGGCATGAAAAGGGGCATTCGACATTTGGCATCTTGCCAGGAGGGTTTTTTTTACACTGTTGAAAATCCTGTCAGGAGGGTTTTCGACAGTGTCGAAGAAATGGCTGTTCCACGAGTCCACCCTCTGCTTTATCCACACATAATCCAATTGGTCACTGTTATGATAGTGATTAACCCTTTGTTTTGAGGTGCAGCAAGACTCGCGTCGAAAGCATGCAGTCAACAAAACCCTCGTTCCCTTCGCTCACTCAGGTTTTATTGACTTCACGCTTTCGCCTGAGTTTTGGTAGGACAGCTACACCCTTAAGCACAGGATCAATCCCTATAAAATCAAAGTATTATCCTGTAAAGTTTGATGCTAACAGTCAGACAAACCAAAAACAAACTCACTTGGGAGAGGTAATGAGCCTTAGTCCTATATGGTGAAACATAATGACTGCTTTCTATCAGATTCACATGAGTTCAGGGTCAAAAACGGGCGAGTTTGTGAGATTCACAGGAGACCTCAATTGACAACAAACATAGATAAGCCCTAAAGACTTTTGGGATCCAGACAGTATTAAAGGGCCCTCGAATGAGTGACTTGAAGTTGAATGATGCCGCGTTCAGCCTGCTTCCTCGAGGGTTGCAAGCATAGTTGCAAGACAGCGTACGTACGATCAAAAGTCGCATGCATAAACCTATGCGTGCCGCGCCGCATATCTGATCTGGCATGGCCGTACAGTACTTAGGCCTACTTTGCGACGGAGAATGAAACAATGGGTAATGAATAGGGCCTACGCAATATCTTGCATGATCAGGTCGGCAGAATTTCTGGGGGGGGGGGGGGAACGCCAAAAAAGACGGCGCCAAGTTAAAAAAAAAAAAAAAAAAAAAAAAAAAAAAAAAAACCGGCGCCAAAAAAAGGGGGGGGGGTCCGGACCCCCGCGACTCCCCCCTGGATCCGCCTATGCTAGATGATGGTGAATGTGAAAGGAAAGTGCACATTGGTCCAAGAGCCGACGGGTATGAAGATTATCCCATGCTAGCTGGGATATCAGATGTGTACAAGATGTTGATCTCCTGTAGTCACACATAACGAACCGAGCGGCTGTTTTTTTTTTAAACTTGTTCAAGGATGTTGATATTCGAGTGGGTACATGGGTTCCACGCTTGGGAACCATATTCCAGTTTTGGTCTGACCAAACTGGGATAAGCTTGAGCCTCTACTTCCCTCGAACAAGGGTGTAGAACCCTGCAGATAAGCCCCAGGGTTTTACTGGCATTTTGCCTGATTGTCTGGCAATGCCTGTTACAGCGAAGATCAGCTGTTATGTGATGCCAAGGTACTTGTACTCCGAGGAGCGAGGAATTTCTTCATTGCAGAGATAATACTGATAGATGTTGGGATAGCGTTTTCGGGTAATCGAGAGAACTTTCTTGATATTAAATGTCATTAACCATGTTTCTACCCAGGATGAAAGCTTCTGGAGATCTTGCCGTAAGATTTGGCGGTCAAGTTCGGACAGAGCTTCTGTGTAAATGACAAAATCGTCAGCAAACAGGCATATTGGTGATTGCAGGTTGTCCTTGATATCATTGATGAAAACCAAGAACAGGGTTGGGCCGATGACAGATCCATGTGGGACACCAGATGTTACCTTTCTCCAACTTGACTTGGAGCCATTTACGACGACAGCCTGCTGACGATCTGCTAGGAAGGACTTAATCCACATGCATGAGTGAATCTCCGGTTATTAGTTTTGAGGATAGCCGTTGATGTGGTGCTCTGTCAAATGCCTTCTGAAAATCTAGGAAGACAGCATCTGTTTTACTGCGGGTTTGAAGGACGGAAGACCAGTCATGTATTACAGATGTGAGTTGAGTTGTGGTGGAGAGGCCTTGACGAAAACCATGTTGAGAGTCCGTATAAATGCTGTATGCTGCAAGATGTTTTGAGATGTGACCCAACATGATATGTTCCATTACTTTTCCACAGATACAAGTGAGTGAAATAGGCCTGTAGTTCGTTGGGTCACCTTTGTCTCCTCACTTATGGATAGGAGAAACAAGAGCCTGTTTCCATTGGGCTGGGACAACACCGCTTTCATAGCTTTGTTTAAAGACAAATGCCAATGCAGGTGCAATCACGTGGGCGATAAGCTTGAGCAGTCTAGGCGGGATCTCATCTGGTCCACCAGCCTTGGATGGATTTAGCTGCTTGAGCTGCTTTTCGACCCCAGTAGCATGGATGATTAGAGGACCAACTGATGGAAATGGGAATATGCCTTTCTGTGGAAGGATATATGGGTCTTCCCGAGTAAATACTGATTGGAAGAAATCATTCAAGCACGCTGCTTCTCTCGGGCAGTAGCACATAACTTAGATGTGGTGCGTAATGATGGGCTGCCAAATTTTCAGTCCGGCAGGTTTTTACATAGGACAAGAAGCACTTAGGATTCTCAAAAAGGCTGGCACCAATGATGGTGTTCACATACTCGTTGTGCGCTTTGTGGACAAGTTTGGTAACTTTGTTGCAGAAGTGTCTATCTGCTCCCCACCCCGCAAAGGTAGACTGGTGACCGGTCTTCTTGAAAAGTTTATCCCTTTTGCGCATCTTTCGCTTGATATCAATGGAGATCCAAGAAAGATGTCTTCTGGATTTTGACAATTTCGAAGTTACCAGATCGTTTAAGCATTTTCCAAGAAAGTTTCGGATCATAGAACAGTTATTATCAACTGATCTCTTTCCTGGTTCTGACAGAAGAAATTCATTGGGATTTTTTTTTTTTTCAGTTTCTTTTTGAAGAATTTCAAGATTAGCCTTGTTGAACTGGTAAATCTTTCTCTGAGGTTTTGGCTGCCCTTTAGGCGTTCATCTAGAGAAAAACATGGTGATCAGATATTCCTGGGTGGATAGAGACATTTTGAACAAGCGCCGGGTTTGTTACTGATATCAAGTCCAGAATGTTTCCAGAAGCTGGTCTGGTTACATCCCTTACTGTCTGGAAGAGGGAATGATGGAGGAAGATATCCAGGAGCTGTTGATGAGTGACGGATGTCGAGTCTTCTCCACTCTCAGCCCTCTCATTTGGTTTACAGTCCTTTTCAGGACTTCGCACTTTCAAGAAAGATTACTTCTAAATTCTCTTACTTTCTATCTCGCCTTTCCATTCCTTCTCCTCTCAATATTCTACACTTTTTTCTTCTAACCCAAACAGTCTTTTTCAGGACTAAACATATGGTGAACCATAAGCCTCTTCTACATTACCCAATTTCGTGTATATTTTCGTACATATCGAACATGTTAGCTTACACATGCTCAAATAATGTAGAGTATTTTTGACAGAGACTGCCCTAATATAACGTTATGTTTAACAGGCACATGCTACAAGTATAATCCATTTCTCTTTTTTTCTCAGTTGCAGGTTTAAAAGAGTGTCCTAGATTCAAGGTTGTTTTTTTTTTCTTCATCTCGACGTTGAACTTTTCTACAGGATGGAAAATAAATCACAAACTTTCCCAAAGAAGGTACATATGTCTAGTGGGTTTTAATTTTGTTTTAATGTTTAAAACTATATACACGTGTACTTATTATGCTATTGCCATGCGATATGTTTATTAAAATGTATTAACATATCAAGAAAATGTTTCTATTGTGTTTGTTTTTTTACATTACATATTTCAGATTTCTATGAGAGGATTATGATATGATTATAAGAAGATAACCTCTTTGTGGTAAAAATGTAGCAGTCATGAATTGCATGAAATTTGCAGTTTCCTCTAAGGTATTATCATACATGCTATCTAAGTTGTTTTGTTGTTGTTGTTGTTTTTTTTTTTTTTGTGTGTTTGTTTTTTTGTTCGTTTTTTTTTTTCCTGTTCTCAGTCATGCATTCTCTGTAAGGGTCCTGAAATTTCGAAATCATTTAAGGTGTTGTGATGAGGTCATGGTATATTTATGCTTAATTTCAATTACATACATGTATGTTTATCCTTGTCATGCTTATGTTTTTGCTTAAATTATTTGATAAATACTTATCTACATCTTTGTTACAGTTTGATTTTACCTTTGTTATATTACTTACATGTATATTAATTTTATATTTTGATATTTGTATCATATTGTAAATATCTCATTATTTTTTTAATGATAATATCAGCCTCGGCAGCATGCAATGTCATGGTTATTAATGAACCAGTTAAATTCAATTTATTGCAGCTATACATGTATTACTTTACATTTATCGGAAATTTACAATAGAATGGAAATAAAGAATATATGAAATGAAATGAAATGAAATGAAATATTAATGTCTAGTAGATATCTGAATTTATTAAAACATATTGAATAGTAGTGACTAGTCTATCAATCATATTCATATTTTTATAAATATAAATATAAATACCTACTGTGTTCTTTTTTAGATGAATGAATTCTATCAATTAAAGATGCTGTAGAGGATTTGTCTTTAATTTTAACTGTACATTGTACAAAAGATTATATATATTAAGTGCAAATACAAACCTTTTGTGAGCTTGCACTCAATTGAAAATGATATACCATGTAAAAATGTATTACATGGATAATGAATTCCCCCCCCCCCCCAAAAAAAAAGAGAGAAAATATTTGTTCTAAACTTACTACCTCAATATGTTTCTTCCTGTAACTTCTTCATTGGGGCTTTAATGATGCTCAATGTAAACTAATGGCAATGATGTTTTTTGTCATCAGTTTGATATTCGATTTTTCCATATCTATATCAATACCTGCATTAACATGTAGAAAATGACCTTTAACAAAATTCAAAAGAAAACAAGCTGTCATAGGCCATGCTTTGCAGACATGTACACATGAAATGTTTATGAATATATATCTTCCACTGAGACAATGATGATTGAGGTAAGTGATGCGTTCTTCTTTGTTAAAAGTTTATTGAAACCATGGCATCCATAGTATGAAGAAGTATGCCGTTTGTGTGCGTGTTTTTTGGTGTTTTTTGTCTTTTGTTTGTTATTTTTTATCTATCCATATTCAATCTAAAATCAACATTATACTGGAAATAATTTATGTGATATCAGGAATGTTAGATCATAAAGGAATAAATACCTATTGAATACATAAGATACACTCCAAGTACAGTATACTTAGTACTGAAGATTAATTTATGAATTCTGGAATAACTTGTAAAGTCAAATGTTTCAATATGAGTTAGTATAGACGGAATACAGCATTAAGCAGAGAAAAGAGATAATTTAGAAGTCAGATAGAAAATGTATGAGATAGTGAAAGAGTTTGTTGAAGATTATGGATAGTACAATGGAAGGCAAGAGATCAGTAACGAGAGAGAAATAGAGATAAGGAGATAGGAGGGATATATAATGTCAGAGTGACAAACTAAGGAAAAGATATGAGAAATAAAGGAGAAAAGAGAGAATTCAGAAGTCAAATAGAAATTGAAGGAAAAGGTATGAGAGAGTGAAAGAGTCTGGGAAAGATTATGCTTAGTATAATGGAAGGTAGAAGATAAGTAATGAGAAAGAGAGAGAGAGAGATAGAAAGAGAGATATGGGAAATAGAAAGAGGAGAAAAGAGAGATTTCAGAAGATGGATAACGAAGGAAAATAGATTTTGATTAGAATGGCAAGGGGTCGACCAGCGTCGTGGCTAAACAATGTTCCAGGCCCGGGGAGGGGGGGGGGGGGGGGGTCACAAATGGGGGCTTAGCTTTTCCATGGGGATACAAAACAATGGTAGGCCTATTTCATTAGCTTGGTGGGTTTTTTGATGGGGGAGACTTTTGCCCACCAAGCACCCCATGGGGGTGACAAGAAATAGAAATGATCGAGAGACTCTCAAATTTCTATCATGACCGGAAAATACAGAAATATTTCCAAATGAAAAGTTACTACCACATGGCCTCATTGAAAAAAAGTGGATTGGTATTTTACGTCACAATGTGGGTTAAAAAAAACAAATGTATTAAATAGTGTGTGAACTCTGACAAGGGGAATCAAACCGTCAAACCCAGACTCTCTCAAAGAAAAATTTACGTGCGCGCTGCACTCTTTACAACTAAAGTATATGATAAACACGTACGGATGTAAGGCCGCGCACAGCGCGCGCGTCACCCGAGACGGTTTGTAAAAACGAAATTTCACATAACCAAAGGTGGGGACGGGGCTGTTTACGCTGTGGGGCCACTACGTAAAGACGAGCCTGAGCGTGGATGTCAAGTTTTTCGTTTTCACGAACCGTCCTGTGACTGTCCTCTATGATTGAGATCTAATTATTGATTAAATAAACATTATTTCCCCGTAAAATTTATATCATTTCATTCTTTAGATAGTGTACTATCATGATATAACAAAAATGAATACAACACATACTTTTCCCCCCCGTGATAATAGCGATTGAACAAATGTCAAACTTCAAACGCGTTTTACTCAAAATCTGTTTCTGTGTCCTATAACGCTCTTGGGACACTTCGTGAAAACGGTGACGATATATATATATATATATATATATATATATATATATATATATATATATATATATATATATATATATTTATTTATTTATTTATGGCCCTTGAGGGAAATCATACCCCCCCCCCCCCCACACACACTTATGAGGACCTGTCTACGCCAGTGGTAGTAAGGAAATGAACTTCCCGTTAAACACAGGTCATCCCGCGATTGCGGTGAAGTTTGATAGCTTTTACACTTTCCAATTTACTTCCCACCGGAGTAAAATAAACAAGGTGACATGTATTATATATGATTAGGTATGTCACATGCTTACTTCGTTTTGGTTGCGTACATGTATAGATTTGGAGTCTAAGTCTTAGTCCTATAGTGGAATAATAAAATAGCGCCCCTTTTGTTTCATTTCATATTGATGTTTCGTTACAGTTTGTGAAACTGACCTTGTGTCAGAAGGACATGATAGATAGCCTACATTAATCGTGATAATGCTTCAACTTCAAACGTAAAAGCAGTATATCAACCCCGGACTGCCCCACATTTGTGCAGTCTAAGCAATGTGTTGCCCCTTTTCGTTTTGTCTGCACGCGTTAATGGTCTTAGCAAACGCTCGGAGAAAAATCGTAAAATATCCCTTTTTTCGAATTACATGTATCAACATTCCATTACTAGAGGATGACGCTGATTCGGATCAAATTACTTCTTTTCGTTGCCTTTATCATTTCCAGACGTGGTATGTCTTATTTTATCATAAACTTTATGAAAATATTCGACAATTAGCTTAATAATATAGGAGGTGTGTTAGCTTTAGCCATCCGCACACCATACGATCGACTGCGATCCGATTTTTTAAACAAATCGTAATAGCATTAAATATGGGCATTTTAACAAATAAAATCTACCTGATTCAGGTTCTGACCAATGATATGAGTACTCAGCATAGGGTTTGGGTGCGCGGTCAGCCTTATACCAGGAATAAGGGGAATGGGGGGGGGGGGAATCGCAGACAATCGTAGGACTGCTCTGACGTCACTACGACTCGGAGCCGATTTGACCTTTCCTATGACCAGAAAGCTCGCAATATTCCGTATTTTAGGCTTTACTATCTGTATGACTATTCAGAACCTCACTAAAAATATTGTATGTGTTTAAAATGTTTATATCAAATGCTATTACATTTTCTTCCGAAATCGGATAGCAGACTGATGGTATAGTGTGCGGTGGGCTTCAGACTCCTTGTTGGTGAAACCTAAAAATGAATGAACACAATACATGCGTACTTTGTTACACTGAGTCGTTGAATTGATATTCTTTAAATCTTTGAATTCAGTAAAATTTTGCTAAGTTCTGTTTCTAAATTATTTTTGACGGAATTAAATAAATGAATTATCACATGCCTACAACTTAAGTGGGAAAATAAAGTTTCTCGATTAAATCCTAGAAGTACATTTTATGCATTTTCAATATTTCTTTTCCGATATATTAAAGTTGTCTCTCCGTTTGACACATTTCATTTCGTTTCACACTTTGCAGGATACCGTGCATTTGAAGTGTCTATTCAGACATACAATTCTCTACCAGTCATTTGTGAAGATTTCACACTGGTTTGCACATTCACACCTCTGACCAGATATCGGCGGGTAGTTTGGAAAAAGGGTAACAGCATCATAGTAGCCACTCATTCTTGTTTGCCAAATTATACCTGTGAATGGATTAACGTTCCAAACCCTTCGAAGTTCAGTTTGTTGGCAGATGTTTCAATTGCAGGGGCGGCGCTACAGGGGGGGGGGGGCAGAGGGGGCGACCGCCCCCCTATGATTTTTCAAGTAGTGAAAAAAAAAAAGAAAACAGAAGAAAAGGAGGAAGAAAAGGGAAGAAAAGGGAAGAAAGAAGAAAGAGTAGTATTAGAAAGAGAGGTCTCAGACATATAACTCTATATTACCCCTGTTATTTAATGGAGGAAAAATATGACGTCATCCTTAGGTCGTCTTGCCCCTCCTATCAAAATACCCTGGCGCCGCCCCTGTTCAAGTGGAAATCTAACAAACAAAGATCTTACCAAGGATGATGAGGCCAAATACCAGAGTAAGCAGTACAATAGGGGGAGAGAGTACAGGATCAACTAGCATGCAAGTGACATTAATGTTGCCAGGTAAATTATTTTTAGGTTGATATTTAAACATCATAAGCTAAGACAACTCCAAAAAAAAAAATGAAGTGTTTTCATGATCTGAAAAAAAGCTCTTTTTCCGTCCTGTAAAAGAAAATATCACTGCAGAAAGTTTTACTCAAAATAATTTATTTTTTTAAACCATACATAGGAGCGACACGATACATTTCATATTAAATTTATTTCAATAATACGCTGAATCAAAATAAATTTTGTAAAAGCAAACAGCTGAAAATAATGAAGATTCCTTTTCTAATGGGCCTAAGTCCATTAAATGACTATTCTTGTAACTAGTATGCAGAAGTGAACTTTGCAAGATCGGATTTTAGGTAATCATGAGTTACAACAGCAGTTACAGATGATTAGAATTGTATGGTTCAAATGTGGACTTATTTATTATGAATATTTCAATTACACCAGCCTCACCGCAATGGCTCGTTATTTCTGATAGGAGATCGAAAGATTTCCTCAACGACGTGACTGTTAAAGTAACAGCGAGTGAACCATATGACATAGCATGTGTGACACATGGTGCAAGGCCTCCTGTGGTTCTTGACTGGCATATACCCAGCAATATACATGCCGTTTTAAAAAATCAGTCTAATGTCGTACAAGGCGATAGCTATCTTTCTCGAATGGAGGCTACAGTCATACCATCCAGGAATGATAATGGAAAGAGTCTCCGCTGTGTGGCGTCGCATCCTGAACTACAAGGTTTTCTTCAACGTTCAGTTTACCTTCATGTTCAGGGTAGGAATAACTGATGCAATATCATACTGCTTGTTTACTCATTTCATAACCAAGCTGTGTAAGCTTTGTAATCATAAAGCACGGACGTCAGTCAAGAAAGTCCATTTTTTTCGTTTTTGAAATGTCATTAAATTGCTCGACCTAGATCCCAAATGAGGCATTTTAAAGGGCTTTTTAATATGCTTATCTTTATAAAACTGTGTTACTTTTGACCTGTATTTTTAAGCTTGCTGCCTATCACTCACAGAAACTGATACAGTTATTTTGGAACAGTTTTGTATAATTTCTTCAATTCTTTTCTATTTTCTTCTTATGTATTGTTCAACGAAGTTCTACCTACCAATATGCTGCTGTCATCAAATGGTGATATCAAACAATACGAAGGTGGTCTAAAGACTGTTAACGTCCAAGAGAATTCATCGATTTTGATTAATTGTAAAAGTATTGGATCCCTACCAGCAGTTGAACTGTCATAGAGTTTTGGTAACACCAATAGTATTCCCGGTAACGTAAGCTTTTCAAAATATCCCAGTGGACTGGATGAAAGTCTCTACGACACTGAAAGTAGAGTCAAAATGCGTGCAGACAGAAAGCAACATGGGAAGTTCATTCAATGCTTCGCATCTTCAGGAAACTTCAGGGATCGAAGAATAGCCAAATTGATGGTTTATGGTGAGTTCGCCATTTTGAATGTATCGAGATATCCTTCCAAAAAATTCATTAAAAAACATACTGTAACTCATTTACTAGAACTTCCATGTTTATCAAATGCTCATTCGGCTCGTTAAGGCATGAATTAGCAATAACCGTCCGTTTATTCGTAATTTAAAGGCCCACAAGATATATCTTTGGGGAAAAAATCATGAAAAAAAAACAAGTTGTAACTCATTTATTAGAGCTTCTATGTTTATCAATGCTCATTAGACTCGTTAAGGCATGAATTAGCAATAACAGTCTGTTTATTCGTATTTTCAAGGCCCACCAGATGATGTTACAATGATTACCTCGGAGGATATACACGACGGTATACTAACAGATGTAAGCTGCATAGCTATTAATGGATATCCTGTTCCGCTCATTCACTGGTACATTGGATCAAGGAATTTGACAGAGGACTCTTCTCTTACGGATTCAATCAATGAAGGTGATCGGCATGATGCTTACAGCACCCTTACCCTCCTACCAAAAAGGTCTGACCACGAGAAAAAATCTCCTCTGCGAAGCAGTTCAACCTTTAGCACCGTCACTTTTGTCTGTGAATGTGAGCATAGTTCTGAACATTTCATGTAAGTATTAAACTTCAATACATTTCTTAATATTTCGGTCATGAGATTATTTGTTTTGTTTTTGTTTTTGTTTTTGTTTTTCATTTTATTCATCTCTATGTAAGTGCATGTATGTGCAAAGATGTAAATGCTGCAAACGCTTAACTCTACTTTGATTTATTGAAGGAACGATTAAAGTAATTAGTTATATTTATATTTCTCCCCTTGTCCTAAATGTCCGGTTACAGCCTCCTACCCCAAAACGTAATTCCCCTGTCCCCATTCCATATTTAAAGACTCTTTTGTCTCTTGGATATGCATTTACTCTTGCTCTTAATCATAGATGACCCCGATGTCTTCATCTCTTCTCGACGGTTAACATCAAATGAATTACGCATTAGTTTTGTGTTGATAAGTACTTCAGACGCCAATCCTCCAGCATTTATTTTCCACTGGCTCTGTAACGATACACGACTTTCTGAAGGCATCCGTAGCGTAACACCAAATGAGAATTTGCAAGGACGTGAAACGCTAACTTCCAGTGAGTTGACCATTAGAGACTCCCTTTCCGAATATCCTTGTGAATACAAATGCATAGCGGTTTCAAGATACCTTTCAGGCAGTGCAGTTTTCACCTCCACATTTTCTCGTAAGTACAACTTAAAAGGAAAGAAACAAATGAATAGGTTCATTGAGTCTAACTTGCCCACGTGATTCTCTGTCTGTATAAAGATTTTAACCGACAGAAAAGGTTTTGTGATTTGATATGCCATAGGAGGAATGATGTTGGTGAGCTGTTTCAAAACCTTAATTGTAATCTAGCATTCTGCATCGCAGTTTGTAAACGTGTTTCTAAACATGTTTTCAATCTTCAAAAGTAATAGGAGGTCTACATCAAAAAAATTGTGCAATACTATCTGTGCACACTAACTTAACTTTTAGTTTACTTGCTACCAAATCAAAGTATTTAACTTTTTATTGTTATCATTATTATTATCTTTTTTTTATTATTTATTTATTTTCATTTTTGTCGATTTTTGTTATTTATTATTATTTTTTTTTATTTACTTATTTCATTTATTTCTTTTATTCATTTTTATTATCATTTTTTTGTTGGGGGGGGGGGGGGAGAGGGTGGGGGAGCATGGACGAAATAAGTTAGTAAAAATCAAAAATTTTACCAACACGAAACAGTTGAAACATTTATATTTTGCATTGATATTGTCATACATTGATTACTGTTGTACGGTCTGGGGTAATTGTTCCAAAACTAACTTAACTCGGTTACAGAAACTACAGAATAGATATGTCCGTCTAGTTTTGAATACAGACTATTCAACTTCACAATGTTCTTTATTAACTACCCTGAATTGGCAGTCTGTCGATCAAAGAATTAAATATCAAAAATGTCTTTTAGTGTATAAGATTTGGAATGATTCTGTACCAAATTATTTGAAACCATTGTCTGTTATGCGACCTATTACTTATAATACACGTCATGCCACAAGCAGTCGTCTGCAAATACCCTATCCTAAAACAGAATATAAAAAACGATCTTTTTCATTCTCTGGAAATTCTTTATTTAATAAATTACCACTGTTTGTTCAAAACTGTAAGACAATAAGTAATTTCAAAAAACAATGTAAATATTTTTGTAACATGCTTTGAAGAACTATCTGGCTTTTAAAGATTTTTAATGTATTTACTTGTTTGTGTATGTCTACCGTCGAGCGCCGACTAATTGGCAAACGAGGGCCTTGTGCTTTTTGGCATGTTTCTAGTGGGTTGCCGCCCGATTCCGCATGGACTGTTGTCGAAGGGATACTATATATGATATTAATAGTGTCTTTGAAATGCTACACTGTGCTGTCTCCTTTTGTGGTTTCGGATAGGTGCTCTTTTTTTTTGGGGGGGGGGGGGGTGGAGTGGCGGACTTTGCTGGGACCGGGCCCGTGTGCTCTGTTGATTGGCTCTCTACGGTATCCTGTGAATTTAATGATTCCATGTTTGATATTTTGTTGATATTATATTTTTGTTGAGGGCTCCGTTGTAAAGCAGTTGCATAACTGAATCGGACTACCCTCCACCGTTTTACTTGTCATAAATAAAACACGAATAAATAAATAATAAATAACCTGATTAAACACCCAAAGTCTTTTAACAAGGACCCAAGACCCTACAGGATTTCTACTCGTGTTCTTTACCACTAATAATCTGATAATCCTTGAAATACAGTTATCCCGGATCCACCGGCTGGATTTGTCTTCGACCGAGACCAGACAACGTCAAGCCATTTGGTAACATTACTACCAGTGCACATCCACTGCGTTGACTCGCGTGTGATGATATGCCCATATCAATGATGAGTCGCTCATGCAACAATCAATAATTAAAAATATAGATCACAAACAAGTTGGGCCTACCTTACATATCGTGCAAACGACACACATAAATCAGATCAGCAAATAAGGGGTGTCTTTACCTTCAAGTTAACAGGTGCTCTCATCCTTATATGCTGGTGAAGGTGACTAACTTTCCTCTTTTGGCTATAGGCTACAACTATTTTCACAGGTATAAAAAGGCCCTCTTCTAAAAGAATGGAGAAAAAGAAAAAAAAAAAACGATCAAGCAAATATACTTGCACGAAAGCCATGAAATGCTTGCATGAAAATCAAAATCCAGTTATACACAGGTGGCATGTTTTTCTCTGGAATTATTTATTCTGAAGTTTGTGAATTAAAATTCGGAACCAAAGTAATTAATATCAATACAGTCGTCATAATTTGAAAGAAAGACTCTTGAAATATACCAAAATGTCTTGTTCGTTTTGACAATCGGACCTCTTTGATGAGCCCCAACTCCTCGTAGAAAAATTACATCCTGTAAACACGCCCATGTATTCCTCGTGTAAACAACAGCTGGAGAAAAAGTACGTCAGTCACAGCTGTCTCCGTTCATGAAAATATTTCCTAAATTACTATGGAACTAACTGACACTGTCGAGGGTTTAAGATGAACATCTATTGCATTGCTTAATAGATATGAATTAATCTTTTAATGCCCATTGTGGAAAAAAATCCGAAACCCCTTTTATTAAAATGTGACAGCCCACTTGTGTTCTTCAGAAAAACAAATTGCTTTCATTTTCGGATCAGGAGAGAAAAGAATAATTGTACCAGCGACGATTGTTCATGTTCACTCACACTTTCCTACAAGGATTTCCTACAAGGAAACGTTACTCCTTGTTGTTCCTCTTATTCTTCTCCAGATATTGTGCTAAGTTATACGATATACCATATAGAGCAAAGCTCTAGGTTAAAATATACAGGCAAAAGGAGGAAAAACATTCCTTTAAAGACGATATGGATTTTCGCTTTCGAATATTTCTATTCCTCGCAGTTATCGTTTCTCCAACGTACGAGATCAGCGTGTCTACCACTGTACAGAACCCAGGAGTTATCCCTGTCGTTGGCGAGAATATCACACTTGTATGCACATATACACCGTCGGTCGTGTTTCGGGTACTGTATTGGAAGTATGAGAATGGCAATATTCTGGCTACCGATACGTGTCGAAGAGTGGGTTGCACAAGTGAGCAAACTATTATGTATAAGTACAGTTTGATGGCAGATTCTTCTAGCGGAAATCTAACAATTAGGCATTTAAAGCCCCTTTCACAATTGGTCTGCGACCAGTTTGCGACCGCCTGCAACAGATTTTTCAGGGTGTTGCACGACCGATCGCTTGGTGTCTTGCGACCACTCGCAGTCGTTGCAGGGGGTCGCACGAACCTGAGGCGGTCGTGACTGGTCGCATCTGAACTTTGAACATGCTCAAAATCCAGACACGACCAGATGCGATCGATTCACTCGCATTACGTCGTACGACCAGTCGTGCGATTCTCGTATGAGTGTTGCACAACGTTGCACGATTAGATGCGAGAGTTCGCAAGACTCAATAGTCGCAGTGGGTGGGCTGGAGGTCGTGCAACACTCGCACGTGCGCTAGCGACCTATAGCGACCAGTCTTGCGAATGGGTGCGATTGTGCTAAGACCATGAGACTGTTGCACGACCGATCGCAGCACATGTTACAACGTTGTACTACCGTTGCACGACTGTATGAGACTGTATGCGACTATTCCTCGGGGGTATATATAGGGGGACTATGGAGATGATCCTCTGCAACAGGGCCCTCTTCTAACAACTTTCTCTTCTTTGTAACTTTCTTCTTTGGCATCTTGACTATTAAGAAGGCCAACTTGAAACTGACTACCGGTCAATTGTCGAGGGGGTTTTTATACCCCACGCCACTCGCACGAATACTCTCACGACCACTTGCACCGGTCTCATTCAATCGCACGAGCGATCGCATGGTCTCACATCCCCTCGCACGACCATGCAATCGATCGTGCGACTATTGTGATTGGCGTCAAGCCACTCGCAATCACTCGTGCAACACTCGCATGTGAACGCAAGACCACTCGTACGAGCATATGCGAGCAAATGCGACTTACTCGTGCAACGGTCTCTTCTAGTCGTTTTTGTTTTACGACCGCTGTTGCATTTGTGAATGCCTTTCTGCGAGCTGATGAGATCGATGGCGATTGAAGCCTGTTGCAGCCTGTCTTGCGACCAAATGGTCGCAAACGGTCGCAGACCAATTGTGAAAGGGGCTTAACAGTGAATGACAGTGGCAGCTATCAGTGCTTAATAACCGCATCTTCTGGTGCAAATTCTAATATGATTAAACTAGAAGTAAAGCCAGCAGGTAAGATTTGTTCTTTTTAAGTATTCTACCTCCATTAGGCTAGTATTAAAATGTCTGAAATTAAGACAGGAATGATACATTGCAAATTTAAAAAGTACTTCGTTTTTTTTGTTTTTTTTTTTTTGTGTGTGTGTGTGTATTTGTATGAATTTTAAAAAGTACTTAACATCCCACCGCTTAAAAATAACAATCGGGTTAAAGTCCCGTCGTCAATATTAACATTAATTCATATTTGATTACTCGATTTAATTCGTGACTTGAAATCATTCAATAGATATGATTTCATAGATAATGTTGATGTTAAGGCAAGTTTAATCTCTTTTGATCCAATCGGCCGTGTAATTGGTAAAAATGTCATTTTTTTTTTTTTTTTTTTTTTAAATGGTAGATCAACATGGTAACTATATGAGTTTTGCCTAATTTTCAGCCATGCCTAGATCGATAGTGATCAGTGACGATCGGTCTGAGGATCGATACATAAATGGAGAATCTGTAAGCATTACATCTGGGCAAACCCACAACCTAACATGCTCAGCAGAAGGCGCAAGACCACCTGCAATACTGGAGTGGCAAATTCCTGATGAAGTACAGATTCTCCAGGATGATCAGTTCAACTTTGTTCATGGAGATGTTTATGTCTCCCGAAGAGATGTCTCAGTTACACCGTCCAGGGACGACGATGGAAAGATTATCCGTTGTATAGCGTCTCATAAGGAGCTGGAAAATGATCTTTATTTGTCCGTCCGTCTTGATGTTCAAGGTAAAAATTATTCATCATTTCCATTACTTCAGGACCACTCTCTCTGTGAAAACAAAAACAAACACAAAAACGTAGAAAATTCTTATCGCCGTTATCGAGTCATTCACAAATATTACTTGTATTCGTAATTGTTCGTATTGCAGTAAGCAAATATCTCCTTTAAATAAATCTTAATAAAGGACACACACTTACATAACTTTATTCTGTTTGTTTTTCGTAATACATGTATTTGGTTTAAATATGTTTTTCTCTCGCAAAGGAAACGAAAAACGTAAATAATTATGTCTCCACGCAATAATTGGTGGTATTTCCCCCCACTTCTCGTTCAGTCTCGCCAAGTGATCTCCAGCTTACAGCATCTGAATCCATAACTACCAATCCAGCAGGAACAAGAAGTGTTATTGCCTTTGAAGAATCGCTTGCAATATTCACCTGCAGGAGTGTAGGATCTCGTCCTACAGCTAGAATATCATGGGTTATTGGTTCGGAAGTCGACTTAGGAAGCACGACCTCTTCCTCTAGTCAGAATGACGCAGACCCTGGCTTACGTGACACAGAGTCTATTCTACAGTTAATTCCAAAAAGGAAGCATCACAATCAATTTCTTCGATGTGTGGCGCATGCTGGTATAAACCAAGGTCTAGCAGAAGTGAGACTCGTCGTTCATGGTGAGTATCCATTGTAGTATTTGTGATACATTACTGCGCAACTTTACATTTCGACTGAGTTGGTTTACTCATACCATGTTTTGTCTATTTAGCAACCAAACATTCCTACAGATATCACCAGATTTGATTTCTAGCAATGAAATATCAGTAATATGTCATATTTAACTTAAGTCGTTCCGGTTAATGATCTTTAAAATAAATTGATTTTCAAGGACCAGCGGATCCTCCATACCTGAATGGAACACATGAATGGAAGGATGGGGTAGCGGCAACTATCAATTGCACATCGAACAACGGCTATCCAAAACCAACTTTCCAATGGTTCTTTGGATCACAGAACGTAACCAAGGATTCTTATACAGGGTATTTAACAAATGAAAATCATCGAGTGAACGCAGTGAGTGTTTTAACGTTCACACCAGCAGTAAATGACCATGGGAAACGCATTATGTGCGAGGTGTTTCAACCAAACGCTCCATCCGTGAAGTCTGAGAGTATCAGCGAGGTTCTTCATGTTCTATGTAAGTTCTTCTACTTCAATTAAGCCTAACTGAAAATACATTATCTGCATCAGATCCTGAGGCGATTATTTCTTTTCCATTTTGTTTTCACTATGAGTACGTTGAATAGGCGAGAGTAGCCTACTAACTCTGTTTCCTTCACAAACAAACATCAACTCGTGATCTTTTTTATCCTCTCTTTTTTTTTTCTTTTTTTTTTTGGGGGGGGGGGGTGAAATAATAGGATGCCATTTACCTGTAGGTAGAATTCGTTTCTGCGTGGTACTAACAAATCTACTTTACATTACACTGGTGATGTTCATATTATGCATTTCCATTTTTCCGGGATATAATTTTATTCATGGTCATCTTTTCTTCTCAGTTCTCTTTACATTAAAAAATACCATCTCACCCCCCCCCCCTCTCTCTCTCTCTTGTTATCATTATTTTTTACAAATAACTATGTAGATTCTCCTGTCATTGTTAACTACTCTGTTCGTCGGGCTCCGAGTAGTGAACAAGGTGTAGATGCTGTATTCACATGTACATCAGGCGGAAGACCCCTACCTTCTGTCATGTGGTTCTTTAAAGACAATAAACTCAGCAACAACATCCGGCATCAGATTCACCGGAGTATTTTACAAGAAGATACCTTTATGTCGGGAAGGCTTATTGTTGCTAATATTCGGGCGAAAGACAATGGCATATATATATGTTTGGCTGAATCCAGGCTCGGTAATGACAGCGCTACTATTAACTTCACATTTACAGGTAATTTTTTCACGAATACTTTGACCTAGGTCTGTGTGCGTGTGCATATATCACATTGTTGCTAGGGATTGAATATGATACAAAAAGTAATTTTATGATTTCGATATATTTTCATTTATTGCTTAAATACTGAAGAAATTAGAACTTATGACCCGATTTCTCACCAAACACATCTCCTCTCATATTTTTTAGGGAGTCCAGATCCACTTTCTTGGTTCATCGTCGATCAAAGCCAAACGACATCATCTTCCCTCTCCTTTGATTGACAACCAGGAATTGCTGATGGGCTGCAGCAAAGTTTCAGTCTTAAATACTTTGTTAATGACACACAAGTACATGACGAGAGTTATGGTGCTGTAACATTACCAATCTGACAGGGGTATTGCAAACATTAATAGAATTGAAACCATTAAATTTTTATCTGATTTTATCTGCTAACATGAAGAAAAAAAAGTATTAGAAAATAAAAACAAAAAGTGCCGACATCGGCGTTCGGCATGATTTTTAACAATTTAAAGAAAAATGAAACAAAGCCCACACACACACACACAAAAAAAAAATATAGAAACCTGTATCCCCCATCAAAACCTTAAATTTGTCAGTTCAGATCTATACGCGTCCATTACGTGTAAACACATGTAAGCAATATGTTTAATATTTATATGTTCTAGAATTAATTACAAATTAGTATGTTTAATGTTGGATGCATCCTTGTCACAGTTTGAATTTGAATGCGTTCGTAGGAATACAACTCTGATATCCTGCTTCGTTTCATTGTCCATTCACCATTAATTTTTACCAGCGTGGATGGTTAATTCTAGACCAGCGTTTAAGGGATTTACATTTTTTTATATACCTTGATTGCGAGTTTTTTACATGTAAATGTGAAATCGTCTCTTGAAATTGTGATAAGACTTATCAAAGTCATCGAGAGAATAATCCTCCTTGAAGCTTTACTGCAAAAGGGTAACGAACCTCCCCACCCCCATTTTGGAAATATTTTTTTCTGCGAATTTGGGAATGGTAATATAGAAAAACAAAATGCTTAAACGAGTACAGGGATGTGATTTGATCATACTGCACAATCTCACCAGGGCCTAACGTATTTTTCATGGATACAAAAAGGTTGTAATACATGTATTTTATTGCAGTGACATCTACTGTTGATTTACTTTACATCTGTTCATAGCCTTGTAAACTTTTGTCATTAAAATATACAACATAGGATAAAGAAATTGCAAAGAGATCATAGCCTCACTGTCCAAATATGAGGTCAACATTACCAGAATATGGTAGATTCAGTATTTTCGAGGGAGGTGAGGGTTTCCTCCTCCCCTTAAAGTAGCCTCGGTATCTCAATTACAATACCTTCTCATCCACTAATAATAACTGAAACGTGAATGTCCCGTATTTCTGTGATTTGGTGATGGAAATACTTTAGAGAAGTAGAAAAGCACAGGATAATTATTATGTCGAAAGGTTTTTCTTGTATTCAATAAACATAACCTCTACATCGGCGATGAAATGCAGTTTTTAACTATAAATGATGATGTAAATAAATTACGAAGAATGTGCTTACTGATTATCTTTCAGATACACCTATTCATGTACGTATATTTCTGTTAATGGAAGGAGAAATAAATGTGTGAAAGATATTTTCTGATTTTTTATGTTCCGGTATGTGGGAGTGTGTAAATGCGCGTGTGTGTGTGTGTGTATGTGTGTGTGTGTGTGTAATTGTTACATTAGCTGTCTACTTTGTTATATTGCGAAATATATAGTTCATAGCATAAGAAAGGGTGTGTTTGGTTAAACCTTACCTTCTTGTCGTCCCACCCACCCCCTAAACTGAATGTAAATCGGAGAAACGTCGAACAAAGATGTAACAAAATCCTCACTACAATACAATACCTTACAATACTTAAAGTGGTCCTCTGCGAATTTTGCTCTGGTTTATTGTTTAATGCTTATGGCCAGTGTGGGTAGGAATTGTTCCCCCCCCCCCCCCCCCCCCCCCCCCCATCTTGCAAAGATGGGAAAAGAAATGTTAACCGTAGAATAAACATGAATTAATTTCAATAAATAAAATGATGTGTATAACGTGTATAATCAGTACTGATATCACAAAAACATTGAAAAAAGATACCTTCCTCTTGTACATCGGTGAGTTTGAGATACTTCATTATAGAAAAGAAATGAATTAATACAGGCTTACAGTTGCCAATATTATTATTTGTATTATTATTTTTTATACGATAGCACTTTCACTGTCCAAAAACAAAGTTCCCTTATGTAAAATAAACACTACGGAATGTATTATATTCATTAAACGCAGTCCTCGGTGAAAAGGCGTGCATACCACTGTAATGTAAGACTGCAGTCAGATGATGTATTCGTTTTTGGTTGCATGTATAATGGCAAAATGACTGCGGCGAATGACGAAATAGCGCCCCTATTGTTCACAAAATTATAACTTTCAAAGTGACGGCTCGCTGAAGTTTATGAAACTGACTTGGTGTCATAAGGACATGTAAATTAACTTCATTTCCAGAGAAGACGCAGTGTATCAATGACGAATTTTCCAATATATCGCATATTTTGCTCTTTTTCCAGTTGTTTAAATGCCTTCATGATCATAATGCACATGTATGAATAATGCAAATGTATAAATTCGTAAAATACCAATTGTTCAAGTGATATTAGCAATGTTTAACTACTAAATGATGACGGTGGTTTGTGTCACTACTTTTTATCGCTTTTATCATTTCTAGATCTGGTAAGTATCAGTTTATCATGTTCATTTTATGAAAAATTGTGACACTTTAAAGGTGGAGTGTGTCACCCTAGCTTCTACGAAGGTAGAAAAACAATGTGATTAATATTATGTCACAATAAGTAAAAAATAACAATCTTAAAAATAATACTTTTTCCAAATGTTATGCACCTCTTAATTCGGTAGCTTTTTTCATTCCACACTCCTCAAATTATGTTGACTAGACTTGATAAGAGAATTTATTACATAACCTTACACAGGAATTCCGATAAACAGCAAGAAACATGTTTACAACATATCTAGTGAAAAAATATCTCTGAGACATTTTTTATCTGAGACGTAAATTTCATGCTTATTTTAATAGCCATTGTTCTCCCATGCAAATGCGCTTTAAACATTATTCTGGTTAGATACGTAAGAGCACTGTGAATATGGAACTACTCGCATTTCACCGTTGGCATATGTAATTAGCAGGATATTTTATGTGTCCTATCAGCAAGGGCGGATCCAGGATTATGTAGAAGGTGGGGGGGGGGGCAATAATGTAAAGATCCGACAAGGGAAGAAAATGGTATCACATCTATGTTTTTTTGTTTTTTTTTCTCACTTTTTTTTGGGGGGGGGCGGTGAGGGGTTATACCTAAGATGCAAATTGGCTTTCAAGAAATGGGGTACAGGATGGTTCTGCGACCCCTACTTAATCTGATAGGGCTGTTTTTTACGTGCTATTATAGTCGTCTCTCCAAATGTAATATTGATTGCGTTTCACCATGTGCAGGCTGCCATTCTATTTAAGTATCTATCCACACATGCAACTCTCTACCAGTCATTGGCGAAGATTTCATATTAGTGTGTACCTTCACGCCGCATCTAAGATATCGGCGGGTAATTTGGGAAAGGGCTGATGGAACAGGTGTGAAGCTGGCCACTCACATTTGTCTGCCATATCGTTCATGTAAGTTAAGTATTCCTGACCTATCAGAGTTCAGCGTGTTGGCAGAGCTTTATCTTACAATTAAAGAGCTTACCAGGGATGATGACAATAATTACCAATGAAAGTACATATGGAACAGAGAACCCAGGGTCAAGCAGCAGACAAATGACTCCATCGCTACCAGGTATACTTCTTTAGTATAACTAGAAAAAAAAATACACATACTGAGAACTACATACTTTTGGATACATGATCAAACGTTTCCCGATAAGCTCAGTTCAGGCACTTTTCCAGTCGTGTACAGAAATTAGAATCACTGAGAAATTTGAATAGAAAATTGCAAGTCCTTCGCAATCATACATTTTCATAGGCGACTAATAAACTTAGTATGTTTGTAGTAAACTGCTGATAAAAACAGCATTTGGTAGACGGGAACTAGATATTATTACAATATGAAAATATTCCAAAATCCAACACTTAAAAAATTCTATTCTATTGAAATGAAGGTTTCTAAAGCATGATTGGTTAATCACAGGCAGGCATTTGACGTAATTTTGAAAATTAAAAATCCCCTATAAGAAATCAGTATGCATTGGAGAGAGCTGTTTTATGTTTCATTGAGAATGGTATCACGAAAGGTGTTGAAAATGTATTAGATTAGATTCCGCAAATTTTCAATGTCACGGATGGACGACATGCTAACCCCGACTGATGAGGCTCTTAAGTCAATGTTACCTGATTAGAAGCAATTTAAGGTAGCAACCTTTAAAATGATTTTTTTTTTTGGGGGGGGCATACCAAATGGGTCATCTTAAGAGGTAAAGATGATTAGAGAGGACAAAAAGTTGAAATATGGTATTATCTATTATGAATATTCCTTTACTCCAGCTTCGCCCCAAAGGCTCGTAATTCGTGATGATAGATTAAGTAGATACCTCAACAATGCACCTGTAACAGTAACAGCTGATGAACAGTATGATATCACATGCGTGTCATATGACACCCGACCTCCAGTGGTCCTTGATTGGGAAGTACCAGATGATGTATCTGTCACTTTAGGAAATCAGTCGAATGTCGTACAAGGCGATAGTTATGTCTATAGAAAGATAGCTACTATTGTGCCGTCCAGGAATGATCAAGGAAGGATTCTCCGCTGTGTGGCAGCACATCCAAAACTAACCAATAATCATCAACGTTCACATGGTTCAGTTTACATGAATGTCCAAGGTAGGAATACTAATTAAGTTCATTACTTGTTCACACATTAACAGCCTGACAGAGTACACTTTCTAACCATATCGCGCTGATTTTCATCATAAATGTCAATTACTCTACTCGGATCCAAAGGTTTAAGCATGACAAAGGCAAATACTCAACACTTGCTTTCAAATGTTTATTCAGGTGATTCGTGTATGAATTTTGTCTATGTATGCTTTAATTATTGATTTATCATTTACTTATTATCATGTTATTACTATAAATGTATTTGTATCTGTACTATGTTTTTATGTTGGTGGACCCTATGGAAACCATATTTTGCTGTTAGGGTGTTCCACCCCATGAGAGGAAAAACGAATGAATGAATGAATGAATTAATTAATTAATGAAATATTTGGCTATACCTGCTAAGGCATACTTACAACATCAAAAGGAAGGGGGAAAAGGACCCAGACAAAGCTCTCCTCAAAGCATAATCCATCGTTTCTTCCATGACTGCGCATCTTCTTCCTCTCTCTCTCTCTAATATAGTTCATCCCACCCACATGCTGCTTTTACCATCTGAAGATAACAAAGGATCCGAAATGGGGAGAACAATCATTTCCGCACAAGAAGATTCATCGACTTCAATCACTTGTAAAACTATCGGATCCCTACCAGTAGTGAAATTATCATGGATGCTTGGTGACATTAATAGTATTCCCCGTAACACAAGCCTCTCAAATTACCGCAATACTTTGGATGAAGGTTTGTTTGACACCGAAAGTACTATCACGATACGTCCTGAGAGAAAGCACCATGGGAAGTTCCTTCAGTGCTTTGCATTTTTGGGAAACTTTTTTGATCGACGGGTAGCCACACTGTTTGTGTACAGTGAGTTATATCTTTGGTATTATATCGCTATTAGGTGGTCCGTGGTAGACAGATCACATCTTAATTTCATCAGAATTTTCTTTATTTATTTTTATTCTTTCTCTCACTTTCTTGAGCCGATTTCTCAAAATCGGCTCAGTTATTTTTTTTTCGAATTTCAGTCAGTCATCAGGATTATAAGGGCAAGTGCCAATTTTTTTTTTTCAAGTTCATCAAGTCATCGTGGCGTCATCGAGGCGCCATTTTGTGAAATCACATCGTTCATATCTCCATAGTGAGTCATCAAAAATGAACCATATTTGACACACATGAATTTCAGGTCAAGGGTCAATATAACATGTCAACAAAATCCGCGAGCGCATCATGACGCGCAAGCACGCGCTCGTCAAAATTAAAAGATGCTCAAAATCACTTTTTAATCAAATTAGAGTACGGTTCAGGACATTTTAAGCATTCTAAAATTTTCCGTGCGTGCGCGTCCGCGCGCGCGTACGGAACGTAAAAACGCCGTTTTTTGGCATGGTTAGTATTCCTGACACTATTCTTGACAATTAAAAAAAAAAATAACAAGCAAAGTTACAGTTTACCTTGAATATCGTACAGACGATAGACATAAATGATATTAGGGAATCACGGGTGCCTTTTCCTTGACCACATGTCATTCTACGGGAATAAGTATAAATATTTTCCAGGTATTAATAGCCCCTACTGTGAAGGAGTTGGGGAAAAGTTAAAAGGTAACATGTTGTTTGTATGAAATATTTACAGGTGACCCACGTAAAAATTACATTGGAGTCCAAACCAATAATACATAGTATACTTTTATTTGGATACACATTTCTGGAATTATTTCAAGTTTATAAATCAACATCATCAATCAAAGTAATAATCACGATCTTAAAAAAAAAAATTGAACAAAAAGAAGTTTAGGATATTATACAAATATACCAAGCTGTGATAAAGTATAGTGGAAATTATTTATCTGAGGAGGGACTGGCATGGTACTATTTTTTCCGAGGGGCGAAGCCCGGAGGAAAAAAATAGTAACTTTTGCCAGTCTCTCCGAAGATATATAATTTCCACTATACTTTCGAACTAAACGCTTGGTACATTTGTTTTATATCTCTTCTTTACAACTGATTAAAAAAAATAATAATTAAAAAAAATATTGATTTGAAAGTTCCTCAAAAGTGACGTTGATTCACTCTGCAGAATTCACGAAAAACAACCAAACCAAACTTGAACACTTTCTTCGTATTTGAATTGTCAGTGGAAGCATTAAAATCGTCGATATATGCCCCTTGTAAGAGGTTAAAGCGAACTTCCTCGGAGGCCGCTATGTTTGTTTACATATCCGATCCGATCCGAACCGATTAGCTACCAGCTGATCTGGATCGAGTGCTATATAGCGCGGGGCTAAAGTACCAGTGACTTGCGCCGATACTGCAGGCGGCAAGGTTATGAGCAGTCCGTGTAAGGACTCGCTTAGCGGGTCATCTGCGCGTTCGAATTTGACACAAATTTTGTCAGTGAACAGTGAGCATGCGCAGTAGTGCCTTGGAAGAAAATATTAAATAGAGCATGCGTAGTTCTGCCCAGGGAAAAAATAGTTTTAAAGCTATTCGGAGCTCTGGCAGTGATTTGTTTTTCCTAGTGAAATTATATTTTATCACGTGAGCACCAATTGACCAATCATGTATTTAGAATACTCATGAATATTCATAGAAGGGATATAAAAAAAAATGTTGCCTTTTTCGAGAATCTAATTTCTTTGAGAAGCCCCAACCCCTCATAACTCTTAATACATACACCTCGGGGAAACGATAGCAATTTAGGTCAGTTCCAGCTTTGATTGAATTATCACTCAATTTTATACTGTCGATTAACGTAAGTTTCCAAACCCCCTTTCATTTGAAAGTGACAACCCACTTGTGTACTTCAGAAAGACAATTCGTTTTCATTTTCGGAGCACATGAGAAAAGTGAATGATCATATTAGCCGCTGTTGTTCACGTTCACGCACACTTTGTCTCATAAGGAAACGGTGGGCCAACTTATTCCTGATTATTCTTTTACAAATCCAATGATTCATGGTATACATTTATTTGGATGCATATTATTTTCTGGATCGATTTCAAATGTATGAATTTGAATCATTAATCAAAGTAATACCATCTTAAACAAAAAAAAAAGACTTGAACAAAAAGACTTTGAGGGCATAACATTTTTTTTCCCCCGAGAATTTTTGAGAAGCCCCAACCCTCATAACTACAATATCTAAACTGCACATCGGGGGAAAATTAGTAATTTATGTTAGTTCCAGCTTTTTTTTCATTAATAAAAGATATTTCTTGAACTAATTGACACTGTTGAGAGTTTAAGATAAATTACAAAACAATTGCATTGCTTGACTAAATTATCAATCAATCTTATACTGCAAACTTAGGTAAGTTTCCGAAAGTCCTTTCATTTGAAAGGAGCAGCCCACTTGTGTACTTCAGAATGACAAGTTGCTTTCATTTTCGGAGCAAATCAGAGAAGTGAATGATCATATTAGCCGCTGTTGTTAATTTTCACTCACACTTTGTCATAAGGAAATGGTGGGACAACTTCTGATCATTCTTTTCTTTCCATAAATTCTGAAGTCGTGCCTTCATTCATGTAACAACCCTGATAAGGAAAAGGGTGACAGACAATCCATATCTGTATTATCCTTTAATACAGATATGGATTTTCGTATACGCATATTACTCTTCCTCGCCTCCGTCGTTTCTAAAGCGTATGAACTGAACGTGTATACTGGTATTGAGGACACAGAAGTCCTCCCCGTCGTTGGCGAAAATATCACTCTTGTATGCACATATACACCATCTTTCATGTCTCGGGTACTGTATTGGAAATACGGGCACTACAATATTCTGGCCATCGACATATGTCGAGGAGTCGGAGGCGGAAGTGAGCAAAATATTCCTAATGAGTCTAAGTACAGTTTGATGGCAGATTCTTCCAGCGGAAATATGACGATTAGGAATTTAACGGTAGATGACAGTGGCAGCTATGAGTGCTCGGTATTAAACCACATCTTCTGCTACAGTTTTAAACATGATTGAACTAGAGGTGAAATTATTAGGTTATATTTCCATATTTTTTCTACTTACCTCAAGCTAGTTCTAAAGTGAACGAAATTAAGTCACGATTTAATTCATAACTTATATAAAACGTACCCTTTTTTTAGACCGTTAAAAAAAAAGCAGCTCGGAAGTAGCGTCGTCAGGAACATCAATAATTTTTATTCTATTTATCGAGTTTCATTTGAGACTGGAATTCGTTTAAACGATGTGAATTTAGAAATAATGTAGATGCTATTGTAAGTTTAATCTGTTTATGTCCACTCGGTCACAGAATTTTGTACAGACAACCCAGTTGACACAAAGCTATGATAAGTGATAACTTCATAAGTTTTGCCAAATTTTCAGCCGTGCCTAGATTGATAATGGTCACTGACGGTCAGTCTGACGATGGATACAAAGATGGGACATCAGTAAGCGTTTCATCATGGCAAACCCACAACCTAACATGTGCAGTACAAGGCACCAGACCACCTGCAATACTTGAATGGCAGATTCCTAGTGAAGTACAGATTTTCCTGCATGATCAGTACAACGCTGTTCAAGGTGAAGCTTATATCTCTCGAAGAGTCGTCTCTGTTACCCCCTCCAGAGACGACGATGGAAAGATTCTCCGTTGTTTAGTATCTTATCGGGATATGATAAATATACTTCAATCTTCCATCCGTCTTGACGTTCAAGGTGATTATCTTAACAACGGTATCCTCACATGACTGCTCGGTATGTCATTTCGGATGGGTGAATATGTATCCAAATGTCAGTGTCGGGTTGTTGTAATAGTTAGAAATGGATAAAACATCTGCGATTATTTTCCCAGTACTCTGTTTTCCTTTTATTCTGGAAGGGAATCTTAACTCCAAAGAAGGTGACTTTCTTGGTATTATGTTCACAACTCTTATCTACTTTTCTCTCCATTTAAATAAAGATTTGATATCGGATTTCGGGGTGTTCTTTTCTCTCCTTAGTGTCACCAAGTGAACTAAGGCTTACCGCGTCTGGATTCATAACTTCCAATGCAGAAGGGACAAGAAGTGCCATTCTCTTTGAAGACTCAAGCACATCATTCACCTGCAGGAGTTTAGGTTCTCGCCCTAAAGCTCTGATATCATGGGTTATTGGTTCGGAAGACGACCCTGGAAGCACGACCTCCACCTCTACCGCGAATGCCGCAGTACCTAATTTGCGTGACACAGAGTCTACTCTAAAATTAATTCCAGAGAGGAAACACCACAATCAAATTCTTCGATGTATTGCCAGTGCTGGTATAAACCATCGTGAAGCAGGAGTGATCATTATTGTTCATGGTAAGTTTCCGTATGGTTTATTTGTGATACAAAAACACTTTCAGAGTGAAGAGAGTGAACACACTGTTTCACATTGTGTAACACCGTGTGACAGTGTGACACACTTTGAAAACCCTGTTCAAAGAGACACTTTGGGCACACTGAGTAGCACATTTTCATGATTGTTGGCACACTGTATAGAGTACACACCTACCATTGTTGTCACGAGGATTCCAAAATGCTTTTCTATATTGTAACAGTTTGACTATATTGTGTATATATTATATTCACACTGTTTCCACATTGGTTTAATAATAATAATGATAATAATCAATTTATATACCGCAAATTGCAAAATTGCCTCTAAGCGGTCGAAAAGACAAAAGAATGATGAAAGTTGACTAGAAAGAAACCAAATACTTTGCACAACAAATTACATCAAATCAATACCCTCCAGTACATAATAATAGTAAAAATTACAAAGCACAACCAAAATATGAAACTTATCACAAATTAATAGTACATGTAGTAGTAGGCCTTGCATAACTACACAAACATAAAGGATGGAAAGGCCATATAGGGATATCAGATTTAAGATTTATGATTTAAAAAGATGGGTTTTAAGCATAACTTTAAAAGTATTAACAGAACTAGCATTGCGAATTTGAAAGGGGAGATTGTTCCAAAGAAATGAAGCTGCGTAGGAAAAAGAACGTTGACCATACTGTTTATAGGAAGTATGAGATCGAGAAAGGAGAGATTGAGAAGCAGATCGCAAAGTCCGGACAGGTTTATATCGAAGAAGGAGTGCAGAAAGATATGAAGGAGCGAAACCATGATAAGACTTAAAAGCAAGAAGGAGAATTTTATAGGTAATACGAGAAGTGATAGGAAGCCATTGGAGTTTTTGAAGAACAGGGAAAATGTTAGAAGAACGAGGAATGCAGGAAACAAGACGAGCTGCTGTGTTCTGGATACGCTGGAGCTTTGAGATCATTTTTGCAGGTAGACCAAAGAGAAGAGAATTGCAACTATCTAGTCGAGTTGTGACAAAAGCGTGAATAAGACGATGGGCTGTATTCTGGTCGAGAAACCTACGAATTTTGCTTATTTTTCTAATAGCTACAAAAGCAGATTTACAAATTGCATCAACGTTTTGAGACATAGTAAGGGATGAATCCATAACAACACCAAGGTTACGGGCCATATTGGATGGTTTAATTACAGACTGCCCCATCTGTACACTGATTTGTGGGACACTAGAACAATACTTTCAATGAAAGTGTAGAAGTTCAGTTTTAGAATCATTCAAAGAAAGTTTGTTGTGAAGTGCCCACGTTCTAACATCCTTTAATCAATCTTCCATTTTCTTCACAGCATTAGAACGATCAACGATCAAGATACAACTGAACGTCATCTGCATACATCATACATGATATGTTGTGAGCCAATATGAGTCGTTTAGTATTTATTATCTATGAGATGCAATGTATTTCTGTTCTAATATAGAAATCATGCAATAGGAAAAGTAAATTGAATAAACACAGTGTTGCCCCTTCAACACATTCAACTCGTTACTGGTTAAGATAAAGGTTGAATCGTCTATTAAGACGTGCGAATTTTTACTTTTGAAATTGAAACAGTGCGACCGCTGTATGTTATCTTCGTGTTGTTGTTGTTTTGTTTTTTATTGTTTGTTTTGTTGTTTTTGTTTTTATTTTGTTTGTTTTTTCATTATTGTGACTTACATTGTTTTAATCCATACATCAGTGAAGTTATTGCATTCCATGACCTTCATGAATTCAAAATCAAATCCGACCGAATGTGATACCATGTTTTGTTCCAAATGTGACAAATCTAGTAAACTGTAAGTGACCATGGAAGGTTAAAACTTTTTGTATAAATATCAATAGATTTGATCTGTTGCGATACAGTATACAATATTTAAGTTGTTGTACTCATAATTTTTTTTTAATGGATTCTCAAGGACCACCGGATCCTCCACAAATCAGTGGCACTAGGGCATTGCAGGCTGGCGTACAAGCAACCATTAATTGCACCTCGAACGACGGCTACCCAGCACCCACTTTCCAGTGGTATCTTGGATCACATAACGCCACCAAGGATTCTTATACATGGTCTTCAACAAATAAAAACCATCGATTGAACGCCATGAGCGTTTTTTATTTTACACCGGCAGTACACGATCATGGGAAACGCATCGTCTGTAAAGTGTTGCAACCTACTCTCCAGGCCATGATGTCTGGAAGCAAGGTTCTAAACATTTTCTGTAAGTTTGCCTTACTTAGGCAACTGATAATTCATTATCAATATCTGATCATATCATATCTTCTTGCTATGAGTGCACAGGAAAAGACAACAGGATGTTATTTATTTTTTTTATTTTTTATTATTATTTTTTTTTTTAATTGTACCTCTTACCCTCAGCGCTTTATGTAATAAGTAATTGGAAATCCTTTACTTCCGAATTATGATACCATACAAATTAATTTAGAAAGAATATATTTTTATCATGGTGCTGACAACTTGACCTCATACAGCACTAATACGGTCATAATGTGTACCTCTATATCCCTTTTAAGATAATGCATTCTAATATATGTTCTCTCTTTTCCATTCTCTTATTCTAATCAATAATATAATCGTTATTGTTTTTCTTCATCTCTTTTTTACAGTTTTTATCATGCGGTATCTTTTTTTTAATTATTATTATTATATGCAGATTCTCCAGTTATCGTCAACTACTCTGTTCGTCGGGTTCCAAGTGGCCAGCGAGATGTTAATACCATATTCACATGTACATCAAATGGCAGACCCCCAGCACTTACAACCTGGTTCTATAATGCCAAAGAACTTACTGACAGTACCCGGCATCAGATTCACCATGGCGTTTTACAAGAAGAAAACACCTCTATATCAAGTAGATTGATTATCATTAATACTGGGAAGGAAGACAATGGCATATATACATGCTTCGCTGAATCAAGGCTTGGGAACGACAGTGCAACGATCACCTACACGTTCTCCGGTAGGCCTATAAAAAGTACTAGTATAATAATCACGTCTTGGAGGGGGGGGGGGGGCATGACGATGAGAGACCAAACGTAATTAGATGAATTGTATATGTTATAATTTTTGGTAGCACAAAATGCCAAAATGTTCACTTGAATTTTCACCATCCACTTTAAATTTCTTTCAGGGAGTCCACATCCACCTTCTTGGCTCGTCGTCGATCAAAACCAAACGACATCATCAATCCTGTTCGTTGCTTGGCAACCAGTGATCGCTGGAGGATTGCAGCAAAGTTTCACCCTCCAATACTTTGCAGAATACAGATTGAAATGACTAAAACAATTATTCGGTAATGGTTGAATTTATGGCTTAAATTGCGGTTTTACGCGTTTTCCCTTATTCAAAATATTGAGGACACAGGGTAAACAAAAATCAAGGAATCCTGCAGCCTCTAACGAATTCAAATCTATGTGTGTGCATATCTTTCAAAATATGCAAGCATAAGGGTTTTGACACGATTGCTTCTTTTTCATAAATTAATGTTTTATTGAATGTACTGTTATCGTATACTGAAATAGAATATGTTCATAGGAATACAACTAACACATCCAACTTCCTCTCCTTATTCAGCTATAATTCTGCCACCGTGGATGGTTTATTATTCCAAGGTTTTGCATTGTCATACGTTTGATACGATGTTTAAACCTAAATGGGAACTATCGCTTGAAAGAGTGATGTGAATATCAAAAGCCACCAAGAGAAGCATCCGTGAAACCTCACTGGAAATAAGAAATGTGCTCAAAGTAATCACATGTATGAGTAAGTATGATTTTGTTTCCCTTTACGCAAAGAAGAGGTATATTCAGAAATGCAGCTGCAACATATTGCAAGTCTGAAGCTAGTCTTGAATGATAAGAACCTAGCAGTGAATATTAGGTTGAGTCTGTTATAAGCACTAGTAACATCTATCTTTTCGTATGGATGTGAAACGTGGGCACTGAAATGCAGAGAAGAAAACCAAAACAACAAACGAATCAATGCTTTTTTAGATGAATTGTATGAGAAGGCAATTGTGAAAAAAGACAGTTGTGGTTTGGTCATTCAACTAGATGGAAAAATGGCTTGGCAATCACTAGCAAGGAGGAACCAATGGCAAAAGAACAGGGAAAAAGAAAAGACCTGGACAGATACTGTAAAGCGGTGAACAGGGATTTTTTTTTTGAGCGGCTAACTAGTACAGCTGAAGCCAAAAATGTATGGGGAACTGTCTCAAGATCCATCAAATTGTAGCCCGAACGGCCCCAAGCTATGGGACATAGATAAATAGCTAATCCTGGGGAAATAGACAGGGTGAAACCAACTTTAATTCTTGAACAGTATACAACTGAAATACAAGAAGGAGGAGAAGGGTTTTTGTTTTATGATTTGACCATAGGCGCACAATATCGCCAGGGCCTAACGTTCCTTGCCCCAAAGCAAATCGTGATAATATTTTGTTATTAAGTGATATCCACTGTTGGTGCATAATTGTATCCTTCCATGTCCTTGTAAATTATTGTCATGAAATTATATATAAGATATAGAAATTCCAGAGATGTTATAACACTGCTGACCGAATAGGATAAATCATAAATTTTCTAGCGTGGGGAAGGGGTCCAGCTCCGATCGAGCGCCCCCGCCCATTTCCTTCTTAACGTAGCCAATGTATTCTGTGACTAATATATTTTCATCCATTTTCACTAATGTTAAATGAAACGTTTATGTCTCATCTTAATATGATTTGATGATTAACCCGTTGACGACTGAATTATCTCCTTCCCATAGGCTTAACACAGGAACCGTCCGGTTCCCGTAGGTAATGGGTTAAAATAACTGGGAGAAGTACAAAATAAATACGTCGAAAAAGCATTGCTGTATTGTAAACATAACCAATGTATCGGCGTTGCAACGCAGTTTATGACAATAAACAATGATGTGGAAGTAAAAAAAAAAGGGTGTCATAATGATTATATTATTTATAGCCGTATTTTTGCATATGGATTAAGAAATAAAATGTATGAAGGGTACTTTCTGGCTGTTTGGCTGTATTGCTGTTTACGTGCGTGGGTGTGTAAGGGTGTGTAGGGTTGTGTGGTATTGCTATATTTGTCGGTTCCTGCTCTTCTCGTTGACCCTCGAGAATCTCCATTGGAACTTAACTACGTTTCTAATACTGCGAAATGAATAGTAACTAGCATATGAACTTCATCAAATAAAACAACTATACCTTCATGTCACTATGCCTTTTCCCCTTGCTAATTTTTACTGGGGTGCTTTACGCTATTCATGTCCACAAAACCAGAAATATCATGTTTACGCATTGTATATTAGATTTATTTTTTTAATTATTTTTTTTTTTAATAGAATATCGGTACCTATTAAATGTTTAAAAAACTATACATCACAAATGTGTCAAATCTTGGTTGATACAACTATGTACAGTCTGTGAAAAGGCTACATCATTGAATGATTTTATATTCATTATTAGGATTGGGTCCTCAAAAAGGACCTAGAAATCAAGAAGCGGCATTACAAAACTACTGTAAATAAGGCTATGCCTGATCTTACGCTGATTTAAAGATGTTCATTATACAACTACCAAAGCAAAAGAGATATGAGATATTCCATAGCACTTTACATGTAGGGTAGAGGAGAGACAGGGGAAAAAACACTTGTTAAATATTGTCTCATATTAAACAAAAGAAAGAGATCCTGCATACAAAAAAAGGGGAAATTAAAAGAAATGTAACTGATACGTATGAATTTCCAAAGAACGAGGTTTTTAAAATTATATTCCTAACTTGCATTTTCGTTTTTGTAAACGAGGAAACTCCATGTTTAAATGTTCATGACCTAGAACATGTTTGAAGGTCTCGGTTTTCGAAGGTATTTTTCGCAATCTGAAAGGATAGTCCAAAATGAGGAAAAAAATTGAATAATAATAATAATAATAATCAAACATTTTTGTATAGCGCATAACACATAGGCAAATTTGCATGTCTCTATGCACTTTAAGAATAGAAAACAAGTTTATACAAGAAAAGAAAAAGAAAACATGCACTGGGTTCATGTTTCTGACTATTCATAAGTGGTGAAAAAATATGTTTTCAAGGTACTAATGAAGGTGTCATAGGTTCCTATAGTTTTGAGTTGTTCTGGCAATTTGTTCCACAAAAAAGTGACTGCGTATGAGAAAGACCTTTCCCCGTATGACTTTGTCATGGTTTGTTGAACACAAAGCAGAGACTTGGCACTGGAACGTAGCATTCTTTCTGATATATAAGGAGTTAACAATTCAGTAAGAAGGAGCTAGCTTTTCTAAACATTGATAGGTTAATAAAAGTATTTTGAACTGGATACGAGACTTAATGGGCAACCAATGCAGATCTTTTAAAGACTCATACTTCTTTGTCCGTGTAACAAGTCGCGCTTCAGAATTTTGAAGGAGTTGTAGTCTTTGAATTTGAGAAGATGGAAGACCAGAAAGCAAACTATTACTGAAATCGAAATGGCACATAACGAAAGCATGAATTAATCGTTCAGTGGTTGATTTGTCTAAAAAAAACTTCGAATTTTAGCAATTTTATATAACCCAAATGATGCTGATCGACATTTATGTGAGACAAAATGGAAGAATAAAGATACTTCATTTTATTATTATTATTAGAGAAAATCTGCGGCGAATGATGCAATAGCGCCCCTTTTGTTTAAACGATTATAACTTTCAAGCGACTGCTCGGTGAAGTTTACGAAACTGACTTGGTGTCAGAAGGACATGTCATAAATAGCCTTGAAGACTACACCTATCATGATACTGCTTTCATTTATAGGGTAGACACAGTATATCAACGGCGTATTCCCCAATGTTCCCTCAGTCCCATACATCGTGTTGCTCTTTTCGAGTGGTTTACACACTTTCGTGATCTTGATGCACATCCATGTATGAATTCGTAAAATAGCAGTTGTTTGAATGACATCACCTAAATTTAATGGCGATTTGGGGGGAATTACTCATTTTTCTAGTTTTTGCTATTTCCAGATCTGGTAAGATTTATTATATCACCATACTTATCGAATTGAATAACTGTGAAAATTGGACTACTTGTATTCACGTATGTATGTGTAATTAGCACAGTGTGAATTTGCTATGTGCGTGGTGCATCTCCAAATGAAAAATTTGTTTCGTTTCACCCTGTGCAGGATACCATGCATTTGAGGTGTCTATCAACACAAACAACTCCCTACCAGTTATTGGCGAAGATTTCACACTAGTTTGCACATTCACACCTCAAACCTGGAATAGGCGGGTAATTCTGAAAAAGAGTAACAGCACCAGGTTGGCAGCTCAAACTTGTATATCAAGTTCTGCCTGCCCATGGATTAGCGTTACTAACCCATCAAAGTTTACTTTGTTGGCAGACTCTTCCAGTGGAAATCTTACAATCAAAGATCTTACCTTGGATGATGTGAACAATTATCAATGCACAGTAAGGGGTATATATGGGCCAGCGAACCCTGAATCAAGCGGCGCACATGTGCCGCCATTGCAACCAGGTATGATATTTATGAAAACAAAATCTACAATTTAATAAGGAAACATAACTAGTTGTAAATGCATGTAAACAAGACGAATTTCCTTTTATGCACAATGAAGCCATATATATAAAAGAAAAACATTCATTATAACTAATCCTTCAAAGCTCAGCTAACGCTTTTTACTCGTCTTATCTACAAGTTATAGTCCTTCTGGGATATTTTGAATATAAAGTTTTTCGTCATGGAATTCATAAAATGTTCAGTGTCACAGACCGACAAGTTGCTAACACTTACCCGCTTCGGCTTTTAAGTCATTTATACGTAATATCAGAAGGATCATTTAATTTAAAAAATATTATCATGATCGATTCAAAATAGCAATCTTTAACATGTTATGGTTGAAATAAGAATTAGAGATGATTAGAGAGGACAATTATGATTTGAAATGTGATATTATACATTATTATTCCTACAGAGGATTTTGAAGACGAAATACGAGTGTTATTTTGTTGAGACACTTAAAACCTTGACCCATTTAAAAAATGTTCAGTGTCACAGACCGACAAGTTGCTAACACTTACCCGATTCGGCTTTTAAGTCATTTATACGTAATATCACCAGAATCATTTAATTTTTAAAAAAAATATTATCATGATCGATTCAAATAGCAATCTTTAACAGGTTATGGTTGAAATAAGAGGTAGAGATGATTAGAGAGGACAAGTATGATTTGAAATGTGATATTATACATTATTATTTTTACAGAGGATTTTGAAGACGAAATACAAGTGTTATTTTGTTGATGAACCGACCAATATTCTCTGTCGAGAAAGCCTAATATCAAAAAAAATATTTTAATTTTTCCAGCTATTTTGTCCCAAATATAGTATGGGGTATGTCCAGGCTTGCTGATTTTATAGGCCCGTATTCTCGAAAGAGGTTTATTTTTAAATCATGGTTTAAAATAAACCTCTTTCGAGAATACGGGTCATAGTGTCAACATTAGTAGCCTACCATTTCCATAGATTTAACTTTCATGTTTTAATTGGACATGATAATGAGGTTTTTGCAGAACGTGAAAATAATGAATCAACCACCAAATAAAAAAAAAAAAAAACTTTCAAAGCGTGTTAACTGTGCACATATTCGACGTATGTAACTTCGAATGAGCCTCTCACACTTTGCTGGATAAGGCTCACGCATGGGAAACGAATGTCGATTTTTGGCACCCTTTGATATCTGTTAAAATGCGTTTAAATGATTACAGCATATCTACAGAATATCTACAGCACATCCACAGTATATGAACATGACATGGAACTGATGTTTAACGAATATGTACCGACCTGCAACTGACACCGGCAAGGGCATGTGAAAACGTCGTTTGACGTCGTCCCCCTCATTTGATGCCTCTCTGGCCTAATGGGTCACTCATTCGTTCCTCATGCGTTTTGGTGGGCTATTGTGGAGTATGATGGGGGGACCTAAAGCTACGCACTTTGTTTCCAGCGGCTAATAAGCCATTTTATTCAGTGGTTGATGCAAATTTCTTTTATATATCTTTCAATCTACATGTTTTGAAATTTAAATCGCTAAAATGATTACAACTGATGAATGTCAATCACATAGATTTTCGAGTCAATGTCGATGCGGTGTCGAATTTAGTTTGACAAAATGAAAGGGTCCTAAAGCTACGCACACGTAATAAATGATAGCAAATCTTGATTTTGGTGCTGAATGACGTGAATCTTACCCCGATTTCCAAATAGTGATAATATCACAAAAAATAAAGGAAAATTACTCATTCTTTTTGGCAGTTGTAAATGATATTTTCTTTGTTTAGTTACACCAAAATTTTGGCGCATCGAACACGTCGCATTGCGCATATTTGCGGGGTGCGTAACTTTGGGACCCCTGACCATACAAGCTTATCTTCAGATAAGGTTGCACATGTATAAGTGAGGTCAGTCAATTACAACAGGTCAACGTTAGACATGCTAGATCAATATCCCATGCAAAACATCCTGAACTGCATACAAACAGAATTAGTGAGCAGAACGGACCTGTCCCTGCCTGGCCAGTTGGGGGTCTATCATCATGGCATCAGATTCAGTACAGTAGACTAACTTTTCAATCCTAGTAGTAGATCCTGGGTAGAGTACCCAAGTCTGCGCACACGCGTAACTGCGCAATTCTGATAAACCAAAACACGCAACAAACACAACTTTTCAGCTTTACTATAGCAATCGGTATTCATGCAAAAAACGAGTTAAAATGATGAAAAAGGTCTTACTTCAGTTATTTTATTCACAAGCCTCAAAATGTTGTCTTTCACGTCTAAATTCCCAAACTGCGTGTAAAACGATTGAGTGCGCAAACATGGGCACCATTGTTTATTGAACGATGAAATGACACGGCCACCGTTTCTTATGAAACTGGTATTGTTCTTGTTCTAATTTTCATGAGATTTCTTGCAAACTTATACTCTTTCAGAAAAAATATAAAATTAAGCATTTTATTGGATAAATTCTTGTTGATTTTCAAGTCAAGTATTTGAAGCCCCCTTGCAGATCATGCATTGGGCATGGGCATGGTGCAGCAGAAGATGAGAGGCGAATTCTTCATCCAAGCGCCCCCAGAAACTCTGGGGGCGTGAACGTGATACACTCTTGCACTGGGGCGTTTTCCTTTTTCCATTACGGGGATACGACGGTTCTTACTGTAATGTTTATCGTTCGAAAAAGAGTCGATTATTTAATAAACCCAAGCTTTCATTGTCCTAATCGGTCAGCTCGGCTTCAGGCAATCCAAATTTCAAAAGAATTTCCTCCATCGTCTCATTCAGGTACGACGCCATTGCATTGCATATTGCCGTAGATACTTACTTCGGGATTGGGATCGTGCGTTCAGCTTTTCAGCTAGCTAGCTCGGCTAGGCCTAGCCTGCTGAGCTGCGTGTCCGGCCGCACGTTGCTGATATTCTCAGCCCGAAGGCATTTCGAAGAAGATTAGGACGACTTCGTACAGTCCGGAATTTAATCCCAGTAGTCCGACATGCGCGTTCGACGCACAAACTTTGTGTACGAGTTGAATAGGGTTTACGCAATTTTGACTTTCCCCAAGGCCGCTTGGTGGCGTATCCCTTTAACAAACGGTTCGACCGTTTTTTGCATGTATTGAATAATATCTATGATACATGTTTTCCACTTGTAAATATTAATAGAAAGAGAAAGCATATTTCTAAGTCTTGGTTTACTCTTGAATCAAAAAAATACTTTGCAAAAAGAAAAATTTGATGTACCGTAAATATACTAAGAACCCTAGCAGTTACCGGAAATCTGTTTACACTGCAGTCAGAAATCAGGTTAATTGTGCAATACGTAAATGTAAAAGGGATTATTACTGTAATAAATTCAATCAAGTTCATTGCAATATCAAAGCAACTTGGAAAATCATAAACGAATTATTGTCCTCTGTCCGGGCTAAAGTGCAATGTGAGTATATTGAGAAAGATGGAATATGTATTGAAGAGGATATGGATATTGTTAATACATTTAATGAATATTTTTGTACTGTTGCATCTAACATTGTCAAAACTTTACCAAATACAACTATAGACTTTTTTACATTTCTTACCAAGTGAATATAATTCTCAATCTTTGTTTATTAATCCTATAAAACCTTTTGAAATTATGGAAGTTGTCCAAAATCTGGGTAGTACTAAGAGTTCTGGTCATGATAATATCAATATCCGTGTCATAAAAGTTGCAATTGTTTTGTTAGCTCAGCCGTTTATGCGATATATTCAATTTCTCTATTCATACAAGTGTATTTCCTACAGCCATGAAAATTGCTAGAGTCATTTCAGTATTCAAAAAAAGGAAATAAGGAGTTGTTGACTAATTACAGACCGATTTCAGTATTCTCCATATTCTCAAAGATCTTTGAAAAACTCGTGTATAATCGTTTGGTAAGTTGTTTGCTTAAACATGATGTTCTATACTCAAAACAATTCGGATTTAGAGAAGGTTATTCATCGTACATGGCTTTGCTTGAACTTACAAATAATATTTCTAAAGCATATGGAGATAAGAAGTGTGTTATTGGCATTTTCCTAGATTTGTCAAAAGCTTTTGACTGTGTTGATCATCAAATCTTGATTTAAATAATGAAACATTATGGGATTCGAGGTACAGTTTTGGATTGTTTTTCCAGCTACCTACGTGATCGATTGCAATATGTTTCTATGAATGATAAATCATCAGGTATGCAAAGTATTAATATAGGTATTCCCCAGGGGTCTGTGCGGGGGCCCTTACTTTTTCTCTTTTATATCAATGATATTCAGTTTGTAAGCAAGAAGTTACATGCGATTTCTTATGCCGATGATACTAACTTGTTTCTAGCAGGGGAAAGTAGTGAATATTTGTGTAACACAATAAACTCTGAATTTAAAAAGTTTTCTTAATGGTTTGCATCAAACAAGTTGAAAATTAATGTTACTTAGACATGATGTATGCTTTTTTTAAACCGAATAATAAACAAATTAATTTCTCTGATATCAAGTTATATATTGATGATTGCCAAATTCCACTGGTACATTCTACTCATTTCTTAGGTGTTGTTCTCGATGATAAACTAAGTTGGATATGTCATATTAGTGACATTTCTAATAAAATGTCAAAGGTTATCGGTGCAATAAGTAGATTGAAGAAGGTATTACCTCTTAAGATTCTTCTGACTATCTATCAATCAATGATAATACCTTATTTAACATATTGTAACATTGTCTGGGGTGGATGTGCTTCCGTGCATCTTAATAGAATTTTGCTGTTACAGAAACGGGCAATACGAATTATTACAGGCTCAGTCCCTTTGTCGCACACCGATCCCTTATTTCATAAAGTTAATCAATTAAAAGTTCACGATATACACAAACTTCAAATAGCCAATTTTATGTTTTCATATTTGCACAATTTACTGCCTCGATTCTTGGATGACTGTTTTCATGAAAATCGTTCAATTGTTCCATACTCTACCAGACAGTCCAATCACATTCGCATCCAAAAATTTAAATATCAGTTTTCTCGTACTACAATTGCATTTAGTGGTCCAAAGTTATGGAACTGTATAGACGCTGAAATAAAGAATTGCCCTTCTCTGTCTAGTTTTAAAAAGAAATACAGAAATAAACTGATCAAGTCTTACATTCCCTGATCAAATATCTATTTTATGCCATTTGCTTTTTCTTGTTTGTTTGTTTGTGCACGTGTGTATGTATACATGTACTGTATCTACGATCATTATACTTTCATATTTTGGGGGACAAGCCTGTGATAGGCCTCTGGCTTTTGCTTGTCCCTCCACTTTTTAATATGTCTTCTGTTAATGCAGTAATGTACTTTTGTTTACCACATTTTAATTGTTTTTATAATATGTATCTTTTTTCTTTACATTTCAATGTCTATGAATTGTTTTGTATGTCTTTCGCTGCCATTTTATTAAATTGTGGAAATAAATGGAATTGAATTGAATTGATTATTTGACTTTACGATATATCTTCTATTACAAGGCCCCGAAGCGCATGGGTGTGGCAGGTGCCTAAAACGAAGGGAAAATGTCGTAATTATTTTCCTCCTCAGAAAGATGTTATAATTACATCAATCATTTTAAGTTTACTTATGGAAACATTTTTTGTGCTCTAAAATACGTAGTTTCAACACTGAACAATCTAATTTCCTAATTCGATACTTACGATCCCTCGCATTTCAATAAATGCAGTGTTTATTAACACGGTATGTGTGGGGGCAGGGGCTTTCCTCCTTTTGTTCCAACCTCATCGCAAGATTGTTATCTGATTCA
>CM046833.1:43959441-44167517 GCA_025618425.1 Heliocidaris tuberculata
TATAATTATATCTATATAACTATATATATATATAACTATATATATATATATATATATATATATAACTATATCTAATGTTATGTAAGTCACAATTCTAAGTCAGCTGTGACCTGCCTGTGTGTGTAAAGTTTCTCTTGAATGCAATTATCAGTACATGTATCATGAAAGCAACTTTTTCACTCGGTCGCTACGCCCCTCACCAACTAATAGTGATACGAAGAAAAAAAAAGTCATATATACTGCTGAAATTCTGTTCTGTTAAAAGTGTTCCGTCTTAAAAAAAGAAAAAAAAATGTTGAATGATTCTCTATTATGCTTTAAAACATTTTCTAGGTGGCGGTGTTCCAATATTCTCCTAAGGATGTTTAGCATGAATAGCCCCAGAGGCGTACGAGGCGGGGCTGCAGCGCCCCCGCATTTTTATAAGAAATAATTTTGCAAGGTGCCCGAATATGCTATTTTGGTAGCGAGTTGCCTGAATATTCTCATATTCGGGCAGTGAGGTGCCGGTACAGCAAAAAGTTTTCGAAGTTTTGTACAACAAAATGCAGAAAGAAAATAACCCTATTTCAGGTGTAAGGAGGTATATTGATAGCAATGGATGATTACAGTGCTTCAGATATTGTAGGGCTGTAAGCAGGTAGCCCCTCAAAGTGTCCCCCCCCCCCCCCCCCCCCAACCAAAAAAAAAAAGAAAAAAGAAAGAAAGAAAGAAAAAAGAAAGGAAAAAGAAAAGAAAAGAGAAAAAAAAAACTTCTGGCGCGCCTGTTCACGACTACTTCAAACATTAACCTTTATGGAAAGCCCCGCATAATTTTGTATATGTATTTTAATTTATTGTTACTATGTATATTGATTTTATCTTGCGAAATAAAATTGAATTGAATTGAAATTGAATTGAAACATAATTGTCTATATTCTACGTACGAAGAGTGAATTAGCAGTTCGCGTGACAGTCAAACGCACACTTTTGAACCAGTGTATAAAAAAGAAGGAAATTGTAAGTCGTTTTACGTGACATTTTACTCATAATTCTATTTGCTCATGTCTTTGAGTGTAGGGATAATGATCATTAGACATATGGCATAGACCCCCTATTCTTAAAGTGCCGCCCATGGGCCACTTGCGGCCCGCGAGACGATTTCATATGGCCCGCAAAAAAATATCTAATTTGAAAAAAAAAAAAAAAATGTTTTAAGTAATATATGGATACATATATCCTAACTATCGGTATGATTACAGATGTCATTTTTTTTTGGCTCACTCGCTTCGCTCGCTCGCAATTAGCATATCATAATTATCTGTTCCCTGTCCTACCAAGGAGTTATCACAGCACGTCCTACCACGCATAGTTTGAAAAAAGTCAAACCAAAGAGTTATCATCTAACAAAGAAAAATAAGGATACTAATTATTTATAATACAAACCGGGAGGTGTATTCTGAAATTGATCCTCAGTCCTTAGATAGGCCATTCGGGTGTATGCGTAGGGGTATGAGACCGAGGATGGGGTTTGCAGCCCCCTCCCGAGAATATCAAAATTACCTTGCATTCGGGCATCCGCCACCTCATTTACGGGCAGTGCAATGATCTCATTGTAATTTTCATGTCTTTTCTGAATTAGCACATTTCGATGACGAAATTACATTTCACGGTTCTAAAGAGTCAATTTCTTTGGCTTGCTGGCTTTGCTCGCTCACTGAATTGAAAAACGAGAAAATTAATACACAATGTTTTCGGGCAAGAGACGTCAGTCCCATACATTTTTGTATGTATGTGGAATACTCAGTGGCCCGCGACATAATTTCAAGAATATTTCTGGCCCACCTGACAAAATAATTAAGAACCCAGGTCATAGACAAATGATTCTTCGGCATATAATTATTTGACTTTCTTCTCCAGCTCTCTGTTTGTGCTAAGTTAAGTGTACAAGAAATGAGAGGTAGATGACCATGACTATGAATTCCAAAGGACATCTATCTTTATTTTTTTTTTCCTATACGACTAACTTTGCCTAGAGAAAATTCATTAGGGGACATCAAATGTTATATTTGAGCTCAAGCTGGTTAATATTTGGTATATTTTTCACAGGTACAGAATTATTGATTTCATCTATTTTTACCGGGTTCTTCTTACTGCGCACACTTGCGTACCCATTATTAAGCATTGCGTTAAATGTGCGTATACATTGTCTTAACTGCGCGCAATACTCTCCCGGTGTTGTGATGACGTAACACAACCAGCCAGGATGCGCAGCTGAGGTGCGCACAAACATAACTGATGAATGTCCTTAACCCTAAAAAGGCCGGATTATTTTGGGGCTCTCTCAGCCTGGGGGGGGGGGGGGGAGGGGTTGAATCCACCCCCGCCCCCCTGGATCTCGGCCAGGGAGTGACAATAATTTCTGCAACTTGGCACATAGAATATTTTATAAAGAATAACCCTGAAAAGTTTCATATCTATATCTCAAACGGTTTTTTAATTATCACCAATTGATTATATACATATTCGCGAATTGACAATTCTGCATTGTGTAAATTACACATGGAGAGATGACCATTTTGGCCGATTTTTGACGCTGCGTGGTACCCGTTGGTCGAATTTGATAAATTTGGTATCAAAAGATGCGTAAGACTGTAGGTAGTAAAGTCATGAAAATTATCCTCCAACATATCGCCGCGAACGTCCGAGGGGGGGGGGGGGGCTGGTCCCCCCCCCCTCCCGGCCCTTTTTAGGGTTAAGAAGCCCCAATCCCGTATATCTACAATCTCTAAACACATACACCTCTGGGAAACCATAGTAATTTAAGTCAGTTCTTTTTTTCTCTCTCTTTCTTTCTTTGTTAATTCGTAAACGATATTTCCTAACTTAACTGAAACAATAGATAGTTCAAAATAAATTACAGAACAATTGCATTGCTTGATTGAATTATCAATCAATATTATAATGCCAATTAAGGTAAGTTTCCGAAACCCATTTTATTTGAAAGCTACAGCCTACTTTTGTTCTTCAGAAAGACAAGTTGCTTTCATTTTCGGAGCACAAGAGAGAAGTGAATGATCATATTATCCGCTGTTGTTCATGTTCACTCACACTTTGTCAAAAGGAAACGGCGAGCCAACTTCTTCCTGATCGTTCTTTTCGCTCCAGAAATTCTGAAGCCGGCCCTTCATTCATGTAACCTGCTAGGTTGAACTAAACGAGGGAAAAGAAAGACAGACGATCCTTTAATTCAGATATGGATGTCCGTATTTGCATATTACTCTTCCTTGCCTTTGTCGTTTCTGGAACGGATGAGCTGAATGTGTCTACTAGTATTCAGAATCCAGAAGCCATTCCCGTCATTGGCGAAAATATCACTCTTGCCTGCACATACACACCATCGTCTGTGATTCGGCTACTGTATTGGAAGTACGGGAATGGCACTATTTTGGCAACCGATATATGTCTAAGTGTTGGATGTGGAAGCGATCAAACTATTCCTAATAAGTATAAGTACAGTTTGGTGGCAGATTCTTCCAGTGGAAATCTCACAATTAGGGATTTAACGGTAGGCGACAGTGCTAGATATCAGTGCTTGGTAACCACGCCTTTGCATGCGACTTTAAACATGCTTGAATTGGAGGTGAAGTTACCAGGTAAGATTTTTTTTTCATTTATTCTACCTCCTTTTCGCTAGAACTTAAGCGTATGATATCAAGACACAAATGATTCATTACTAATATTCACCCGTTTGTTTTGAACAATCAAGTTGGAAGTCTCGTCGCCAATAACATCGTTCATTCGTATTCGATTGATCGAGTTTAATTCATGAATCGAAATCATTCAACCGATTTAATTTAACAAACAACGTTAATGTTAAGGCAAATTTGATCTCTATTAATTGAATAGGTCGTGAAATTTGGTAGAAACGCAAGTTTAAAAAAAAGTAGATTAACATGGTAACTGTATAAAATTTGCGTAATTTCCAGCCATGCCAAGATCGATATTGATTACTGACGAACGGTCAAAGGACGGATTCAAGAATGAAGGATCAGTGAGCATAACATCTGGGCAAACCCGCAACCTAACATGTTTAGTAGAAGGCGCCAGACCACCTGCAGTACTTGACTGGCACATTCCTGATGAGGTACGTAGAGTCCTGGATAATCAGTACAACTCTGTTGAAAATGACGTTTTCGTCTCTCAAAGAGTTGTCTCTGTAACTCCATCTGGAGACGATCATGGAAAGATTCTTCGCTGTATAGTGTCTTATCGCGAGGTGACAAACTATCTGCAATCTTCCATCCATCTTGATGTTCAAGGTAATTGTTTATCACTTCAGGACCGCTCTCTCTCTGTTTGCAATTGTCTGGTTGAATGAATAAACATCTTAACGTAGTAGTAAGCGACGTGGACATAATTAACAAAATATTATATCCTACTGGGAATTGCTAATTTTGCGGTATGGAAATCTTAGCGCTGTAGAAAATATCAATTAAAGAACCATATACATAATACTTACATAACTTTAATTTGATCATTTTTCATAGTATTTGTTTCAAAACTGTCTTTCTTTCTCCATATGATACGAAAAAAGATAAACAGTATTCCTCCGTGCAATTTTTTGTGGTTCTCTTTTCCTCTTCTCTTTCAGTCTGGCCAAATGATCTCCAGCTTACCACATCTGAATCCATAACTCCCAATCCAGCAGGAACAAGAAGTATTATTGTCTTTGAAGACACGCCTGCATTATTCACCTGCAGGAGTGTAGGATCTCGTCCTACAGCTAGAATATCATGGGTAATAGGTTCGGAAGTCGACCCAGGAAGCACAACCTCCACCTCTAACCAGAATGACGCAGATCCTGGTTTACGTGACGCGGAGTCTATTCTACAGTTAATTCCAAAGAGAAGACATCACAATCAATTTATTCGATGTATGGCGAGTGCTGGTATCAACCAACGTCAGGCAGAAGTGAGAATTGTCGTTCACGGTAAGTAACCAGATAACCCTTTGTAGTCTTTGTGATACATCTCCTTGTGTTTTTCACAATCAAAAAAACGACCGTATGAAGCCGTTATTATGTTATGTTATTAGGAGACCTTGAAACATAGGTGTAAGTTTACATTTCGACTGATTCGGATTACCCATAACATGTTTCGTCTGTTTAGCAACCAAACATCATGATAGGTCAAAGCATTCCTACAGGTATCATGACATTTGATTTTTAGACGATATTTAAGTCCTTCCTGCATAGAGTCATAGTCTTTAAAATTAATTTCCAAGGACCACCAGATCCTCCATACCTGAATGGAACTCATGAATTGAAGGATGGGATAGCGGTAACTGTGACTTGCACATCGAACAACGGCTTCCCAGCACCAACTTTCCAATGGTACTTTGGATCCCAGAACTTCACCAAGAATTCTTATACAGGGTATTCAACAAATGAAAATCATCGAGTGAACGCGATGACTGTTTTAACGTTCACGCCAACAGTAAATGACCATGGGAAACGCATTATGTGTGAGGTGTTTCAACCAAACGCTCCATTCATGAAGTCTGAGAGTGTCAGCGAGGTTCTTCATGTTCTCTGTAAGTTCTTCTACTTAAATTAAGCCTAACTGAAAATTCATTATCTGCATCGTATCCTGAGGGGATTATTTCTTTTCCATTTTGTTTTCGCTATGGGTACCTTGAATAGACGACAGTAGCCTACTAACTATATTTCCTTCAAAAAAAAAAAAAAAAAAAAAAAGAAAATGATTTCATGATCTATTTTTCCCCTCTCATGTAGAGCTCTTTGTGAAGCAAGTAACTTTGTAAATTTATCATGAATTTGTTTTTTAGAATAACATAATAGGATTCCATTTACATGTAAGTAGAAATCGTTTTATCACGGTACATACAACAAATTATTTTACATTTCACTGGTGAAATTCATATTATGCATCTCCATTTTACGAGATATCGTTTTATTCATGGCAGACGCGGCGGAACGTCGGGCTCGGACAATGGAAGTGGGGGAGGCACCTTTTGTTTGACGGGCAAAAGGTACCCCCCCCCCCCCACTTCCATTGTACGAGCCGGACGCTCCGCCGCCTCTGATTCATGGTATTTTTTTCCTCTCAGTTCTCTTTACACTGAAAAATACCATGACATTGCTTCCCCCCTCTCCCCCCCCCCCTCTCTCTCTCTCCTGTCATCGTTCTGTTTTTGTTTTGTTTTGTGTTTTTTTTTCAAATAATTATGCAGATTCTCCTGCCATTGTTAACTACTCTGTTCGTCTGGTTCTGAGTAGTGAAAAAGGTGTCGATGCTGTCTTTACATGTACATCAGACGGAAGACCCCTACCTTCTATTATGTGGTTCTTTAAAGACAAGAAACTCGGCCACAACACCCGGCATCAGATTCACCGCAGTATTTTACAAGAAGATACCTTAATGTCGGGACAGCTTATTATTGCAAATATTCGGGCGAAAAACAATGGCATCTATATATGTTTGGCTGAATCAAGGCTCGGTAATGACAGCGCTACTATTAACTTTACGTTTTCAGGTAATTTTTCACGATTACTTAAACCTAGGCCTATATACATGTGCGGATATCACATTATTGCTGGGGATACAAGAAGTGGGGATACAAGAAGTAATTTGATGATTTGGATATATTTTCATTTATCGCTCAATTACTGAAGAAATATGTACTTATGACCCGATTTTTCGCCAAACCATCCCCTCTTGTATTTCTTTAGGGAGTCCGGATCCATCTTCTTGGTTCGTCGTCGATCAAAACCAAACGACATCATCTATCCTCTCCGTTGCTTGGCAACCGGGAATTGCTGATGGGTTGCAGCAAAGTTTCAGTCTTAAATATTTTGTTAATGACACGCAAGTACAAGACGAGGGTTATGGTGTTAATAAATGTACCAATTTGACAGTGGTATTGCCCACATTAAAATAACTGAAACCCTTTATCTGATATCGGTTGATTTCATTGGCGTAGATGGTGCTAACATGAAAAAACAAAAACAAAACAAAACAAAACAAAACAGAAAAGAGCCGTTGGTGGCTTTGGACTTGATTTTTAATCATTTAAAGGAATATTAAACAAAGCAACAAAAAAAAAATAACAAAAAACAAAGCCAAACAAACAAACAAAAAAAAACTCATACAAACTTGTATCCCCTACCAAAACCTTTAATCTCTCAGTTTGGATCTATGCGTGTCCATTATCTATAAACACATGAAAACATTAGTTTTATTTGAATATGTTCTAGAATTGATTGCAAATAATTATGTAAATGTTGGACGTATTCTTGTCACACTTTGAATGTGAATAGGTTGGCAGGAATATAACTCTGACGTCCAGTTTCGTTTAATTGTTTATTCAGGCAATAAATTTGCCAACCTGGATGATTGATTTTAGACCAATTTTTCAAGGGTTACATTGTTTTATATACCTTGATTACGAGTTTTTACGTGTAAATGTGAAAGAGTCTCTTGAATTAGTGATAAGACTTTTTTTAAGTCATCAAGAAAATAATCCTCCTTGAAGCATTACTGGCAAAAGAAAACGACCCCCCCCCCCCCATTTCCCGCAAAAAAAGTCTATTTTGTCCTATTTTTTTTTCTTAGAATTTTGGAATGGTAAAACACAAAAACATAATGCTTAAACGATTACAGGGGTGTGATTTGATCATACTGCCCACTCTCACTAGGGCCTAACGCAGCTTTCGTAATATTTTATTACACTGACATCCACTGTTGATGCACATTACATCCTTGTAAACTTTCGTCATTAAAATGTACTACATACATGATAAAGAAATTGCAAAAAGATCATAACCCCGCTGTCCGAATATGAGGTCACAATTAATATGGTAGATTCAGTATTGTCAAGAGAGGTGAGGGTTGCAGCCGGTATCTCAGTGACAATACCTTCTCATCCATTGTCACCAATGATAACTGAAACGTGAATGTCCCGTATTACTATGATTTGGAGAAGTAGAAAAGCACGGGGTAATTAATATGTCGAAAAGGTTTTTGCTGTATTTGATAAACATAACCTCAACATCGGCAATGAAATGTATTATTAACCATAAATGATGGTGTGAATATCCAAGAAAATTACGAAGAGTGTGATTAATGATTATCCTGCAGATTAACATGTACATATACGTATATTTCTGCTAATGACATGAGAAATAAATGTCTGAAAGATATTTTCTGATTATTATGTATATTGTGTGTGTGTGTGTGTGTGTGTGTGAAAAGAAAAAAAAAGTGTAGTTGTTACATTTGCTGTGTACTTCGTCATATTGCGAAATAAATAGTCGATAGCATAAGAAATGGCGTGTTTGGTTAAATCATACCTTCTTGTCTCGTCCCACCCACCCCCTAAACTGACATATAAATCGGAGAATCGTCGAACAGAGATGTATCAAAACCTCACTACAATACAATACCTTATGAAACTGAAAGTGTCGTCTGCGAATTTTGCTGTGTGTTTATTGTGCAGTACGTATGGCCAGTGAGGGTATGTATTGTTTTCCCCATCTTAAATAGATGGGGGAAAGAAATATTAAACATAGACTAAAGATGAATTAATTTCAATTAATAAAATGATGTGTATAACATGTATAATTAATACTGATATCAACAACAACAACAACAAAAACATTGAAAAAAGATACCTTCCTCTTGTACATCGGTGAGTTTGGGACACTACACTTTAAAAGGGAACAAAATACAAGCTTACAGTTGCCATTATAAATTTTTTGTTATTTTTATGTATTCTTATATTTTTTTAAATATGATAGCACTAGCACTGTCCAAAGAAAGTTCCCTCATGTAAAATAAAGACCAGGGAATGTATAAATTCAATAAATTGCAGGCCTCGGTTAAAACGTTAAGGATTAAATTACCACTGTAAGACTGGAGTTAGATGATGTATTGGGTAACAATGTGGCGGCATGATGTTTTGTTAGGCAAGCATGTAACAAAGGAATATACGCCATGTTGTGCCCAACTGAAACCGAGTTGGCCAGACTCTCTCTGTAATAATACAGCACTGCGGCGAATGACGAAATAGCGCCCCCAATGTTCACACAATTATAACTTTCAAAGCGACGGCTCGTTGAAGTTTGTGAAACTGAACTGGTGTCATAAAGACATGTAAATTAACTTCATTTCCAGACAAGACGCAGTGTATCAATCACGAATCGTCCAATACACCGTGTTGCTCTTTTTCCAGTTGTGTTAAATGCCTTCATGATCATTCTGCTCATCCATGTACATGTATAAATTCGTAAAATAGCAGTTGTTCGAGTGATATTACCAACGTTTGACTGCTAAATGATGATGGTGGTTTGTGTCGAAACACTACTTTTTATCGCTTTTATCATTTCTAGATCTGGTAAGTATCGGTTTATCATTTTCATTTCATGGAAATTGTGACACTTTGTAGCTGAAGATCGTGGGAAGTTTGTCACCCTTGCTTCTACGGTGGTAGAAATAGAATGTAATGGAGGTATAATTATGTCATAATAAGTAAAAATTAACAATTGGATAAATAACACTTTTTTCAAAATGTTATATATCCCTTAATTCTGGAAGCATTTTACTTCCACACTAATCAAGTTTTGATGATGTAACTTGATAAAATAAGTTACCACATCACCTTACACAGGAATTCCGATAATAAGCAAGACACATGCTTACACGATATTATTTTTTTTTTCGGCAATTCACACACACACACACACACAAAATTATAACAATGTAAATATGAGTAAACAAACATTAAAGGAATATCAATTATAAGTGCACAATCTTACTGGAGGTCTTCTGAGTGCATCACGTGGCTGCCGGGGAAGAGGAAAACAAACTTAATCACTGTAACCGTAATGGTCCCTCTTCCCGACCAACTGGTGCACCCAGAAGACACGTAAAATATAACATGCAGGTAAATAAAATGTATAACATTTCATAAACAAAACAACTAACAAAAACAAAGCACCAGGAGAAAATCAAACTAATATGTATGATGATACTAGGTCATGACATGATACTGAACATGAAAATTGGGAATTAATTCTGGCTTAAAAACGATTGCATAAAATGTGACGGAGGTAAACTAAAACCATGAAGTATAAACCTAAGAAAAGAACAAAATATGAGAACATGAAGTAGCACGCTGACAAGAATGAATAAAATCATATAGGTTGACCGGTATATAGATGTTAAGAAAACATGGTAAAGGAAGTGAATAAATACATAGGCTTAGTGGGTCTGGCGAGTGAGGAAACTTTGAGAACGAACTAACACATTAAAGAACTAGTATTCAGGGGCGGCGCTACAGGGGGGGGGGGGGCAGAGGGGGCGACCGCCCCCCCCCTATGATTTTTCAAGTAGTGAAAAAAGAAAAAGAAGAAAAAAGAAGAAAAGGGGGAAGAAAAGGGAAGAAAGAAGAAAGCGGAGTATTAAAAAGAGAGGTCTTAAACATGTAACTCTATATTACCCCTGTTATTTAATGGAGAAAAAATATGACGTCATCTTTAGGTCGTCTTGCCCCTCCTGTCAAAATACCCTGGCGCCGCCCCTGCTAGTATTTCATATTTATATTGTATATTTAGTAAAAGAAAATGTCTCTGAGACACGTTTGATCTGACAGGTAAATGTCATGCTTATTCAGTCATTGTTTTCCCATGCAAACACGTTTAAAAAAAACTATTCTTGTTAGATAAGTAAGAGCACTGTGAATATGGAACTATTCGCATTTCACCGTTGGCATATGTAAATAGCAGGATATTTTATGTCTCCTATAAGCAAGGGTGAATCCAAGAATTTGTAGAAGGGGGGGGGGGTGGTGGCACAATTCTGTGAAGATCAAACAAGGGAAGAAAATGGTATATATATTCGTGTGCGTGTTTTTTTTTTTTTTTTTTTTTTTTTACTCTGTCTCTGTCTCTCTCTTTTTTTTTGGGGGGGGGGGTGTGAGAAGTTATACACAAGATCGAAATTGGATTTCAAAAAATGGGGCACAGTCCGGTTCTGCGACCCCTCCTAATTCCGACAGGGCTATTAGCAACGTGCTAGCATAGTCTCTCCAAATGTAACATTGGTTGCGTTTCACCTTGTGCAGGATGCCATTCAATTGAAGTATCTATCGACACATGCAACTCTCTACCAGTCATTGGCGAAGATTTCATATTGGTGTGTACCTTCATGCCGCATCTAAGATATCGGCGGGTAATTTGGGAAAGGGATGATGGAACAGGTGTGAAGCTGGGCACTCACATTTGTCTGCCATATCGTCCATGTAAGTTAAGTATTCCTGACCCATCAGAGTTCAGCGTGTTGGCAGAGCTTTATAGTGTGAATCTTACAATTAAAAAACTTACCAGGGATGATGACAATACTTACCAATGCAAAGTAAGCAGTACAAATGGAACAGAGAACCTAGGGTCAAGCAGCAGGCAGGTGACTCCATTGCTACCAGGTATACTTCTGTATTATAACTTTTAAAAAATACACATACTGAGAACTATATACTTTTGGATAGATGATCAAACGTTTCCGATAAGATCAGTTCAGGCGCTTTTCCCGTCTTGTACAGAAATTTGAATCACCCTGGGAAACTTGAATAGAAAACTGCAAGTCCTTCATGAGACATGAATATATATATATATATATATATATATATATATATATATATATATATACATGAATATATATATATTTCGGAGACACACGACAATGTGGTTTATTACTATCATTATATATATTTCACTCGATTTCGGAGACACACGACAATGTGGTTTATTCCGTCATAATAGAGCGACGTGCGTACGGGAGACACGAGTACAAAGAAAAAAGACAAAGAGTGTCTCCCTAATACACCAGTTATGGGTGTGTGTGTGTGTGTGTGTGTGTGTGTGTATATATATATATATATATATATATATATATATATATGATAGTAAAGTCAGTGTTCTGATTCCGGATATAAGAAAATAGATGATAAACTAGAAATAAACAATGAATTCCGTAAGAGTAGAATAAAAAGCTTGTCTCCTATGTGAAGGCGAATCCTGACAATGCGGTTTATTTCGTCACAATAGAAATTCGACGTTAAGGCGAAGGCGAATGTGAACAATTGGCTGAAATAAAAGGATTCCCCTTAATGTCACATGTAGAGTTATGATTACTATTATTATTATCGATATTATTGTTATTATTATTATTATTACTATTATGATGATAAATTCGAATTTAGGGCTTCATCAGGAAGTCCTATGATGAAGTCCTATGGTCGAAAATTCGAATTATTATTATCATTCTCATTATCATTATTTTTTTTTTATTATCATTATTATTATTTTTTTTAATTATTTTTTTTAAATTATATATTCCCTCTTCTTTAGCGCCGCCCAGTAGGATCTCCATTAAAGTTGGTAGATCAGGTGGATATTCTAACAACGCACATGTAATGGTAACAGCTGGTGCACAGAATAACATCACCTGTGTGGCACAAGGTTCAAGGCCTCCTGCTTCACTGGACTGGAGTATATCGGACAATATATCTGTCGACGTTAGAACTCAGTATGATGTCATACAAGGATACAGCTATGTCTCTCAAAAGGTTGCTACGATCGTTCCCTCCAGGAGTGATGCTGGAAAGAGTCTTCACTGCGCGGCATCGCATCCCGAACTACAGGATAATCTTCAAAGTTTGGTTTTCCTGAATGTCTTAGGTAGGAATACATGTTTGTAGATTTCTTGATGTTGTCTTACAGTGTAAAATTTTTGATCAGGAAATCAATTAAGATTCAGTAAAATGCGTTTCTCACTTTTCTTACTCTTATCTATTGTTTGGCTCATACCCTAAATAGAAGCATTCAAAAACAATACTTGATTATTGTAGACTTTTCTGGCGAAATCATAACTAATTATGAAAGTATTTTTTTACCTAATGCCCATTATCAACATTACTAGATGCAAAAACAGATTTAGCGCACCTGAACCATTTATTACTGTATCTTTTGTTGTGTGTCAATCGATTTATTCTTTCCTGCCACGAAGTTCCACCAACCCACATTCTGCTGATATCTTCTGGTGATAACAGAGAATATGAAACTGGACCCACGGTTATCTACGTTCATGAAAATTCATCGACTTCAATCACTTGCAGAAGTACAGGATCCCTACCAGTAGTTAAATTGTCATGGATTCTCGGTAACACCTACAGTATTCCCGGTAACGTAAGCTTGTCACAATATCCCAGTGCATTAGATGGAAGTCTGTTCGACACCGAGAGTACAGTCAGAATGCGTGCAGAGAGAAAGCACCACAGGAAGTTCATCCAGTGCTTTGCATCTTTAGGGAACTTTAAAGCTCGACGGATAGCCAAACTGATGGTTTACGGTGAGTTCATTTTTTGTCCAGGTATTTAGAGATATCCTTCGAAAACTTTCATTGAAAACATATTATAACTATAGAGCTTCCATGTTTATCAAATGCTCATTTGACTCGTTAAGGCTTAAATTAGCATTAACTTTCTATGTAATTTATATTTTAAAGGCCCACCAGATGATGTTAAAATGATAAGCCCGGAGGATCTCCATGACGGTATACAAATCAATGTAAGCTGCAGAGCTATCAATGGATACCCTGCTCCGCTCATCCATTGGTACATTGGATCAAGAAATTTGACGAACTTTTCATCAATGAAAGCAAATGTTCGGTATGATGCTGAGAGCACCCTTGCCCTCACACCGATCAGGTTTCATCATAGAAAACGTGTCGTCTGTCAGGCAGTTCAACCTAAGATACCTTCATTGCAGCCAGTGAATGCTAGCATGGTTCTGAACATATTATGTGAGTATAATTATTGATTTTTTTTTTCTTTTACAGGGCTTTATTTCTTGAAAAGAACGTGAGATCGTTCGATCTGTCAGTTGTCTCCACATTCATAAAATACATCGGTGGGCCTATATATTTGTTTTATTACGAAATTTCCCTTTTAATCGTGCACGTTTTTATTATTTTGTACTACACACATCACCTCTATTAAATGTTGCACTTCCCCCATTTACTATAGAAACACGTTCATAAGGTACCGATCAGTTATAGTATCAGTTAGTTATGTTTTCATATCCCTGTTTTTATGAATTATATTGTTATGTCTCGGTTATTCATTCTTCACTATCTTTCCCTTCCATAGTATCTTCCCTTCTCTTTATGTCACCCTTTCATTCATGCATTACACTATTTCCATAGACGAGCCCGTTGTTTCCATCACGTATCTACGGTTGACGTCAAATAAACAACGCATTGGGTTTGTGTTGACTTGTACTTCAGACTCTAATCCTCCAGCTCTTACCTTCCAATGGCTCTGTAATGAAACAATCTTGGATAACAGTACCGGTAACGTAACAGTATATAACACTATACAAGAAGATGATACTTTGACTTCTAGTGAGTTAACTATTAGAGAGTCGCTATCTGAACATTCTTGCGAATACAAATGCGTAGCTGTTTCATTATATGCTTCCGGCAGTGTGGTCTTCAACTCCACATTTTCTCGTAAGTAGAACTTCTTGATTTTATTGTTACTTTCATTTCCATTTAGCAGTCGTGATTATACACTTGCATAAGAGATTAAAATGGTGTTATGATAATCATAGTGGATATAAAGTGCTGAAGTGGTGTTTCAAAGAATTAAGCGCCTTCTGTACTGTACATTGCAATTTTTCAGAACTTCTTCCTAACTTACCTGTTTTAATTTGTTTAGGTAATAGGAGGTCTAAGTCAAATACTACGAAACCGAATTGACTTCCTCCTAGCATTCTTGCTTCTTAATCAAATATTCAAAATATTCTGTATTTCATCAGCAAATATTTAGCAAAATAATGAAACATATAAATTTATTTAACCACAAGACAAGACCCTACCCTAATATTCGTCTTGTTTTTTGCCAATGGTAAACCTTGTACACTTTGAAATACAGTCATCCCGGATCCACCGTTTGATTTTGTCGTCGACCAAAAACAGACAACATCTTCAACTTCCTTCTTTACCTGGCAGCCTAGATTTAAAAAAAAAAACTTTTTTTTTTTTTTTAATATCGTACAAACGATCGACAGATCTGAATGAGATCAGAGGATCCAAAGTGTGGCATTTGTTCCGATTTCACAAAAGAAATATCCCATGCAGGTGAACCATATTCCAGGAATAAGTAAGACAGTTTTGTCTTAATTCCAGACATGCCTAGATTTATAATGCTCACTGGCTAGCGGTCTGAGGATTGAAACAACAATTGAACATCGGCGCGAATTACATCTGGTCAAACACACAACCTGACATGTTCAGTAGAAGGCGCAAGGCCACCTGCAGTGCTGGAATGGCAAACGCCTGATGGAGTACACGTTGTTCTCTTCAACCAATACGATGTTCAAGATGGTGCTTACGTTTCTGGAAGAGCTGTCTCTGTAACACCGTCCAAAGATGACGATTGAAATACATTAATTGCGTGGCGTCTAGCTAAGAAGTGAGCTTCGGTCGACCGTTCGTCTTGATGTTCAAGGTAATCACTGTTATTACTTCCTGTTCTTTCACTGTTTCCTATAATATTCATATTCGCTCTAAAAGAATTCTAGATAAAAGGTACAAGTATTGATGCTCACATGATTTAATTCCTTAATTAATTCCTTAATTAAACCGGAGTATAATTTAGTATTTAAGTAGTTATTTAAGAAATTCTAGACGTAAAATATTTGATTAGTTTCCACTTTTTGAATGAATTATTTTCGAAGAAGTAAAGGTATGTAATATTGATTTAATTTTTAGTTGAAGGATTTAAAATGGTGGTGGAAGTAAATGTATAACAACGTTTACTTGTTTACATTTTACGTTTTAATTTGTTTACATTATGTATCACTCTGTTTCATTTTGATTGCTAGAGTGATCTATATGATTGTATGTTTTAATGTATATGTTTCTATGTTTGTAAACTACCGACTAGTGTGTGAAATATATTGGAGACTCCAACAGATCATATCTTGATGCAGTGATTAAAATTCTGAAGGTATTTAATTAAGTCACAACTCGGACTTCATCTTGTCTGTATGGTAGTGTATCTTCAAAGTGCCAATAATAAAGTAAGATAGCTCAATATATTACATCCCCCTTGTTTTTTAAGAAAAGGGGTAAAATAACCTTTTCTCAGCCATCATTGTTATCATGGTCAATGCATAACTATAAATAGCAACTGACTTCAACCACTATTGTCACTATGGTGTCTACATACACAACTTTAAATGTAAATGTAAACTGACTCTTAATGATCATGTTCTGTCTGGTATAAAAACAAATTGCTCTGTAAGTTCTTACACTTTTTTGTTATAATGACTTGCTCAATCTATAATAAACTGCTATTCACTGATTCACTAAACTCCACAACATATACATGTAAAACATGTTGTGCTCGAAAATAAACATGTATCTGAAAACACTAGCTACATCACTCTGTTATTTAGAACATTTGTTCTAAATTTGCTATCCATATACTGAAGTGCAAAAATCAATTCTTGTTTTCTTGTCTTCTTTTGACAATTTGTACTCTACAAAACCTTTCAATAGACCTAAAACGGATTTGTCGAGAATAACTTTTCCTTAATTCCCAAAAATATATATATATATATAAACAATTAGTACATTTTGGGCTTAGAGTAATTTTCTTGGTTTCAGAATGACAATAACACTACCTAGGATGAGAATGATGTTTTTCTCATTTTCAGAGTTTCAAACAATTACACAGAAAGATAACATATACTCATAACGTGCATGGTGCATCTTGGAACATTATGACTTCATGCTTTTGCAAAATTGTACTGCAAAGTATCCCGAGATTCACATGTAATATACATAAATGCACGTAATGGTATGTGAATTTGAGGTGAACACACAAATAAACATCACTTTGTGTCCATTGTTCCATTTTACATGGTAAGTCTGTCTGGGGGTTTGATTATTCTTCCAGACCTTGTTACTGGGTGGTGTTTGTTCTGTACAACTTCGGCATCATGAAGTTTCTGTTCCCGTGTTTGTTCGCGTTGGTGCGTTTCAGGAAGCTTAGCGTAATGGTGGGGTGTTTCATCGAAGGTTACGCGTTTCTTTGCTGGCTCAAGATCACGAATATGATGTCGATTGCGACGTAGCTCGCGACCATTGGGGGTTAAAACTATGTATGAACGAGGCTCATCACAACACTCTTTGACTCGTGCTGGAGTCCATGCATTCGTGGGTGCATCCTGGATCATAACATGCTGTGAAGGTCTCAACGGCTTGAGATCATGTGCGGTTAGATCATGATACACTTTCTGTTGATCTTGTCGCTGTTTGAGACGCTGGTAAGTTTGCTCTTTACGTGTTGATGTGTTGCGTATAACCATTGGAAGGTTGCTCTTAACCTTCCTACCACAAAGAAGCTCTGCTGGACTTGGCAATTCGCTGTCGATAGGTGTTGTGCGTAGGCAGAGAAGTGCCATGTTGACGTTCTGCTTACATGATGTTGCTTTCGCTAGTGTACGCTTAACAGTCTGTATAGCTCGCTCAACGAATCCGTTCGACTGAGGGAAGTTTGGCGACGATGTAACGTGCGCGAAACCCCAGTTGCTAGCGAATTCCTTGTATGCTGAGGCAGCGAAGTGTGGACCGTTATCACTGATAATCTTCTCAGGTATGCCGTGCTCAGAGACGATTTGCTGCGTAGCTTCAATGACAGCTTTGCTAGTACACTCGACCGGCATTCTGCGAACAAATGGAAACTTTGAGTAATAGTCCGCAATGATCAGGTAATCACGACCTTCGAAATGGAACAGATCAGTGCCTAAGATCTGCCATGGTCGTGTTGGTAACTCATGGGGAAGTAAACTCTCCTTGGGTTGCGATCTCTGGTGCTCTTGGCATGTAGCACACTGGCCTACAATGCTCTCAATATCGCTATTGATATTCAGCCAATAAACACAATCGCGTGCACGTAGCTTTGTTTTCGTAGAACCCTGGTGACCTTCATGCAACTTTCCTAGCATATACTCATGCATTGACTTTGGTACTACAACACGAGGACCTTTCATAATGATGCCATCTTCAACTGACAGCTCATCACGGAAAGACCAGTACGGTCTAAGTTGAGATGGAAGGTCCTTCATTCGCTCAGGCCATCCTTGGCCTATGATACGCTTCAACTGCGACAGTGTCGAATCGGCATCAGTTTCTCGCTTCACATCCGCGACCCGTTGCGCTGAGAACTGGATGAGGTTGATCTGCATGTCAAGAGCGATATGACTGGGACTTCCTTCCCTGGGCGATAGACTAAGGTGAAGTCGTACTGCTGAAGGCGTAGTAACATACGCTGTAACCGTGGCGGTGCTGAAGTTAGTGGCTTCTGGTGGATCATTTGCAATGGCTTATGATCTGACTCGACTGTGAAGTGCTTGCCAAAGACATACGTATGATACCGATCACAACCGAAGACAACCGCGAGCATTTCGCGTTCTATGTTGGCATATCGGGTCTCAGCATCGCTCAACGCTTTTGATGCATACGCGATGGGCTCACCGTCCTGAAGAAGCGTAGCCCCTAGACCGCGTGATGATGCGTCTACCTGCACTGTGGTTTCCTTATTGGGATCAAAATATCGCAGTGTAGCGCTCTCACAAATCTGGTCGCGAATGTCATCATAGGCTCGCTGATGGTTCTCGGACCAAACGAACTCACTATCTTGCCGAAGAAGCTCGCGAAGATCTGCAGTACGGCTAGACAGATTGGGGATGAATGGGCTCAAGTACGTTGCCATCCCCAAGAACTCTTGCAGTTGGGTCTTATCGCGTGGAGCTGGCATGGATTTCACTGCTTGTGCCTTAGCTGGGTCGGGATGAACTCCATGTTCATCATACACCATGCTGGTTGATAGCGCACTTGCTGCTGTTGAACTTCAGACCCGACTTGCAAGCAACCTCCATCAATGCATGAAGATTCCTGTCATGGGATTGCTGCGAGTCACCAAAGACAATGATGTCATCTGCTATTCCAATGACACCTGTGCATTGCTCTAGTATCTGGTCCATTCGGTGTTGGAACACATCTTGGCTCATGACTAGACCAAAGGGCATGCGCTTGTAACAATATCGTCCAAATGGGCTATTGAAGGTGGTCAGCAGTTGGCTTTCTGCATCCAAATGCACTGACCAGTACCCATGCTTGGCGTCGAGTTTGCTGAACACTTTGGCACCTGTGAGTTTGTGCGTAACTTCCTGTACTGTAAGAGTGGTGTGATAACACTGTTCAGGTCCTTGGGGTCAAGGCATACGCGTAACTGACCGTTCGCTTTGCGAGAAACAGCGAGGCTGCTGACCCAATCGGTGGGTTCTGTGACTTGACGAATGACACCTTGTTCTTCCATGTCACTGAGTGCTGCTTTCAGTTCATCGCGTATGTGTATTGAGCACTTTCTGGGAGCATGCACTACGGGTTGGGCCCCCTCATGTAGTACGATGTGGTACTTTCCAGTGAAGTCTCCTATCGCGTCAAACTGTTGGGGGTACTGCGACTTCAGATCAGCTACCGAACGGATGGGTTTACTCTGAGGTTTATCGAGTACGCTTTGCGAATCAATGGAATACGTGAGGACTACCAGCTTGAGCTGCTGTGATGTGCGCAAACCGAGGATCGCTGGTCTGCTTGTATCACAAATGTGGAAATCAACGTTAATCCACCCGGTGTTGCCGTGTCGACAAGGCAGAGTGACAACACCATGCTGCTTGATCACTGTCTCGTTGTAAACTGAGAGAACACAACCAGTATCCTTCAGATGACCTGCACGAGGAAAACCATCTGCATCAAGACTCGAGGGGAACATGCGGCGATATACGCGTAGAGGCATCGTGTTCGCTTGCGAGCCGGTATCGACTTTTACGAGAAGATTGACGATGCGTTGCTCATTGTCTTGGCGCAGCTGGACACGCGTAAACGTTTCATCCTCGCTCTGGTCAGATATCGCGTCTAGCGATGTGTAGATAGCATTCAGCGACAACTGCTCAAAACTCTCGCTAGCATCTGCTGTAGGTGTGTGCACATCAGTGTAGTGCACGTCGCGAGTAGCTGCATCGTGAGACGAATTCCTCTGCTTTCCACGCTTTCGCGAGCTGGAACGTGTCTGCTGTCTACGTCCGCGACCACGACCTTTCGAGTCACGCTTCTGTTGTCGACCGCGAGATGCTTGACCACTTTGCTGGGATCGGCACATCTTCGCCCAGTGGTTCCTCTTTCCACAACTGTTGCAGGTTGTGTTGAATGCTGGGCAAGACTCTCGTGATGTGAAAGAATGACTCTTCCCACAGTTCCTGCATTCCTGTTTACGCTGGATTGCATCGACCGCTGGTGACGAGTGGGAGTGCACACCTGTGAGCTGCTCCATGTGTGATATGGACGCTTCATGAGTGCGTGCATAGTCGAGACACTGCTGGATGTTCAGCTTCTCATCCTGAGCTAGGAGCTGCTTCTGGAGCTTAGCGTGACGTGTGCCAGCGATAAACTGCTCTATCACCCTGTCGGCAAACTCTCTGTCGTCACGGAACTGGCAGGTCTGAGCGTGAAGTTTCAACCTTGACATAAAACCATCAACGGTCTCTCTCTCCTGCTGTCGAAACTTCTGTAGGTAGAGACGGGCTACTCGAAAGTTGGCCTTTGGCTTAAGTTGCGCTTCAAACTGGTTCCACACAACTGTTATGTTCTTTCTATCACAATCTGCCAAACCCCATGAGTTGTACATTCGGAGACCAGGAGTGCCCATAAACAGGAGTACGTGATCGACCTGCTTCTTCTCCCTCACATTCTTCACAGAGAAATACAACTCACACTGCTGCTTAAAGATCTGTATGGCCCCTGGGAGATCATCGTCATCCCATGACATTCTCGGCACGACTGATTCAGCCATCTTTGCTAGTTCACCGTTCAACACACAGCACCACAATATATCTAGGCTTTAGCTACTTAGCACAGATAATGCGGCCGTAAGTTCATGGGGGAACTACTCACTGCGAACCGCTGTCAGGGAACGTCAGCTGATGTCGGCGGCTCTCCCGCACTGTCGTGTAGACATGGCACAGTTTATCTCCTCAAACTACACGTTTCCGGTGAGCATAATAACAGTCAAATAGCGAAAATGACGAGGTAAGAACCGCGCTGCCACCATGAAATATATTGGAGACTCCAACAGATCATATCTTGATGCAGTGATTAAAATTCTGAAGGTATTTAATTAAGTCACAACTCGGACTTCATCTTGTCTGTATGGTAGTGTATCTTCAAAGTGCCAATAATAAAGTAAGATAGCTCAATATATTACAGTGTGGGAGAACCTTTTAACAGGGACTTGTTTCCTTTTGGATATCCCTGGCCACTAGTCGGTGGTATTTTCAATATTCTTTGTATATTATGTTTCTTTTGCCTGAAATTAAATAAATAAAAAAAAAATAAAGTATTTGTTTCTGATCTGAATTTCTCTAATACTGAGACAAGTTATTGTGGTATTATATTCGCTTTTCGTTTAGTCTCACCAAGTGACCTTAGGCTTACACCGTCTGGATCCATAACTACCAACGCAGCAGGGACAAAAAATACAATTCTCTCTGAAGACTCAAGCACATCATTCACCTGTAGGAGTGTAGGATATCGCCCAAAAGTTATGATATCATGGGCCACTGGTTCGAAGGCCGACCCTGGAAGCACAACCTCTAGCATTACGGAGAAGCACGCAGACCACGGTCTACGTGATACAGAGTCTACTCTACCGTGCGTCTCAAAAAAAAAAAACTTTACACTTTTGAAATGGCTGCCAAATAAAAAAAATATATATATGATTCTGTGGGAAAAGGTTTATATGTATCTATAGCTCTGTGACGGGCTGTAGATATAATGGAACGATGTTTTGATGTGAACGTCCTCGGGACGAGAGGTTGACGAGTTCGAGGAGATTTAATATGGAGTTTTATTAACTTACAACCGGTTTTCCAGAGTAATCTGTTGTTGTGCTGTCATCGTAACTATAAGACAGGGAACCGAACGTAACAGCTCATGGACTCAACTTTCATATGACACCAAAAAGTCCGAAAATGATTCATGCTTGGGTGAGCACTGCTCACTTTTGTAAAGGGTATGAAAATTAGGTTGCGCAGGAATTAGCCTTCCAATTTGTGAGATGTGAGTCCTTTGGAGCTTACAAAATTGAGGGTGATATGATAAATTCATGATCAATTGCGATCAGTTTGGGTTTGCTGAGTGAATTTTATGGTTTATTAAATCAAAATTTTATGCATGAGTGAACAGGAATTGCATTTATTATTGTAGCATTGTAACTTTCCCTTGTAGACTCAGTGGTGTGTTCATGGGAGTCAGGATGGAGCGATGGTACATGTTGCAGGGGAGATGAGATAGGGTAAGACTTTGTTGGGTGGATGGGATAAAGGTCAAGAGGACATTATGCCCCCCCCCCTCCCTCCCCCTCTCTCTCTCTTTCGCTTCCTGGGTGTGCTGGTGCATATCTTGACAATTCATATGCTTTGGTCTCCACTCCAAAATAATCCAGACCACCTTCCCTTATCCCGAATTCTATCATTTCCCAAATTTGGACTTGTTGCTATTACCCATTGACCTGAAGAATAAGTAGCCAACATCTGTGACATTCCTTTTTTCAATAAACCTTACAGGATGGATGAAACAGTTGTGAAATTGAAAAGAATAAAAATCAACTGAAAAGAAAGACTGACATGTTCATTTTACAAATTTGTGTTACACTGTACCGTATTTCTTGTACGAAACTCAACTGCTAAAATGACTGGTGGGTTGGTTGATTGAGTTATTGATTAATTAAGATTGATTGATTGAAAAATTAATTGATTTAAATAGCTGAATGGTGATTGAATGCTTGATTGATTAATTGACTGACCGATTGAGTGACTGATACATTGTTGATTAAGTGATTGATAGCTGAATGTTGATTGTCTAATTTGCGGTATCCATTGATTTCAGGTATTGATTGATTGACTTCAGGTGTCAATGAGTAATAGCAACCAGTCCAATTTGGGAAATGTAGGTAGAATTCGGGATTAGGGAAGGTGGTCTGGATATTTTGGAGTGGAGACCAACGAATATGAATTGTCAAGATATGCACAAGCACACCCAGGAAGAGAGAGAGAGAGAGAGAGAGAGAGGGGGGGGGGGAGGGGCATACATGTCCTCTTGACCCTTATCCCATCTACCCAACAAAGTCCTACCCTACATCTCACCTCCCCTGCACTATAATTTTTTTTTTTTTTCAGACGCACGGTAGAGATAATTCCAAAGAGGAGACATCACAATCAAGTTCTTCGATGTTCGGCGAAAGCTGGTATAAACCAACATCAAGCAGAAGTGAGTATTATATTTTGTGGTAAGTATCCCTACATGGTATTTGTGATACATCTCCTTGTTAGTCACAGTCAAAAAGCGACCTTATGAAGAAAATATTAGTAGACTGCCTTAAAACAAAGGTAAAACTTATACCTTATATTGCACTGGTGACGTTCATTATGCACCTATATTTCACGATAAATCATGTTATTCATGTTCATTTTTTATTCTTAATTCCTTTGCACTAAAAATTCCATCACATTTCTTTCTTTTTTTTCATCTCTCTCTCTCTCTCTCCTTTTATCCTTCTGTTTTACATCTTTGCCGATTGTCCTGTCATTGTCAACTAATAGTAGTAAGTAAGGTATCGATGCTATTGCATATTATTACATATATATATATATATATATACTGAAGCACTGTTATCATCCATTGTTTTGCACCATCCCGCATTTACCTTAAACAGGATCTTTTGTCACGGCTAATAGCATGGTTGAGTGGTATGAGAGGGTAGAGACAGAACATTGCAATGGGAGGTTATGAATGGGGTATCCATATGCGTACAAGCACATTCTTGTCCGAATATCAACTCTTCAATTTCTAAATTTTGTGAGCGCCCTCTTCGCTCGCGAACATTTTTTTTTTTTTAATAATGTTATTACTAGGCGATAAAGCGTAGCGACCGAGCGAAAAAAAAAAAAATCTCCCATGATAATAAAATTTCGCATTCAAGAGAAACTTTAACCACACACAAGTCACAGTCTACTTCAAAAATATGATTTATTAAGACTGAACATAGGCCAAGCTTAATAGATAGATTATAATCTTCAGAGGGGGTGAGAACTAAACGGGTTTACCTATATACATGTAGAGGGAAGCCCCTGCCCATACATTTGTAGTCTTGATGTAGACTGGGTTCCTACATTACAATGTTAATAGTCACTGAAACTTGAAATGTGAGGGAATGGAGAGATCGACAGCAAGACTTTAGATTATTCAAAGTTGGCCTAACGTATTTTAGCACGAAAACTTGTCCATTGTTATAAACTGCAAAGTAATCGATATGACAATTCAAAAAATGTCTTGTGAGAAAGACCATAAAACATTTTTTCTCCCTTGTTTTTGCAGAGAGAAACATGTGCCCCCCCCCCCTTCGGAGCCTTGTAGTAGAGGAGTATATTATTGTAAGCAAGAACATTTGGAATATTGCGTGTTGGAACATTTTCCTATGACAACTCTAAATATTCGATATCTTTGGAGGAAAGACTACTCCAGATGAAGACACCGATGAGATTGTTCGCAACCTAGCCTAGCAGATTGGTATTACTCTCACCCCTTATGATATTGATAAATCACATCGACTTCGCAGGCCAAACAACAACCCTCATGATGTCCAAGGATCGTACGCCGGCGCAGCTCGTAACGCCTGGTTATCACCCCCGCCTATCATAGTAAAGTTCACTTCTTACAGGCCTAAACTACAGATGATACAAAATCGAAGAAAACTAAAAGGCTCAGGTACAGTGGTCGTCGAAGATTTGACTAAGAAGAATTCCAATCTTCTCTTCCAGATGTCGAAACACACAAACGTTAAAGCTTCCTGGACCATTGACCGCCGCGTTTTCGCGTTACTAGCGAGTTTATGATTTCAGGACGGGAGCCTTTGAAGACGCCGGGAGTCGAGCGAAAAATCGATGTGCGCATGAGCGACTCGGAGGATCTCTCCGTCCTGTTTGATTTCAGGGCGTCCGGTCTAAAGTGGGGACGGGAAGCCGAAAACTGCAGTGCGTTACTTAATTGGAAAACAAGACGGGGAGAGTCGCTTAACTCTCCCCCGTCCTGTTGCTCTCCCGTCCCGTTTCGTAAGCTCCCTAGTCAAATCAACAGCAGGCGGACATGAGAAGAAAAAACTTATTACAGGTCTTCCCGATCTTAACTCTATATGATATGTTTTACTGTTATGCCATTTTTGGATTAGATCAATCCCTCGATCTTTCCATTGTTTTTAGTATTTTCTCGAATTTACCTTTTCCGGTGGTAATTATTTCTTGCTGATATTATACAAATTTTGTCAATGCTTTATATGTTGTTGATTTTTACTGTATATATAGTTTGCTTTGCCTAATCGTGATATGTATCTTCAATTTCTCAAGACTTTAAAATTTTCATCTTTATCTGATCAATTATCTCCTTTTACTGATGACGAATGTACTTATGGTCCTGAACAAAACATTTTCATGCCCGATGAATTTAATACATTTGTTTCTACACAAAATCTGAATAAACAATTTTCTTGTGTTCATGTGAACTGCAGAAGTATCAAGCAAAAGATTTCAAGCCTAGTTTCCTTTTTAAATCTGATCGATTATAAATTTTGTGCAATAGCTGCAACTGAAACATGGCTGAAAATAAATGACCCAGTGTATAATATTAATCGTTACGAATGTGTGGGTAACAGCCGCAATACTCGTTCTGGAGGTGGGGTAGGCATTTATATACGTGATGATTTAACTTTTTCTCGTATGTTGGATTTGGATATAAATATCGCTGAATTGGAGTCTGTTTTTGTTGAAATAAAAATTAAAAAGAAAAATATAATTTTTGGCACTATTAATAGACCACCGAATACATCTATTCGGACATTCCTCGATGCTTTCAATACAGTTGTAAATATAGTTAATAAAGAAAATATATTTGTTAATTTTGCTGGATACTTTAATATAAACCTACTAAATGCTAATTCTTGCCCTCAAGTTAGTGATTTTCTTGATGTGCTTATGGTAAATTCAATATTCCCAGTTTTACACTATCCAACTCGTGTTACTATAAATTCAGCTACATTAATTGACAATGTATTTACTAATAACATAGAAACAATCAGAAGTGGTATTATATTTGTTGATATAAGTGATAATCTCCCAGTGTATTGCATTCATGACAGAATAATCGATAATACAGAATATTCACCCATTGTAACAAATGATATGTGTGAAAATAATATTCAAATATTCATCGAAAAGCTTAAGGCCGAATGTTGGCAATATCATAATGGAAATCCGAATGTTATCTATGATTGTTTTTTTTATATCAATTTAAGTCTCTGTATGATAATTGTTTACTGAAAGTTCAGAAACCTTACAAGCCCAGAAAATACAAGTTGTGGTTTAGTGATGATTTACGTAGAATGTGCAAAAAGAAATACTGCTTGTATAAAAAATACATAAATCGTCCAACTCCTAAAAATCATAACTCTTATAAATTGTATAGAAATGTATGTAATAATAAAATTAAAAGACTTCAGACTGAATACTATCATCAAAGATTTTTACAGGTGCAATTCGATATGAAAACAAAACATGGAACTTAATTAATACAGCCATGGGAAAATTCTCAAAAGAGTCATATGTTGAAAAACCTATTGTAGATGATCGATCCATCAGTGATAATAATGATATTGCCAATGAATTCAACGATTTTTTTTTCATCAGTATTGGTCCTTCATTGACGCAAAATATCCGAGATAATCATTCCAATTCTACATGTAATTATAAGCAATATTTAGAAAGAAATAATCAACGTGCTTTTTTTATCCCGATTACTCCAAAATAAATAATTGATATTTTGTTTGTAATCTTAAAAATCGATCGAGTACTGGTTTTGAAGAGATAGATATGTCTACTGTAAAAAGAGTTGTCCACATTATCTGTTTTCCGTTGTGCAATATTTTTGATTATTCGATGTTGTCAGGAATCTTTCCAAATAATTCAAAAATCGCCCAAGTGATACCTGTATTTAAAAGTGGTTCTACTGTAAATACTAACAATTATAGACCTATTTCTGTGTTACCCGTATTTTCCATTCAAGTCTGTTGTATAAACTGGATAACCATGGTATTTGTGGTGTTCTTTTAGATCTTTTTAAAAGTTATCTGTCTAATCGTAAGCAGTATGTTTTGTTAATAATCATGAATCTAATCTAAAGGTCATAGGATGGGGAGTACCCCAGGGGTCCATACTTGGCCCACTTTTGTTTCTTATTTATATGAATGATATTTGTAACACATCTCACATACTACAATATGTGACCCGGCACCACAAAACCACCAAAAAGTCGCAAAAAATATTTTTTCTGATTTTATCATATTTGGATAGAACAAAGTCTCAGCTTTAAAATGATATATGACTCATTATAATTGAAACTTTCTAACCCTTTTAATTCAGCGAATGAAAGGAGCTTGTAAGAGAGGTTTGCTGGTATTAAATAGGGAGGAAATGAGCTCTAAAGTTGAGGCCTATTCAAGCGCGCGGAGTAAGAAAACAAGAAAGAAAATCAATGGAGAGTGAATCAAAAGGCCATAGCACCCACTATGAATGAATTGTCGGATTAGGTTGATATTTGGTAGAAGTGTTAAACATAGTTTATTCATTCCATTGCCAAGACTTCAAATTGTGAACTTTAGTTGTTCGAAAGTTATTATGATGCAAATGAGAGTGTTCTAATGGGAGATTAAGAGCACCTCGGTGGCCTGACACCTGCACTAGACAATGCCTATTCACTCCTTTCGGTTGTCTTTCTTTGTTCCCTTTTACATAATACTGGTTTGTTACCTGTGTAGTCCTTCTGTTATCATACACTGAACTTGTAATTTAGCCTATAATTGACTTGAATAGGACCTACTCTTTTTCTTGTTCACATTGATTAACCTATATGCAGTTTGTTTTACATAGAACTTACATACTCTTTCCTTGCTCACATGAATAAACTTGATCGTTCGTCCTTTTTCAGACTCTGTTTCGTCATCGAAATGGAACTTAAAACTGCTCTGTAATTTGCTTTCGCGACTATTGGTGAACTGTTATATCAGTATGATGAGATTGCTGAGAGTTTATTCTTTCTATCAGTATAAACATTATCAGGGAAATGTAATTTTTAAGGCCCGTGAGATTGCAGTGATTTTACGGGGGTGAGCGGTACCCATTAAAAAAAGATCATACGGGAAGGCGAAGAATTAGGAAGAAACCGAAGCTGTGCGAAAAAAACTGGTCTAGAAAAACTGTTTAAAATTCGTCTTATGCTGTGTTTTAAGCTTCCAGATTTTGATATAAGGTACAGAAAAGAACGATCATTCAGAAAAACCAAAAATCCCAAAATAAAATTTTCCAACCTAAATTTCCATTTCAGCTGTTTACATAAAATCACGGGTTGCGACTTTTTGGTGGTTTTGTGGTGCCGGGTCACATATATATTATTTGCAGATGACACCAGTCTGTTCTTGAGCGATAATAATATAAGAAATTTGATTTTTAATTTCAATCGAGAAATAATCAAAATCAATTTATGCCTAATTTCTAATAAGTTAATTTTTAAAAATATAAATGAAACCCATTACATGATTTTTTTTCAAGCAAATCGATCTATTAAAATAATATAGTTGTTCTTCTTTAAAATTTTTGGGTGTGACTATTCAGCACATTGATGTCATCTGCACTAACATTTCTAAAAGTATAGGTATAAAATATGCTCAAAATGATATATAATTCCATTATCTCACCTTATTTTCAATACTGTAATCTTGCCTGGAGTTCCTCGACTACATATTCAATGCTACGTTTATACAGATTACAAAAAAGGGCAATAAGAATAATTTCGCATGCCAGTTTTCTTGCCCATAAAACGCCGTTGTTTAATCACCTGAATATGTTAAATATATTTGATTTTTCTGATTATGAAATTGCAATTTCTATGTATTTGTGTTATAGAAACTATATACCAAACAGTATTTCAGAATATTTTTTTGTCATAATGCCGATATACATTCCTATAATACTCGTGGATCTTCTAACTTCCATTTACGTAAAATACGCACCTCGCTAGCAAAGAATTGTATTTTTTTTTCAAAGGGCCCATAATCTGGAACAGCTTACTATTGTATATTAAATCTAGTTTATCACTTAATGTTTTTTTAAAAGGAGATATAAAACCCTATTACTCAGTAGATATGTTAACAATGTTTGAACAGGTCTTGATTTGTTGTTGTTTTTTTTATCTTTGTCTTTATTAATGTAAGTTTTTTTTTCTTTTGTTTGTTGTTAATCGTATCAGTTTATATATGCTTCTACTGTATTTTTTATTTTTTTATTTATTTTTTAATCTGGTCTTGTTTAACTCTCATCTTATCCTAATTTCAGATCTTCAGTTTCAGTTTTTTGTTAAGGTGGCAGCACTAACAAGGAATTACCTTTCTAGCTGTCTCCTCATTCTCATAAATACTCTCTTTCCCCTATAGTTTCTCCAGATTACCTTTGTGATGTATATTATATTTCATGATTATTTTTGTAATATTTGATATTTTGACTTATATGTATGCTATATTGTATGTGATTATATGTAAATGTTTTTTGTTTGTTTGTTTGTTTTTTTGATGAATGAAATAAATTCGACAATCAAATCAAATCAAAATAAAAAAAAGCTATGCGTTAAACTGCAAAGATATGATCTTGTGAGGGGGGGGGGGGCCTCCCCTTAATAGAGGAGAGAATCTACCTCCTCGATTTTGGCTCAATTGGTAAACTGGGTTTTTACAATCTGAAGATCAACTGCTCCAATATGCATGTATATGTCAGGGAACAAAGCGACCATGGGAGACAATAATCTTGGAATGATGAAATTTCGCCTCTTAGAGCACAAGACAACTGATCGCAATACCGCATTTTTTTTAACGATTTAACAAATTAGCAAATTAGCTAACACCCTCCCTTCTTTCTCCTGGCGCCTATGATAGAAAAGGTTTTTTAATCGTAAAAAAAAAAAAAAAAAAAAACATTGCATCTATTAATATGCGAGGGAGCTTAGCGACCGAGTGAGAACATTTGATTTTTAAATCCTGAAAGCACTAATAACCTTTCTATGCATCGTCGTAATGCAAATTTATTACATGTAATTGTGTTGCTTTTAAATAATTGCAAGGGGGCAGGGTGATCCCCCCCCCCCCCCCCATTCCAGCACCTGTGTCCATTATTATTTATTTTAATTTTTAATTTGTTTTTAATGTGATTGCACTTACACTGTCGAACGAAAGTCCCCACATGGGTAAAGACTATGGATTGTACACATTATTTAAATAAATTGCAGTCATTGGTTGAAACATAGTATTGTGTTTCAGCATCCATATCACTGAAACATAATGCTATAGCCACGTGATGTATCAGTTTCGATTGCGTATACGATGGATAAAAGTCTGCAGCGAATTGTGAAGTAGTGACCCTATTATTTACAAAAGTATAACTTTCAAAGCGATGGCATGAAGTTTGTGAAACTGACTTGGTGCTAAACGGACATGTCATAAATAATCTTGCAGACTTCAACTTTCATGATACTGCTTTCATTTACAGGGTAGACGCAGTATATCAACTACGTATTCTCCAATGCTCGTTCAGTCCAATACATCGTGTTGCTCTTTTTGTACTGTTTACATGCCTTCATGATCATAATGGACTTTATAGTATACATTCATATACATTCGTAAAGTGACATTATCAATAATTGATGGATGAAGATGGTTTGTGTTGAAGCTCTTCTTTTTCTCGCCAATATCATTTCCAGCTCTGGTAAGATTTATTTTATCATGATTACTTTATAGAAATATGCGAGAGTTTATAACCAAAGATCGTGGGAAAAGTGCAAGTGTGCTTGTACGGTGAAAGAAAATGATTTTGATATATATAATATAATGAAAAAAAATATAATATATAATATAATGAACAAATATATAAAATACTGTTCATATGCTATACCGTATATATGTTCCTTCATTTACGTTTTACTTTGATTCCCACTCCTTAGATCACTTCGATGAAAAAAGATTCAAACAATTATCACATCACTGTATACATATATTTCTATAAAAAACAAGAAACATGCTTACATCTATCTAGCAAAAAGAAATGTCTCAACTTAATCTGAGATGTAATTTTTCTGTAACAAACAATATTCACAAAGGTTCATGACAATTCATTCTAATATCACCTCTGTTTATAATAATTTATCAAATTTCTTCTTAACCATAATCATGACTTTCATACATAGTATATAAATAGCAAAATAAACTTACCAATTGGAGGCTTTAAGCAGTCTACACCTTAGCACACTCGTGCAAACTATAACTTAGGAGTTCTATATCAGTCTCTGACTCTCTCTCTCTCTTGAAAATTTGACAGAAATGACTACTTTTAGCCTTTTCTCTCTGTACACAAAGCGCATAGAATCTGAACCTACTGAGTTTACTCTTATATAGCATTCTTACATTGCTTATTGTTTTTCTTCTTTATAGTGCTGGTACTGGCTGGGTAATGACTATTAGCGGAAAATTAACTTGACCGACCTATTCAATCTTAAAAATTAAAGGGTGTTCCTGCTGCGTGCATTACAACTAGTACATGTACCTATCTTCCCATCATAATTGTACTACACTCTGAAAAGCATTTGGGGGAAAAAAATGCCCAACTTTTAACGAACACTGGGCAACATACTGTCCACACAATTATTGGTTAAAATTTGCCCAACTGATGTTGGGCAATCCATTTACTATGTTGTTAGGCAAATTAAATTGCCCATTAGTTGGTGACCCATCAGATTTTTCCCAACTCTACAATTGCCCAACTGTTAGTTATATTCTGAGTTGCGTAATTATTTTCCCAACCAATTTTACCCAATAGGATTGCCCAACCCTCTATTTGTCCAGCTTTAGGGTAATAAATATTATATGGTTGGGCAAATTCAGTTGCCAAATTATTTCCTTTTTCCTCCAACTTAGGTTTACAAAAAATGAAACGTGCTTATTATGTCTTTATTGGTCTTAACCTAATCAATCCTACCATATTCTACTTTAAGCTATCCTATCCTACATCTTAACCTATCCTATCTTAGTCCTATCTTATCCTATCCAGTTGGTACATTCTAGTGCAAGCTCTTATATACCACTTATGATTTTTTCATGCATTTGGTGACAGTCAATCGGGCCACCCCAAACCATACGCTACTAAAAATTCATGAATATTCATATAAGTGTTTTCCCCAATATTGGGTAAAACATATTTACCACACGTTGGGCAAAAGCGTGTTCAGTGGCAAACAGTTTGTAAAAAATTTGCCCAACATTTACCCAATTCCAATTTACCCAGCATAGTTTACCCATTATTTCTTAGAGTTTGCGCACGCGCAAACACCCACACACACTGTTCAGTGAATTTCTAAACAAGCATTAGTTGCTCCTCAAAATTTACCCAACAACGCTAAGGGAATGTGACAAAATTACAGAACATCAGGGTAAGAATTTCCCAACCGTCATTTACCAAATGGCTGTTGGTAAATTTCTGTGCGAATTTCTAACCAACCATCAGTTACCAAACAAAATTTACCCAACTGGCAAAGGGAATGTGACAAATTACACAACTAATATTGGTTACACCACTCGAGTGTCCAGTTGGTTATTAATAGCCCAGAATTGGGAATATTTTTAACCAACCAGCCGGTACCCAACTAAATTTGTGTATAGCACATGACCCCTTCTATGGGGCTTTATGTAGAAAAGATTGAGACATAATATTAAGAAATGAACAAGAGTCCATGAAATTTAATATGAGCAGAAAATATACAAATTATGGAAACTATGAGTTACGACTACTAAGTTCTTACTGCAGACTGCTGCAGTGACATATATCATGTTTCCTATCAGCACGGACAGATTCAGTATTTTGTAAAAAGAGGGAGGGGCACAAATTTGTAAAGATGCGACAAGCAAAACAAAAAGTATCACATCAATTCAATACTATTTTACGAGCATAAAAGAAGAAGAAAAACGGGTTGCACTTTGGGTGTTTTGTAATGAAGGTACCAAAATGTGTTTTTAAGGGGCATTTGCCGGTTATTGAGCCCCACCCTTTCTAAATCCGGCAGGGCTGTTAGCTGTGTGAAACAGCATAGATAGATATATTTCCAAATAAAACATTATTTTTATTTTGCTCTGTGCAGGACACCGTGCAACTGAAGTATCTATCCACGCATATAACTCTCTACCAGTCGTTGGCGCAAATTTCACATTGGTTTGTACTTTCAAGCCGCAAACCAGCAGTCGGTTGGTAAAATGGGAAGATGGGAACCGCGTCACTTTGGCCACTCACTATTGTTTGCCATATCATCCCTGTCAGATGAGCGTTCCTGACTCATCGAAGTACAGTTTGGTGGCAGACTCTTCCAGTGGAAATCTAACAATTAAAGATCTCACGAGGGATGATGAGAACATTTACAAATGCACAGTAAGAAGAACCATTGGGACAGCGAACCAAGGATCAAGTACCATGCAGGTGACACCCTTGTTGCAAGGTATAACATTTATTCAAACAAAACTTGCACAGCATGTATTAACAGATCAAGGAGAATGCATCCGTTAAAGCTCATGTACAGTATTGGTAGCAAAAAGGAAATTGGAAATAAACATGTTAAATATAGTATCATGTTGTTGTCCTTGTGTCAAAAGATGTCTGTAAGAGATCATCTGGTATTCCATCTATGATTTCTGGTGAATTTCAGTGTAAATATCTGTAAGGAATGATAGATCACTGCCATTATGTTAGGACCCTTCCACCCCAACGCCTCCCCGCACAGCAATTTTGGGGCCTCGCATAGAGACAGCATGTGTATCACTGTGTGATACTCATTGTTTTTACACGTGTGTGTATAGTGTATAGCACATGCTGCCTTTGTGGGGAGTTTACGTGCCTGTCCCGGCATATAATTTAGTTTTTGTTTTTTTTTCGTCTTATTTGTTTAGTATTAAACTTTAGGAGACGAAATCTTCACTGTGGCTTATTGTTCCTAGTATCTTGCTATTCATCAACAAGAATTGAAGAAATCTGACGAACAGTTTTTGAGGGCTTACCAAAACTCTACATGAACTTTAAAACTAATTCCTGATATATGAGTATACCTTTGATTATATGCTTAATATTAGTATCACTATGTGATGCTTTATTAAAAAAAGAGGTCTTTCGCAATCACACATTATAACAAGATAAGCGATAGTAATTTGGAACATATGTGGTATGTAGATTAAGTTATAGTTGTTGATGTTGTTGTTTTGTTGTTCTTTATGAAGCATTCTATGAAAGGGTCAAGTATAGGGTTTGGGGGAAAAAATTATAATATGGGGAAGTAGGATATGATGATGCGCGGAGACATTCGTCTCTATTATTATGAAAAAAAAAGTCAAACAATAACACCAACTATTACCTTAAATCTTACGATTATCCTCCTATGATTTATGTCAAGCTGCAATTCTTAAAAGTTAGTTGTATAAACATGATAAAGAGAAGGCCGAGTTCTGGGAAAGGTGAATAATAAATTCTGAGCTTTTTCATTCCTTTTGTAGCGGTATGGAAAAACTTCATAGTAGAAATGTCCCCTGAAAAGGATTGATTTTTTAATGAATGCCCCCATATTCGAAATATGACGAAAAATAGCTGAAGCGTTCGGTCCGAACACTTATGTAACATGTGTGTGTAGTCCAATTTACCTATTTCTCAGTGCAATGCATGTGCTTTTCAGCGAGATTGGGTCAGTTTCTTATTATTTTGGTGATTCAAAAACCTCTCCGTATACACCGATTCATATGATCAGTCTATCCCAAAGGTTTTGATACAGTTTCTTTCACAATGTAGTTGTATGACCAGGAGCCCGTTGCACAAAACTTGCGTTTGAACGCAACTCAGGAAAATCAAACGCAACTTTATTTTCAGCCAATCAGAAGTGCGCATTAAGGCGTTTGATTTTTAAGAGTTGCGATTACACGCAAGTTTTGTGCAACGGGCCCCAGAACTCAACTTTATATCCCCCCCCCCCCCCCATAGACTACGGGAACCAGGCGGCTCCTGCATTAAGCCTACGAGAGTTAAAGAATGCAGGGTTAAGTAACCAAGATTCAAACTTTAAAAAAAAAATTAAGAGAGACGATCACAGAGGACAATAAATACTTCAGTAGTGGCTTACTTATGACTGACATTCCATATTTTGTAGCTCCGCCCCATTGGCTCTATATTTCTGATGAGAGATCCAGTAGTTACTCCAACGACGCGAATGTTACGGTAACAGCTGGTGAGCAGTATGATATCACATGTGTGACACTTGGTGCAAGGCCTCCTGCAGTACTGAAGTGGGTTATTCCAGATGATGTAGCTGTCGTTTCAAAAAAACAGTCTGATGTCGTAAAAGGATATCGTTATGTCTCTCGACAGGATGCTACAATCATGCCGTCCCGGAATGATAATGGAAAGAGTCTCCGCTGTGTCGCTTTACATCCTGAACTGCAAAATAGTCGACAACGTACAGTTAACCTGATTGTTCAAGGTATGCATACATGTCAAGTACAACGGTTGTTGCATGTTCAATTATTCACAACCTGACAGCGTAAACATTTTAGTCATAGAGAGAGACGATGTCAGTATATGAGCCTAATCATCCTATCCCTTACTATTTAGTCTCTACCATTAGTTACTCCACTCAGATAACAACCTGTAAAAGTTTAAACGCAATATCCAATACGTATTTCAAATTGATCATTTTGTTGACTCGTACTTTTTTTCTTAGAGTAAGGCCTACCAGCAGGTAATCATAGCTTAGTAGCATTATCCATTTTCTCCTTGAATGATTTTATATTTATATATCTCTTTTAATTAATGCCACAAAGTACAACCTACCGACATACTACTTTCACCAGCTGGGCATAACAACGAAGAGGAAACTGGACCAACAACCGTTTACGTTTATGAGAATTCATCGACTCTAATTACTTGTAGGAGCATTGGATCACTACCAGCAGTTGAATTATCGTGGAGGCTTGCTGACACTAACAGTGTTCCTGGTACCACAACAGTTTCCAAATATCCCAATGCTTTGGATGGAGGTCTGTTTGACACCGAAAGTACGCTCAAAATTCGTCCAGAAAGAAAGCATCACATGAAGTATCTTCATTGCTATGCATCTCTAGGAAGCTTTATCGATCACAGGGCAGCAAAATTGATAATTTACAGTAAGTGCAACATTTTAAATATAGCGTGATTCCAACTTCCTTTAAATTACTTGCATGAGAAAATATGTTTCAATTATTGTCCATTAAAAAGATATATTTACATATTTATCACTAAGAATTGCAATGTTATTTACTCTTTACATTTATCCAGTTTTAATGGAATACGTCTTTTACAAATCTTTTACAAATGTTTCAATTATTGTGCATTAAAAAGGCATATTTACCTATTTATCACTAATAATTGCAAGGTTATTTACTCTCTATATTTATCCGGTTGTAATGGAATGCGTCTTTTACAAATCTTACAACTAAGAGCATCTATATTTTGCTTTTCAAACATTTATTTGAATGATTAAAGCTTACCAAACCCCAAGGACAGAATCAATGTTATTGGAAAGTGAGAATTCAGAGAAGCACTTTACAAAAAGTTTCATTAAAATTGGTTAAAAAATGAGAGAGTTATGGAAGTTTGAAAAGTCTCGTTTTTCTTTCTATGGGGATCCTCAAATTGGCAAAATTGCTTCAAAATGGCTGATTTTGTGAACAACTCTCCATTTGTTTTGTACACAGATTTTCAGATTTTCCCCATTATCTTTAAAGGTGCAGTTAATCTCCTTCTGAGCTCAACATATATAATGGGAAAATGTATTTCACACCACATATGTCGAGCTCAGGAGGAGACAAGGAGCACCCCGAGAGATAATGGGGAAAATCTGAAAATCTGTGTACAAAACAAATGGAGAGTTGTTCACAAAATCAGCCATTTTGAAGCAATTTGCCAATTTGAGGATCCCCATAGAGAGTAAAACGAGACTTTTCAAATTTACATAACTCTCTCATTTTTTAACCAATTTTAATGAAACTTTTTGTAAAGTGCTTCTCTGAATTTTCACTTTCCAATAACATTGATTCTCTCCTTGGGTTTTGGTTTCCTTTAAAGCTTACAATCATGTATATTGTTTGCATGTAAAGGCCCATCAGATCGTGCTACAATAACTAGCCCGCAATATATACACGACGGTGTACTTATCAATGTAAGCTGCAGAGCTTTTAATGGATACCCTGTTCCGCTCATCCATTGGTACATTGGATCAAGGAATTTGACAGAGGACTCGTCTCCAACGGCTTCAGTAAATCTCGATGGTCGGTATGATGCTAAGAGTACTCTCAGTCTCATACCGGAGAGTTCTGATCATGGTAAACGTCTCATTTGTCAGGCAGTTCAACAGGCAGCACCTTTTTTGCGGCCATCGAATGCTAGCATGGTTCTGAACATTTCATGTGAGTATTTAATTTTCACTAAGGCTTTAGGGAAAGGGCAGTATGACTTATCTCCTGGAATTCATAACATTTCGATCCATTGACTCTGCTTATAGCCGACGCCCCCCCCCCCCCCCCTTGCCCAATTCTATCATTTTTTTATTATTTTTTTTTTAATCACAAAAAACCCTTCTTTGGGCTTGTTTATTCTTGATAGGACAACAACGTGCAGATGTTTCAAGATTGAATCATGGCAAACAGGAATAAAATCGAGGTATATCCCAGCAAGAATAGACAGGCTATTTTCTCTTTTTATTGTGCGGATTAGGAGGTGTATTTTCATGTATATTAACATGGAATGTGGAATGTACTTTAAAATCTGACTTTTTTGTGAGGTTTGGAATTGAATACAATTGTTGAGAATATATCAAAAAGGAAACTGCTTCATATTCCCATTTGCCATTTACAAAATTGCCATGCCGTTTCCATCCAAATACACGCCGTTCTTTTTGGCATATGACGATGTGACGGGTGGCAACGTTGATATTAAGAGCTGATGGCCTAGTCACTGGTAGCAGCTTCACAGCCCCAGTCATCAGCAGACCAGTCCTGGCTGGGTGCTGCAGCGGTGGGAGCAGCGGGGGCAGCTGCAGCAGCAGGAGCAGGGGCATCGGCAGCAGCCCAGTCCTCGGAAGCAGCAAAGGCTGGGGCTCCACCAGGAGCAACGCCTACCTTACTGGAGTCAGCAGCCCAGTCGGTGATTTCTGGTCCGATGGGCTGTCCTGCTGGTGGTACAGTTACTTCAGTGCCCCACTGCTCAGCATGCTGTTGAGCTGGTTGTTGTTCTTCCTTCATAGCCGTCTGGGTCCATGAAGAAGTAGAGATCACACATGATCTCCCAAGTGACATAGCTCCACGAAGACGGAGTACCTCACGGGACAACATCCACTACATCAAACTGATTGAATGTATGCTCTTGTTGTTGCATGGGATGGAGATGTCCACACAGCGAAGAGGCGAGTTAGTGTTGCACGGGGCAATGACAGCGATGTTGACATAGGATGCCTTGGTGACCGGGCTGATTGTTTATGTACATGTATGTACAATGATGTAAATACTAAACATTTTATCTCTATATTACTCTGTCGGCATATGATATAGAAGCCTACACTTGAGTAACTTGAATAACTTGAGTAACAAATAATAAAGGTAACGTTTTATGTTTACATTTATATATATATTCCTGCTCCCCCCCCCCCCCCTAAATTTGTCATAGCCTCATCCCCCAATACTTTACTTCCCGTCCCCGTCCAAAACTTCTACCTCTCATTTCATCACCTCTTTTCTCTCGGATAGGCATTTTAGTATGTCTCTTTATCATAGATGAACCCGTCGTGATCATCTCTTCTAGACGACTTCTGTCAAGCAAACTACGCATTCGCTTTGTGTTGACATGTACATCAGATGCCAATCCCCCAGCATTTATTTTACACTGGCTCTGTAACGATACACAATCTGCAAACGGCACCCGTAACGTAACGCCAAATGAGACTATGCTAGAAGGTGGAACGCTAACTTCCAGTAAATTAGCTATTGGAAACCCCATGCATGAAGATCCTTGCACATACAAATGCGTAGCTGTTTCAAGATATGGTTCTGGTAGTGCGGTCTTTAACTCAACATTTTCTCGTGAGTAGAATTTCTTTATTGTATATTTAGGTTCATTTGATCTTGCCCACGTGATTCTCAATCTGCATAACTGATTGGAAATTCCAGTGAGTAACTGTGTCATAGTGGGTAAGGACAACTTCGAGCGTTGTTTCATAATAGTTAGGACTCCTTCTACATTCTACCTTGCAATTAAAATGCTATTCTACCCAATATATTTTCAGTCTTAAGAGCAAAACGGTGAACAAAGAATAATAAGCATTCCAGAGTCGTTTGACAAAGATACAAGACCCTGCATTATTTCCCTTCACGCTTTACCAACCTTGAAATGCAGTTATCCCGGATCCACCATCTTGTTTTGTCGTCGACCGAAACCAGACATCTTCCACTCTGTTCATTGCTTGGCATCCTACATTCCAAAAAATGTTTGGACAAAATTGAATTTTTCGAGTATTGTACAAACGATCAGTAAACCTGACTGAGAACAAAGGATCAAGAGTGTGGCATATCCTTCAATTTGACAAATGATTTATCCCATGCTGATGGAGCTGAACCATATACCAGGTGTGATTATTGTCATTTATCCGGTAAAATTATAACCCTATTTTAAGCTATAAGTAGACTTTTTTAGTCACGGAGCCAAAAACGTTGAAAGGTTTTGTTCGTAGGTAATACTTGCACGGAAGCTATGGCATTTACATCCATATGAAAATTACTGAGGACAAAAAGACTAGTTCTGCTCCAAATTGTATTATGACGTTGTGATGTAGACATTTATTAACGTAGCTTTCAACGTAGACAAAAAAGATCAGATGTTCAAAAGATCAGTCAAACGTTGAACACCGTAGCTCAAACAACGTAGGTCAAAATTCAATCTGCATAAAAAGAACATACAAATTGAACCGGAAATTAGAATTGAAACTTCACTATCTCGTGATTAACATTGGATATGTACGTGCAATCTGTCTAAACTTTGATGATCTTAATTTGTTGTTTAATAATAAACTTGACTGAACCATCAAAACATGTCTGTGTCCTTATTGACTATTGTATATCCTATCTCACACCATGGCTAGTACAGTACTTAATCATAAATATCTTCATGAAATATCTGCAATAATTACCTAGCAAATATTCAAGCTTTACTTACTACAGTAATCACTGCGTAAGTTGTAATTGAAAATGAATTTAAGCTTCAACTTGAGCAATATACATATCAAATTTAGCTTGTACAAAATTGATTGTACAAATATACAACTTTTGCATTACTTCTCTCTAGCCAAGTTGAAATAAACTTTGAGACATTTCAGATACTCAGTTAAAGCACAAATCCCTCATGTCTTTATGATTTCTCTATTAATAACACTTTTCCATCAGATTCATATATTTCCATTACTGTAATGAACATAAAAAACATCCATTGATGTAAACAATGCAAAATTATATGCTAACTTCAGTTTTGCTCTGATGCACACCTACGTAAATTACACCACCTTTTCCGTTAATGCATTAGAGCAAAGTATATTTCTTGGAGAAATATCAACACAACTCTACGTTTTCTCGAAAGTTATTTCCTTTCATATCATTTTCTCTTCTACAGATAATGTTATGGTTTTCGTACTTTTTCATAGCAAACTTTTGTTGCATTCCGATATCTTGTTACAGTGACGCTAAATATGCAAATTGTATGCAAATAACATAAACCACATGAAACCTGTTCATTTCACATTTTCATTTAGATAATTTGTTCATAAAGTCATTAAATTAAATATCTAAGCAAACTTACTTCTTTGGCAGGAACTATAGACTTTCTTAAAGATAATGGCAGTTGGTCAAGCTTCAATCTTGACTGAAACTACAAATACAGTTGAAATTTCAAGCCTTCGGTCGAAACATTGTGGCTTCGGGTTTTCTGCAGGTTTCGAGTCTAAAGTTATCTACCAAAATACCTATAAACCAAAATATCTATGGTATCTCTCAATTAGCAAGAAAAAAGCAAATATTGGTAAATTTACCACATAAAATAAGTTTCGATCATCGAAACAACTTGCATTAATTTATATGTACAGATACACATTTTTAAAAATAATTTTAGTTTTAAGGTTAATGTACTTCTGATGTCTGCCAATGCCTTCTTGTATCCGTTCTTCATGATAAGTCTGACTGGTAATCCTCAACCACATCCAAAGCAGCGGGTGTTGCTGCAACAGGAATTCTGCTGAAAATGTTCCGGACCTCTATTCAAAGGATACTCTCTAACTTCTGATTCCTAATGGCATTCATTGATAGAAACCCCTGCAGGGAGGAAGTGGAGTAGCTCTCAATCATGTAAACTGGGTGTGGACACTTGTGTACCTCACTTATCAGTTCACAGATGACCGTGGACTCAATATCGACACATTAATTGCAGTTAGCAGTACAGTCAGAAATTCATTTTATAAAAACAATATCATCACCAACATTATGCTTCGTGTTATAAAATCACAGAAATATGTCACTTTTAAAAAAAAATAGATGTCTTGATCATATATCTGCCTTCGCAGCGACCTTATTTGGATATGATCATTGTCATAAATGATTAACATTTTCAGTGCAATTATTCGGGCTGCTTGTAGTGGAGATATCTAGCATGTCTAGACTGTTATATTGTTTTAATTGTTAAATTACAACAATGCCACATTCTGAAATGCCAATATTCTTAAGATGATGTTGGTGCTCACAATGTACAACACCTACCAAGCCGTCAAAGTTATAGTAAAGGATCCTGTGTAATACGAGAACACAGTAGATGAGAGTATCTAAAAGTACAGTGGTACTGTTTCAATATACATGTATATGACTTGGCTTATGCAATTAATTTTCAGAAGCCATGCATATCTACTTTAACATTTGCATCTTCGTTTGCCATAACAAGTGTCCTACCAGGCATGAACTTGAGGCCTCCAACATCATGAACATGGAAAATATTCTTCATCTGGATTTGAACCGATAGGACAATTACAAACTTATGAACTCAGGCACTTGTTTACGATCATTCATGATTTAGATACATAAATATCCCTTTCTTCAAAAAACAATATTCGTTTTTTTATTACGCTATTCCTTTAGCAACGGCATATTTTTATATGACTGTGACCTAAAATGTCCCGGCTTTTGATTGCAATTAAAGGCGCAGCTTCAATTGTGTATAATTAGATGCCTACTTTGTACTTCGTTACATTACAAATACATGGTGGAAACACTGTGGTATATTGGTGAAGGCCTTTCACTCTCATATGAGAGGTCTTGGATTCGATCCTTGATCTGTGCTTACATCCCTGGGCAAGGTAGTTTGCCCACATTTGTTTCGCTTGACCCAGATGTATGAAATGTGTACTGGGCAATGATAGTTGCAGGGCAGTAATACTACTGATGTGGCTATCTGGATAATTAAGATCAAGTTATCATTATTTATTATTCTAAAACTCTGATGTTTCTTGGTGCCTTACCATGGTATCTACCTTGACAGTCTCACCCACAACCAACTTTGTGGCCATTAGGAAGCTTTTGATTATGACAGCTGAGGGTCCTAGCTGACAGATAAACACCATTTCAGGCTGTACAGACACTTGTTCTTTGTTTTGTATTGATTAGTTACAGAAATATTCCATTTTTATCATACTGTTTCTATAGCAACAGCCATGTTTTGACATGACGGTGACTTCCAATGGGTCAGATTATGCTTGCAATAAAACAGGCAGCACAAAAATACATATAGTTAGATGGTTACAATTTGTTTTTATGGTGTTGAATTACTAATGTATGGTATTTTCTAAAATACAGTTCCTCGGTGTGTTACCATGGAAACTGCCCTAGTGGCCACGCCTACCACCAACTTTAGTCAAACAGGAAGAATAGGACAGCTGAGCGTCCTAGCTAACAGAAAAACATGATTTAAGATTGTGCAGAGAGTTGTTTTCTATTTTGTATTGATAAATCATAGATATTTTCCTCAAATATCAGCATTTTGTGAGACCATTTCCATAGCAACGGCCCTTTTTACACTCCCATGACTTCATATGACTCAAATTATGGTTGGAATCAGTCGGGAAGCTTGAAATACATATATTCGGATCCTTGCCTTGTATTCAAAGTTGTTAAATATCATACATATGGTAGTATGTATGCTTCTAGAGCTTGGAATAATGTCCCACACTCAATTCGAACAATAGAAAATCTAGCAACTTTCAAAAGACAACTGAAGACCTATCTATTTCCACAGAGCTAGTCTTTTCCTTTATTTTTTTATGATGTTTAACTTTTGATTTTTACTTTGTTAGCGCTATGGTACTTCTTTGTGTATAGCGCATTATAAATGACCATTATTATTATTATCTCAAATTCCAGTATTTATTGATGTGATACAATAGTAACGGCCCTAGCGGTCACGCCCACCATCACCCTGATATCAAACAGGCAAATTATAATAGCTGAGGGTCATAACTAATTTTAAAAAATTATTAAAGACTGTGCAAACACCTTTCTATTTTCTTTCTGTTTTGTAATGGTTAGTTACAGATATTTTTTTCACAAATAACAGCTTTTTGTTGGACCGTTTCCATAGCAACGGCATTTGTTGACACACCCATGACTTTAAATGGCTCAGATTTTTTGTGTAATCTGTCAGGCAGCTTGAAATACACATATAAGAATGCTTACCATATATTTATAGCTATTGAATTACAAATATACAGTAATTTCTTAAAATTCCAGTATATTTTTATGTGTTACCATAGTAACGGTCCTAGAGGCCACACCCACCACCAACTGTACACCATATTGGCAGATTATCATAGCTGAGGGTCCTAGCTAATAGAAAAAATATACTTTAGGCTTGTTCAGACATCTTTTTGGCTATTTCATATTGATAAGTTTAGAAATTTGTCAAAAATACCTGCTTTTTAGGGTACCGTTCCATAGTAACGGCCATTTTTTTTTTTTTTTTTTTTTTTTTTTTTTACATGATCTTGATTTTAAATGACTCTGATTATGGTTGCAATCGACTGGGCACCTTGAAATGCATATATTAAGATGCTTACCAAGTATTTTTATGTTGGTGAATATGACGTTTCCTAAAATTCACATTTTTCTTGATCCGTTACCATGGTAACGGCCCTAGTGGCCACACTCACCAGCAACTTTATGGCAAACAAGCAGATTTTGATAGCTGAGGGTCCTAGCTAAATCATCATTTAAAATTGTGCCGGGGGGGGGGGGGGGACCTCTTCGGTTCCTGGTCCATGGACTACATGGGGGGGGGGGGGGGGGGTTCTTAATCAGAAAATTCCATGCGAATTTACGAGGCCACTGATTAGGGGGAGGGTGTGGGAAAGGCTCTAATCGTCTTCTTTTCTCTTCCTTTTTCATTCCCCTTCTTTTTTCACCTCTCTTTATCTCTTGTCTTACATTTTACCTTTTTTCATTATTCGACTGGGCGGGGGGGGGGGGGGGGGCGTGCCCCCACAGTCGCCTATGTAGCTTAGCCACTGACTTCAAGAATGAAGTGTGTTGGTGGATTGGTGCAAATACAACCTCATGCAACCTTGAATTAGCTGGATGTTAGACTTATTTTTAATTAAGGAAGTGCTGGATGTTGTGTTTCTGTTGATGGATTCATTTTACTCATATTACTGAAGCCTGTTTAGTGTTCAGGCAGTGACGGATCTAGGATTCTCTGGCCCGGGGGCGTGGGGGGGGGGGGGGGGTTGTGACAACAAGAAATTAGAAAAATCATATTTTATTTATATACATTTTTTTTAAATTTTATTTTGGGGGTCACGAATAGGAAGCACATTTTCTCGTTGTACTTCAGTTTTAATTAAGATATGGCAGATCTGCAAGGCACAAGGAAGGGGTCAATAATGGGAAATTCAATATCGCAGCAGGGTTACAACGGAAAAGAGAAGTTGGAAAATAAGATTAAAAACTCAGTACCGTAATGACGAAAAGATTAAAAGGGCAACATAATTCAGTGTTAATGGATACTTAGAGCAAAGGAGGGTTGAGGCTAGACTGAATATTCAGTATTGTATCTGGAGCCCAAATTAAATTCATTGTCGCCGGTGGCCAATAAATCTTTGGCGAAGTGGGGCGGGGGGCGGGGGGGGGGGCAAAATGAAAAATAAAAGATGGCGTGATAAATCAAAATACCGTTTTGCCCATTGTCTTGGAACAGTGCCATTTCATGATCCGGCGCACCCCCTTCTTCCTCTACTACTATTTATTCTTCTTCTCTTTCTTCGTCTTCTTCTCCTCCTCCTCCTTCTTCTTCTTCTTCTTCTTCTTCTTCATCTTCTTTTTTTCTTTTTCTTCTTTCTCTTCTTTTTCTTCTTTTTCTTCTTCTTCATCTATTGCCTCTCTGTTAATTAGTTTTTTAAAAAGCTGATGAATATTAAATTTATAATTTCAATAATTGTATTCTCTCCGCGAAGGCCAAGATCCGATTTCCGCCAGTGCACTGGAATTACTTTGGCTTCATAGTTTAATAGAGGAAAAGTTGGAGCAGTGTGCACTTTTGACCCTCCGGAAATTCCCCTATGGAAAGGCGGATGCAGAAGCGCAGTTCAGCTCCCTTGCTTCCATGTCCAATAAACCCCCTCTACGTCAGAAAATGCTTATTCCTTCTTGTTAGACTTCCGCGAGTTCATCGCTTGAACTTTCTGGGTGCAATGCAGAGAACCGTAGTGTATTTGTCCTACCCAGTATTCTTATTTAATACCAAGAATATTTTGTTGAGTAAGCCCAGCAAAGTTGTAACAAATAGTGAGGAAAACAGGCAGACATGTATAGGTGCAGCTGTACTGCTAAATAGCATCAAGTTAGAATGTAAAATTGGTCTTACTATCACATAACAGAAGGACGGGAAAAACCTGAAGCAGATAATTCTCAAATGAGAATGGCGTCTCGCCTTATTGCATTTCTTTGGCTTGGATTCATCATTTCAACTTTCGGTAAGTTGGGATTATTTTCACGCATAGTGATTTTTTTACAAAACTAAAATTAAAGGTAAATGGCAAGGGGCTTGAGCACGCGATCAAGCGAGAGAGCAAATTTGAAAGAACAGGTTAAAACTATTATTACAAGTTCGGGGCAAGTTCAAGTGCTTTCAGTGAACAAGATTTACTGACGTGCGAATATGGTTGCGTGAATTATAATCAGTGTAGTAAAATCACGCAAAACCGTTATAACGGTTTAGCGTTATATTTGCTGACTGTTACGTAAGCCCCGCACAGCAAGGTCGAACGGTCCAGCGATTTTCCTAGTCTCTTATTAGTCGTTCGCCCGTATTTGACCCAAGTGTTGTGCATACTGAAAAGGAAGACAGAGAGAAGACAAACAAAGAAATACATAAGGAAAAAAGGAAGACAGAGAGAAGAAAAATAAAGAAATACATAAGGAAAAGGATGACAGAGGGAAGAAAAACAAAGAAATGCATAAAGAAATAAAAAGAAGATATAAAGAATAAAAACAAAGAAATACATAAGGAAAAAAGAAGATATAAAGAATAAAAACAAAGAAATACATAAGGAAAAAGGAAGACAGAGAGAAGAAAAACAAAGAAATACATAAGGAAAAAAGAAGAGTGAAGAAAAACAAAGAAATACATAAAGATATAAAAAGAAGATATGGAGAATAAAAACAAAGAAATACATAAGGAAAAAAGAAGATGGAAGAAAAACAAAGAAATACATAGTGAAAGGAAGACAGAGAGAAGAAAAACAAAGGAATAAGGAAAAAAGAAGAGCGAAGAAGAACAAAGAAATACATAAAGAAATAAAAAGAAGATATAAAGCATAAAAACAAAGAAATACATAAGGAAAAAGGAAGACAGAGAGAAGTAAAACAAAGAAATACATAAGGAAAAAAGAAGAGCGGAGAAAAACAAAGAAATACATAAGGAAAAAAGAAGAGCGGAGAAAAACAAAGACATACATAAGGAAAAAGGGAAGACAGAGAGAAGAAAAACAAAGAAATACATAAGGAAAGGAAGACGGAGAGAAGAAAAACAAAGAAATACATAAGGGAAAAAGAAGAGAGAAAAAAAAACAAAGAAATACATAAAAAAAAAGAAGACAGCGAGAAGAAAAACAAAGAAATACATAAGGAAAAAAAGAAGATAGAAGAGACACAAAGAAATACATAAGGAATAAAGAAGATAGAAGAAAAACAAAGAAATACATAAGGAAAAAGGAAGACAGAGAAAAGAAAAACAAAGGGATACATAAGGAAAAAAGAAGAGCGAAGAAAAACAAAGAAATACATAAAGAAAAAAAAGGAAGATATGGAGAATAAAAACAAAGAAATACATAAGGAAAAAAGAAGATGGAAGAAAAACAAAGAAACACATAATGAAAGGAAGACGGAGAGAAGAAAAACAAAGGAATACATAAGGAAAAAAGAAGAGCGAAGAAAAACAAAGGAATACATAAGGAAAAAAGAAGAGCGAAGAAAAACAAAGAAATACATAAGAAAAAAGGGAAGACAGAGAGAAGAAAAACAAAGAAATACATAAGGAAAGGAAGACGGAGAGAAGAAAAACAAAGAAATACATAAGGGAAAAAGAAGAGAGAAGAAAAACAAAGAAATACATAAGGGAAAAAGAAGAGAGAAAAAAACAAAGAAATACATAAGGGAAAAAGAAGAGAGAAGAAAAACAAAGAAATACATAAGGAAAAAAAGAAGACAGAGAGAAGAAAAACAAAGAAATACATAAGGAAAAAAGAAGATAGAAGAGAAACAAAGAAATACATTAAGAAAAAAGACAGACAGAGGAAAAACAAAGGAATACATAAGAAAAGGAAGACAAGAGAGAAGAAAAACAAAGAAATTCATCAGAAAAGAATGAAGATAGAGAGAAGAAAAACAAAGAAATACTATAGTACTGCTGCCACGCCAGCCGTGTTGGTCATCATACACACGTGGATATTTGACAAACAACGACTGTCATTGCATCTATCAGGCGTTCTTTTCAGCTGATTGCAAAAGATGAATTATGATTTTGATTGATTTATAGCAAAACGCCACGGGGAAAAAAAATCGGCGCAGATAGATTGATCAAGTATAAATTTTTCTTTAAAAGTATCGTATTTTGCAGCCGTCCCTTTGCTTTTAAAGCCGTCCCTGTGAATTTAAAGATTGAGAACGCATCTTGGAATCGTTTATGCCTTCTCCATTCACATAGGGTTTGCGTGCAAATTCTCTTGCACAGTGGAGCGCGGAGAGTGATCTCCTGGTAATCGATTAACTATTTTGACCTCAATTTATTACGGGTTTGCGTTATAACGGTTTTGCGTGATTTTACTACACTGATAATGCCGTGAATTACTGACGGCAGATAGAGAGACCTCTCGAGGGGAGATTATAGTCCAAAATGATAAGACAAACAGCCAGAAAGTAAATTGCATTTTTTTTTTTTGCAGAATAGATTATTTCCGTAGACATCAATTTTCGCATATTTGTATCAATATCCATAAACGCGGCCTAGAATAAAACAACTGAACCTGGAAATTTGTTTATTTTGTTCATATTTGAACATCAATAGTCCAGCCTTGAGGATTCTAAAAAGATATATGTTTTTTTCTTTTCCAATATTTTTCATTGTTTTAAGGTTCTCGTGGCGACGTTGGAGTTTCTATCCAGGCAACTACTTTTCCAGTCGATGGAGAAGATATTACACTAGCTTGCACCTACAAACCTACATCCGACTATCGACTCGTAATATGGATAAAGGATAATATGTCTGTGCTGGCTTCTGAAAGTTGTTATAACACCTCCTGTCGGGTGAAAATTTCAATTTCTACGAAGTTCGACTTCAGTACAGATTCTACAAGCGCATATCTAACAATCTTCGATTTGAACAAAGATGACAACGGGAATTACCAATGTAAAGTGACGACTACACTGCCATCACAGTATGATAACTACGGAGGATCAAGCAGCGTTAACATAACAGTAAAATTACCAGGTAAACATTCTGATCCCGTTCTTGACCATGGTCAATGAATCAAACTACTTTCTTTAGTGAATGCTTTATACGTGCTGGTATAACATACATACACAATTTTGCTTATTTCCCGAAGCCCTACTCGTTTTCTTGTACAATTTCCTATAGCAGCTTACGAGTGAAACATTCAAAAGGGTAGTTATCAATAAATGTTCACTTTTCTTTGGAACTATATTGGAACAACTGTGCTGCAATGGCACAGCTGAGCAAGGCGCTCCTTCCAATATTTTGTTTTTCCTCATGTAATCATGTATGTTATTATATAAATGTTTCTACATTTGGTAAATGAAATGAAATCAAATCAAATTCTTCATTTCGTGACAATATATTACACGATTTAAAATTATTGTTAAGCTTATGTCATGTATGTATTGATGAACCAAGAGATACCTACAGAGTTCCTGATTTAGTAAAAAAAAAAAAAAAAATGGAATTAAATGTAACTGGATATTATTCTACAACACCACGAGTTCCACAGACTTCCCATTACTATTCATCAATATACACACAGATTGAAGTTCATTCCTATCTCTGCTGAAAAAAAAATAATAATAATGGTTTTCTCTTCATACTGTCTGTTATTTTTAGTCCCGCCCATGAGACTTTTCATACGTGACGATGTATACATGTATGGATATTACAACAATTCACCTGTAACAATGATAGCTGATGAGCCGTATAATATCACATGTGTATCAGAGGGTGCAAGGCCTCCTGGTATACTTGCATGGGAAATACCAGACGACGTAGCTGTCGTTTACAGAAACCAGTCTGATGTCCTACGAAGAGACAGCTATGTCTCCCTGAAAATGGCTTCCGTACTACCAAGCAGATATGACGATGGAAATATCATCCGTTGTATGGCATCACATCAGGAACTTAAAAAGAGTATTCTGTCTGCAGTTTACTTAAATGTTCACGGTAAGATTTTTTTTTTCGTTTTTAAACAAATCATTCTATCAGATAATGTTAATTTTTGTTCAAGGTTGTAGGAACTTACTTTCATTTGACAGAGTTCCCTTTTTTTTAATTCCGGATTTCGTGTTAGAAAGGGACGTTTCATTGTCGGTGGTGAAAGTAAGCTTTGATCTGTAAGATGTGACAAAGAATAACTACGTGACTGCCCCCAAATCATCGAATGGTTTCTAAAGTAGGCGAACTCACAGTTTAATTATGAGCATGCCAATTATATTAGACCATTCTGAAGACAATCTTTAAATTGATAGCTACAAATACCCTATTTAATAAGATGGTAAGATTTTTGCATAGCACATAATAATGCATATATTATTTTTGTTGTTTTAATGAAAAAGTTAAAAATCAATTTACAGTGTACAGGATTAATTGGTAATTGTATTCTGCTCTTGGTAGAATATTAAACGCCAAGTGAATGGATAAACTAATTTCCAATTCACAAAATTATTAATTTCGTTAAGCATTATTTTCAAATGGGACCACTAGTAGGAAGTAATGCCTTTGAGTAATTTTACCCCCCCCCAAAAAAAAAAAGAAATAAAAAAAAATGCACACTTACTTTACAAGTGAATTAAATAACTGCAATCGATATATTCTACAGACAGCCCGGATCCACCTTATAACCTTTCAGTCAAGCCCTATCAGACGACGTCTTTAACTCTCTTCGTTGCCTGGTAACCTGCGTGTCTAATGACACGGAAGAATGAGAACAAGGCAATATCACTTTTCTTTCCTAAAACACTTCGCAAACTATAAGGAAATCCTATTATTATGAGATTATAATGATCGCATGGAAGTAGATCAGTCGAAAGATTTAAGACCTATATGGTACCTTATTAGCAGGACATGGTGTTATGATGGCATGTTGTGGGCCCTCTTCCTATCAATAGAGGAAATTAAAACCTAATCCTCCCTCCTCCTGCAGTCATATGCTGTTTTCTTATGATCATTAGTTTTAATCAATAATTACAATCTCACACTGTATAACAAAATTCATGATAAAAGGCTACAGTGCAGTTGTTGTTGTTTTTAAGTCTTGGCAGTTCATTTAACGTGTTCAAACGTACTTTTATTTCAAACTACACTACTAGAATACAATTTTTACATTTGTCAGAGGCCCATCGCTTAAAAGAAAGCATTACATGTAGGCACACATTTAACATTAACTCGCCAGCCGAACTTATAATGCAAATACATTTTATTATCACGAAATTAAGTAATATGTTATAAATCATAAGGTTATGATGAAGCAAATAATTGGAAGAAGAAGAAAATCACTAAAATGAATATATCAAACAATAATTGTATGTAAACATAACCTCTAAACGACAAAGTAAAGTTTTTTATAACAATAAACAATGATGTGAAGTAAGAGGAAATAATGAAAGAGAAATAGTTATTGAATATCTATATACACGTAATAACAAAACAAGGAATAAATTCGTGCAAATGAGTGTGTGACTGTTTGGCTGTCTTGCTATTTTAACAAGTTGGTGTGCGTTTGTTATTTCGCTTTATAGATATACACTGCGTCCCTGAATAAAACTGAAACCCTAAAACAAAGGGTTATTGTGACCACACTATTATTCATTTCCCATAAACTAAAAGCGTTATGCTTTTAAATGATACCTTGATGGCATCCATCCGTACATTCTTTACCGAGCTGCGGCATTTTGAAAATGACATGTAAAAACTCAGTTGTGCCAGATTTGAGTAAAACCGTGAAAACGTTATAGGATCACAAGCGAAAATAACCCAAATGTTACATGATTTTTAAAAACCTGCGAGAAGACTGTTTTCAAGTGTTTCTTTCAATAGCGATGGTAAGTATAATGCCCCCATCATGAAATAAAGGATGGTCAATGTTTTGTTGATGGTGGGGATAAAGAAAGGGCATGTTTTGTATTGAAATGGTACCTGCAATCGAAATGAAAAGTAATTTTGTGAATTTTGAAGAACTTCAATTTCTTTTAAGAACAAAGCAGACAGAAAGGTGATATATTTCATAAAAGTAAAGACAGTGGCACTTTTTATTGTCATCAAAAGGAAATACAAGGTTGAAAGGGCACATAAGGCAGAACAAATATCAAAATTATGGCAATTTCCCACCTCAGGAGGGGCACCTTTTCTATCACAGGAGGGACACTTTTTCATCTTTTGAAGGATATTTACAGATTTAGGAAATTTGGGGGCGTACACCCCTGCCACCACTGGAAATTGGTTTTATGAATTTCTGATTGAATGCATGTCATCACACGGAGGAATTTCACGTATCATATTTCTTAAAACTGGTATTTCCCTTGTGTCATGTTCGCATGTGATCCTAACGTTTTCACGGGTTTACCCAAATCTGGCACAACTGAGTTTTTACATGTCATTTTCAAAATGCTGCTGCTCGGTAATGCATGTACAGATGGATGCCATCAAGGTATCATTTAAAAGCATAATACTTCTAGTTTTTTGGAAAATAGATAATTATTGTCATAGAGCACATAATGTGGTGACAATAACCCTTTGTTTAAGGGTTTCGTTTTTTTTTTTTTTTTTTTTTTTTTTATTGATGCATAAATATGCATAGATTGTAATAAAATAGCATTAAAAGTGAAGAAATATACTCTGAATATCCATTTAACATAGTCATTCAGCTAAACTGACCTCATTCACTAATATGTTACAAATGTTAGGGTGCTGGTATAGTTGTTTCTCGATATACCATTGGAAATGTGTATTTTGCATAAATTTGCATAAATTAAGACAAATAAGCACTAAAATGAATAAATATCATTAGATAATTGCAATTGTTGATATTTTATTCTAACTAACCGATTTAATCTTTGTGTTACAAAGCCCTGCAAATTTATTTTGTGAGTATATCATAGAAAATGAATATAATGTAACAATTTCATCATACTCACCTGGATATAACAAATTTAAGAAACTTTATATATTTCAAGACAAACAACTGAATTCGTGTTTTTTACATAAAACTTGCATAAATTATCATTTTTAAATAGGGTGCCATTCACCGATTTCGTGGCACCATATCCAAAATTAATACTTTTGATACATATGACTCACAGGCAAAAAAGTGCGCTTTTGTAAATTCTGTCCCAAAAATTTTGTTAACTGACCTGACTAATAAGAAGCCAGGGAAGAGTATTCAAGCCATTTGTATCAGCAAGAGTTGGAGAAGTTCAAAGTAGTTCTGACCCAAGTCAGTGGAGGCATGTCCCAGGTACACTGAATCCAGCCGACGACATATCAAGAGGTATCTCTGCCAATCAGCCACATGACAGATAGAAAAAAGAGCCAGAATTATTATGATTGCCTGAAGAACAGTGGCCAGTAGATGAAGTAAAGCTGGATCAACGCACTGGAGATGAAGAGAGATGTAAGGTTAAAGCAGTCATGCATGTAACCAGCACAGACATTATTGGCTGCAAGACAGTGTCTAACTGGAAGCGACTCTTACGAATAACAGCATACGTCTTCCGATTCGTTCGAGTTTTGAAGAGTAAAGTCCAGAAGAGAGCTGTATCAGATGACCGAGTCACTCTTACTCCGTCAGAGTTGATTGAAGCCGAGAAGTACTGGGTCAAACGAGCACAACTCTGTCTACTTCCCAGATATGAAAGAGGAGAGTTCAAGGTGCTCACTCCCTTTTTAGCTGACGAAGGCGTGATAAGAGTAGGAGGTAGAGCAGAAATTCTGATGACATCATATGAATCTAAACATCCATCTCTACTTCCATCAAGCCATCACGTATCATTCCTGATCACACAATACATGCATGAGTTAGGTCACTACGGTGTAGCCACAACAAGCGCAAAAACCAGGAGGAAGTTTTGGATTCTACATGGTGCTAAACTGGTCAAGACAATCAAATTCCGATGTGTGGTATGCAAAATGAATGGCCAGAGGCCAGAGACACAGATGATGGCGAATCAACCAGAAGAGAGCGTTGCCCCATTCACACCGGCATTTCATTTCACATCTGTCGACTATTTCGGACCAATGCTGGTGAAAGTAGGCAGGAACAAAACAGCCAAACACTGCGGGGTTATATTTACCTGCCTAAATACAAGAGCTGTGCATCTTCTGCCCTCAAAGGGGGACAGAGTGGAAGTTTACAACAATTGATTGATTAACTTTGTGAAAAATTGTAAAATCAGCTCAAATGCCAGTGAATTGTGTGCAGTCCTCTAACTACATATATAATTAAGGATATGTGAAAGTATGAGAGAAAATGGAACGCGTTCTATCCTAAAAAAAGAGAAAATCGCGATCAATCGCTAGCGCAAGTCGCTCGGCTTCTTCGCTGCGCTGCAGTCACAAAAACCAAGCACCAGCGCTTGGCGATTTCAGAGCGGGTTTCCAGCCCGTACGGTATTCTGTGATAGAGCGAGGTATGCCAACCGTAAGAATCCTTTAGGGTTCGGTGGTACTCTATCCCGACATCAATGTTCAATCGTAAATATCTTGATATATAAACGACCGATCAGCTTTTAAAACTCAGGCGATTCCTGTCTGAGCTAAAGGTTTGCAATTATGATTATAGCATTAGTTGGAACAGTGATTTTCTTTTTTTCAATCCTGGGCAAAGTTAATCAATGCCTTTAAAGAGGTGGCGAATCTAGTAAACCAACGACCGATTGGCAGGGTCCCGAACGACCCCGACGATGGTACATACCTCTGCCCGAATGGCATGCTGCTCGGGAGATCATCAAGCGCTGTACCACAAGGACCGTTCCGTGAAACGCGAAACCCAAGACATCGCGTAGAGTTTGTGCAACAGATAGTTAACGCGTTCTGTAAGAGCTGGAATGGGGATGTTTTTCCATTACTAGTACCTCGCAGAAAATGGAACACTGAGAAACGAAATGTACGGATGGAAGATATTGCTGTAGTTGCAGACGACATTGCGATTAGAGGAAAGTGGACTCTAGGAAGGACTGTACATGTATATCTAGGTGCCGATGGCGAATTCGTAATGTTAAGGTTGAAACTGCAGACTCTGAACTGCGAAGGCCAATCAACAAAATTGTAGTTGTATATCCGGTAGAGGTATATGAAGATTATGTTAATATCAAGGTTAAACTAAATGCTGTGCATTTAGTAGAGTATGTACAGTTAACTTTGCGTACGTCGAATATGTTGGGACCACAAAAAATAGTTCGACTTATGCTAAATTCGACTTATGCGACTTCGAGTTATGCAAGGTTAACTTTAGTAGTATGTTGTTGAAAAAAGGGATTATTTGCAATTTTTTAATTTCCCCCTTTTTGGGCGGGGAGGATGTTTCGTTGAAACAGAATTTTCTTTTCAGTGAATTTAAAAACACCTTATATTTGTCTTCAAGGTCACCATGATTTTCCCAAGAATCTTCTCAACTATAAATTTCTGACTACAAGATAACATGTTGAAATTTGTTGGGATCAAAACTCCCCAAATTTGTCTGATGTTGCAAGTTAATATCGCCCAAAGAATTGAGTTGATGGATCGTTGAAGTTATAGTAGACTCAGAAGAAACAAAGTTAACATCGCTTGTTGTATAGAGGTTTGGAGTTTTGATATGGACTCCATTCCTAATTATTCAATCTGTAATGAAAACAGAGAGGAAATACACATAGTTTAGTGAACTGATGTTCAGAATTACTCATCTTCTTGTTTTACAATAAACAGTAATTTGTCCTCAATGTGATTTGTGTGATTTCTTTGCATAACTAGTTGAATAAGTATACCAAAATATATTATCTGAATAATCAACTGCTATAGTTGATATAGCTACATGAATATGTAAAAGTTCTTCAATACTTTCACCATTCTTGCTTGGAATAATTAGTTTGCTATTAGTTTTCCAGATATACTGTAAATATTCACTGTTCTAAAGACACCAGATATCAATCCTCTCAAAGGAAGCTTTAATATACAAGAGAATTTGCACGCAAATCCTATGTGAATGGAGAAAGCATGAACGATTCCATGATGCGTCCTCAATCTTTAAATTCACCGGGACGGCTGCAAAATACGATACTTTTAAATAGAAATTTACACTTAATCAATCTATCCCCGCCAATTTTTTTTTTTTTTTTTTTTTTTTTTTTACCATGGCGTTTTGCTATGAATCAATCAAAATAATCATTCATCTTTTGCAAGCAGCTGAAAAGAACGCCTGATAGATGTAATGACAGTCGTTAGTCCAATATCCACGTGTGTATGATGACCAACATCTTCATTCTTTCCTGATGAATTTCTTTGTTTTTCTTCTCTCTTGTCTCCTTTTTTTCGTACGTATTTCTTTGTTTTTCTTCTCTGTGTCTTCTTTTTAGTTCTTTATATATTTCTTAGTTTTTCTTCTTTCTGTCTTACTTTTGCTTTATGTATTTCTCTGTTTTTCTTCTCTCTGTCTTTTTTTCTTTATGTATTTATTTGTTTTTCTTCTCTCTGTCTTCCTTTGTCCATATGTATTTCTTTGTTTTTCTTCTTTCTATCTTCTTTTGATTTATTTATGTATTTCTCTGTTTTTCATCCCTCTGTCTTACTTTTTTTCCTTTGTATTTCTTTGTTTTCCTTCTCTCTTGCTTCCTTTTTCCTTACGTATTTCTTTGTTTTTTGCTCTCTCTTGTTTTTCCTCATGTATTCCTTTGTTTTTTGTTTCTCTCTGTCTTCCTTTTTTCCATATTGCATATGAATTGGTCAGCTCTTTTAACAGTATTTCCCCACTTAGATTTATCATTTAAAATCATATTTTTTTTGTATTTTTCCCCATTACACCTATATATTTGACTATATCAATATGGTTTTATGTAATTTGAGGTTGTTGTTTTTTTTTTTTTGGTTTTTTTTAAGTATTAGAACCAGCATACACACTTTTTTAAAGATTATAATTTTCAAGCAATGTAAGACTCTGGATGCCATTGCTGCTATTGCATATTGTTACAGTTATCACTTTTTAGCATAATTTTTCTCTGTAATCGATTATTCATTTCATTTCATTATTGATCAAATTAATGTTTTGTTTGAATGGTTTATTCATGGTATGTAACTTTTATTAGCTTGTCCGTTGACCCTTTTTAACTGTACAATATTTTCATACATAAGTTAATATAAATTCCATATTTATATGTTATATATATATGCAAATGTTGATCTTTTATTGTAAATATGACATTATTGGTCTTTTGATTTTTGTCATGTGATTTATTGCCAATAAAACCGAAATTGAAAATTGATATGTATTATTTTGTTTTTCTTCTCTCTGCCTTCCTTTTTCCTTATGTGCTTCTTTGTTTTTCTTCGCTCTTCTTTTTTCCTTATGTATTTCTTTGTTTTTCTTCTCTTTGTCTTCCTTTTTTCCGTATGTATTTCTTTGTTTTTCTTCTCTCTGTCTTCCTTTTTAATATGTACAACCCTTGCGTCAAATACTGGCGAACCACTGATAAGAGACTATGAAAATCACTGGACCGTACGACCTTGCTGTGCGAGGCTTACGTAACAATCAGCAAATTTAAACCCGGAATTCTATGGAACTGCGGTACGTCACATGCACAACACGACGTAGACGAAGCTCAAGGCGGGTTTAATCATGTACCATAGAGTTATGGTCTGTATCACCTACTCGCAGTACAGTGTACAGTAGAATAATAGGTCTGCACATGATAATAACGCGATAACGTGACAACTCAAAAGTATTTTGTTGCAAGTGCCAGTCAAGTCGCAAGTATTTTGTTGCAAGTCCAATTCAAGTCGCAAGTCATTCGGGCATGTAGCAAGTCAAGTCGCAAGCATATTGATACGTTTTGTCTCATTGACCAACGCCCCTAGCGTCCGATGCAAACAGTGCAACGTTGTAGACAATGGGATTTCACAAAAACAGTAATAAAAAATCCATTTCTCATTTAAACAAAGAGCACATTCACCCGAATAATCTTTGATACTCTATCCATCATTGGACCCGTCATGTCCTATACGATTTGAAAGTTCACCCACCGTACCCGATCAAACATAAGTCTTCAAGTCCCTTAATATAGTCAATGGGGATTTGACAACCTCATCTTCCAGCGCCATTTGTCACGGAACTAAGCCATAAGGAAGCAAGCACAGCCAGGATAGAATGCCTCAATTATCGTACATCAGTCCTAATTGGCTGGTCACGCCCATTTCTTCCAACCCCCACCGTACCTGTCCTATCAAAGAAGAGCATTTTTTTTTTTTTACAAGCCAAAGCATAAGCTATGAATATTCAAGTATTTTGTTGCAAGTCCAAGTCAAGTCGCAAGTCATTCGGGCATGTAGCAAGTCAAGTCGCAAGCATATTGATACGTTTTGTCTCATTGACCAACGCCCCTAGCGTCCGATGCAAACAGTGCAACGTTGTAGATAATGGGATTTCACAAAAACAGTAATAAAAAATCCAATTCTCATTTAAACAAAGAGCACATTCACCCGAATAATCTTTGATGCTCTATCCATCATTGGACCCTTCATGTCCTATACGATTTGAAAGTTCACCCACCGTACCCAATCAAAAATAAGTCTTCACGTCCCTTAATATAGTCAATGGGGATTTGACAACCTCATCTTCCAGCGCCATTTGCCACGGAACTAAGCCATAAGGAAGCAAGCACAGCCAGGATAGAATGCCTCAATTATCGTACATCAGTCCTAATTGGCTGGTCACGCCCATTTCTTCCAACCCCCACCGTACCTGTCCTATCAAAGAAGAGCATTTTTTTTTACAAGCCAAAGCATAAGCTATGAATATTCATGTGTGTAGCGTGGGCGAGTCCACTATTGACAGAGGGTTGAAGTCATGAAGCAATCTGAACGCAATTAATATCAGCAAATTTTATGAAGGCAACAAACAATATCACCACACAGAATTACGAATAAGTGGTACTGTACTGTACACACTAAGAATTAAAGGTGCACACATGGTGCAAAAATTCAAAAAAAAGGTGCAATGTGTAGCAAACTTCGTAAAAGGTACAATATTGTACCCTTTTGAGTAATATCAATGATAAATCTGAAGAGGGTGCAAACTTGTAACTTTTGTTAGTCTCAAACGTACGCTGCGTTATAACGTGTAGTCTTTTGTTTGGTGTCCTTTTTTAGAAATTATTCAAGTTTGCCATTAAATATAATATTTCATCGGTTATATTATGACATATTGTTGTAATAACATGTTCATCTGCAAACTATTTAGTCTCATAAATGAACTGTACTTTCGAGGACAACTTTGAACGTTTTGGTCAAAAGACTACGTCAACTTCGCCCGTCTAAACATCATTGGCCAATGAAAGCGATCGACAGAAAATGCCCACGAAAATGCTGAACATGAAGTTAAACAGGGTAAGTGTTACAGTTTCTGCCTCAGTATTTCTTTTAGAATTGCATTTAATTTCATTATAACCACATTTTAAGCTCTATTTTCTTCAAATGTAAATTATTTGATTCATGAATTATTGAAATAAAATAAAAAATAAAAAATGCCATATTCGTATCGCTTTAATACGTGCGCCATGATTGGCCGATCAATCACTGAGCTGCATATGCATATTGCTCGCACGAAATTCAAATCAAATTCAGCCGCGCGATATCCTTTCTCTGGTGAGCTTTCAGCGTTAACAGTAAGCGTAAAATATGTTTTTATGTCTTGTAGAATATGACCTCTGTGTAATCAAGTCATGGCATGACATCATGTGTATTTTGATATATATTTCACTCATTTAAACACAAAATAACAGTGTAAACAAGATCGAGCAACAATATTTACGTATGTCAAGATCCCAGTCCCATCTGTTCAATTTTGTGTAACGTTTTTGTCATGACAAGTTCAAGATTTTCAAACGGAGAATACCGTGGACCCTGAATTACCTGAAAAAGGAGCTTTAAACGGATTATTCAGTCAATTTGGTAAATTGAGCCGATTCCTTAAATAGTAGATCCTAGGCCTAACCATGCTAACCAATTCAATGGTAATATGTAGATCTAGATATATGAGGAAAAATCAAATTATTGTGATTTTTCCAGCTACTCATCGCCGCATAGTCGGTTTGCACAGCAGAGCGATACGACCGTTTCTGTCTCTAAGTGAAGAGCTAATGAACGAGAGACAGAATTTTCGGTCTAATTCACACCAAGTTATCATGGTATGGTCATTGACCACTAAGAACGAACTATTCCAAAATACTACTGCATTTTCTATCGCATGTATTAAATCTGTATGGGGGGGGGGGGGGGGGGGGAATAAGATAAATATTTCAAATACTTCCTTTCAAATTCAGCTCTTAAAAATCTCATTCTTACTTTGAATGGCCGTTAGGAAGAACTTATGATATTTCCAGCAAATCCAAAGTCAAAATCATGTCGCAAACAGAAGAAATCCCTGCTGATTTCTTTCGCCATCACAATACATGTTGTTTTCATTATGCTGATGTTTTAGACTAAACTCGGCCAATAAAATTTTGTTCACAAAGAAACTCAGTACCGCGCGCACACTGATCTCTACAATCGCGCACACTGAAAATCGGGACTTTTACGTATGCGCTTCAGGGACCAAATTTTTGCCGACCAAATTTTTATTTTTATTATTTGTATTTATGTATTTATTTATTATTTATTTAATTTCTATTTTTTTTTTTTTTTTTTTTTTTTTGGGGGGGGGGGGGGGGGGGGAGATGTCAGCGCTCGCGGTGACCAAGAAATGTACACAGTGACTTCGATACCCCGTAAATTACGGATTTAATTTTTGGAATTATCTTTTCCAACATCAGTGAGTTGAATTTATCGTATTTCATGGATATGTTAGTGTCGGTATTTGTAAATTAAATGCCGATTTTGAGTGAATTTTGTGCAGTGGTGTTTGAAAGTGTTGAGATGTACAACCGTCCAAGATGTATACACAAAATGCCGCTATGAGTGATCCCGTCCAATGAATCAATGTGGTATTACGCAATCGTCACTCATAGGCCCTTGCCTATGTGGGACTGTGTCAAACATTCACTGTTGCAGTAGTAAAAAACAGACAACAAATTTGATCCAAGCAAGATTTAATTTTCTTGAATTTGCTATTTTACCTAATTCAGGGACTTGTCAACTCTCACTATTTATGCTAAAAATTTGAGGTTTCAGAGTTGAAAAATGAAATTTTAAATAATTATTTTCCTCTCATGTATGAATGATCTAGAATGTACCACTTCCTGCTAATACACACAAAACCTATTGAAGCCTATTCACCCGTTAAAGCTATTGTGGAGTACAAGGTTATCTTCAGATAAGCTTGTACATGCATAAGTGGGCAATCGTTTAATTCTGATCTGAACGCATCTAATCACATTGTATGAGGTGGGCTGAATCTCCATTTTAATATCTAATTATATATAATTGATAACGACATGATGCGTATTTGGTAAGGTAAAATGTAGGTGATTTCTTTTTGTCCATAGGAAGAATGGAGTTTCAAAGTCCTACAATTATTTTCACACATTCTGTATTCACTTTTTAAGGATGATCTCCAAGGAGAAGATGAAAAGAGTTAAAAGTGCTCTCGAGGAGGCGCAACCTGGATAAAGGTGTCATAGAAGATATCATGAGGCGCACTAGGACTCACCGAGCTCAGTATAGAGCCGAGCATGTTGCTTTTGAGGTGGAGGAGTTCCCCATCCTGTAGTTGGAGACTCGGAGTATTGGGTAAGTAGAGGTTTATCAATAATCTGGACTTAATTATCAGAAACTGATAATAGTTGCATACATGTACAAAAATTTTCAGGCAAAAGGAATATTTTAATTTGATTCCCTCTATCTAACTTGTTTTTATGATGTTCAAAGCACACAAATTCATTATGGATGTCAGCTTTAAAGATGAAATTTATTGGGTATGAATATGGTCTTAATATATATACCATTCGAACGATGATGATATGGAGATTATTGTTATGTCATTCCAAAATTTTGAGAAAAATCCGTAGGGCAGAAATCTCCAGTTGAAAACTGCTAAAATGACCCTCCCGAATTTCGCCTCGAACACGTCTCTGAAAAGGCGTGATTTTGATGACGTCACTGACAGGGCAAGCTCAGCTCGAGCGCTCGCGTTCGCGATATCGCGTGTGTACAAATTTTATTTGCCTATACGAGTTTCTCACCGTCATACTGCACACTTCTAACTATTTAATCAACAATGGGAGAAAATCCAGATATCTATCTTGAATTAGATTTTGAAGAGGATTCTACAAGTACTACTGATAGCTCGAGTGAAGAAGAAAGTGACGTTGATGATGGAGAATTGGGTGAATATGAGGAGGATTCGGACAACGCCAACGCTGAGACTGTGCCTGTGCTGGGAGTGGGAGCCGCTCGAGCTGTTGCCGCCGCCGCTTTGGCGTACCAGCACGAACCACTACCGGTTCCAAACGATGCCGACGAACACGAACAAAACCTAATTTCTCAGTAAATCAAATATTTGACAAAAAAAATATATTTGATTAACATATCAACCGCAAAATGCGTAGCTGCAAGAAAGTAAATAAACTAGCCCCTCGTCATGCTCGTGCGGTAGCGAGCGAGGCGAGGGTAAGAGAGACTGAGTTTTCTTTCGAGCCATCGAGCGTGCACTTACTGCTAGGGGCTCAGCTTGTACGTTTATTATTAAACTAGTACTATTTCAAAAGTTTTACGTAAATGATTGGTTGGTAGACTTTGTTTTAATACATCTACGAATATATACCTTGGAAAGTTAGAACAATATCAAAATACCACTAGGGTCTAAAACTTGCAACTATTTGCCTGGCACTGCACTTACGGCCGGGAGAGGTATCTGGTATAGATCTAGACTATAGATCTGGCACTTAGGAGTAGATCTAATAGTTAGACAATCCACATAAATTATATCTTTGAAAATGAGGGTCTGTATATGATATTTCATAATGCTATCACTTAGCATATTTCAGCATTTCCATTCCAAGTCGATGAAAAGAAGGTCTACATCCATCCGTAGTAAAGCACGCAATGCTAACTGCGAGCACAGTGCAGACCTGGAGAGTGCCCTGTCAATGACGTCACGTAAAAATCACCGTTTCGCGGCCGGTTACTTCCGGGTTCGAAGGATTCTGAGAGGGTGTTCTAAAACTGTTGATTATCTAGTTTCCATAGCTCTACATGATAAATAAAGTATTTCACGACGTTTTACACGTGTTATGCTTTAATTTGACATATAGATTGCCGTTTTTGAGGATGTTCAATAAATTTCAGCTTTAATAATTAGCTTTACAAATATCGTCCATTCTTAGGATTATTTTTGATAAATTTCATGGCTTATACTTTCTCTGACAGAACAAAACAAGAACAATGCTATATTATATTTTTTGGAATTTGCAGATTCTGAAAGAGATGGAGGTTTTCCAGACTGCCCTCGAAAAAGTAGCAGAGAAAATCATCCACGTTTGGAGGAATTCGACCCTTGGCTCCACAAGCTGTCTCTTCAAGGAAAATAATGCCTTGGCTTCATCCAGGAGTGTATTGAGGGAGACAAAATGAAAGGTCAGTATTTGTTTAAATGTTTAGAATGCATTTTGCATTGCTCTTCATGGTAACCATTCCAACAGGAGGGGGCTTGAAGCTTTTGTCTTCGAAAAAAATATTTAAATTTTTTCTTTACTTATTCAGACTCTGTCGCAGAACTATCATGTTTTATATGTCTGTATATGTGTTAATAACAGGGGTGTACATCAAGTTGCTGTGAAAAGCTCCTCCACATCAATTGTTGGTTATGTACTTTCATAGATTTAATATAATTTGTCTGATTAACTTCCAGATCTGACACTTGCGGTCTCACTTCTGGCCATACCACACCTGCTTGGGGAGAAGGACATGATGTATGTTGTAGACAAGGTAAATGACAATTTAAACCCTTTCTTCCAAAACATGTTGCAACCACTATTCCATTCTACCATAAAGATACTATTAAGAGATGGTGTAACATAAGTGGTGGGGGGGGGGGGGGGAGTGGTCTGAATCTGATGCAGGAAACTGTTCACTGAAATTACTTGGGGTTAAAGTTTAGAGTATGACACTAGATTTAGCTCCATTTTTTTCTCATTTCCTCTACGCTTTTTCCTACATACTTCTGTAGTTCTATGGAGAATCATAAGATGATTTTACTTAATCATGCACAGTGACCTGGTAAATTTCTTTCCTTCCACATTCTTAGGAACCTGTGACACCAACAACAACTGCAGTGTTTAGAGGAAAGCTGCTACAAGAAGACCTTGTAACTGCAGTCTGGATTGAAGGGGGTGAGGTGTGCCACTTCTCTGGAGCACTCACAGGGTTTGCCACTATGTTTTTCCTCTTTTACATCTATGGGCTTGAGTACCTAAAGCTGGGAAAAAACACCTTAATCTTTATACAACAATATTTGGTCAGACTTGGTATTGACAAGCCTGCACCCCTCAAGGTGTAGCGTTTTCTAAACAAGATTCAATAAGAATACTCTTTGTCATTATCATCTTCCTCATGTGATGGCTGAGGTCTAATACATTTTGGAGAGTTCACTCTGCAGCACCACTCGCTTCTTTCGGTCACAATCTAAATGGTGTATTCTATGTATGTCAAGGTACATGATGCCTGCAATGACATTTATGTGGTACAATGGATGTCAGCCCCTGTTGGGACAGAGTATTCTTCTGCAGATAATTTATGCTACTTGTTCCTTGGCTCCTTCCTTGTTTGGCATAAAGGACACATATATATTTTACAACAGTGGCGGATTTAGGATTTCTAAGGGGGGGGGGGTGGGCAAATTGAAAAAGATTTTTAAAAAAATCAGTTGAGCGAAGCGAGCACAAAACGGGAGCCCAAGTTTTTGTCAATATAGTGAACCGTGAACAAGGCATTTGAAGCCCTTTTTTATTGCATGATAGTTGGTTATTTTAACCCCCCCCCCAAAAAAAAAAACAACATTGCGGTCGTGAAGTGCCATTTGTTTAAAGCCTTAATTTCTTTAAATCCTGGAAATAATTATAACCCACCTATTGTATTTAATTGTGCGATTGAAAGAACCGTCACAAGTGTGAAGTGTGGGCCGAATTTTATTTCATATAGTGACCTGAATGGGGCATTTAAAGCCCTCTTTATTCCCACTGGCCGTTTGAAACCTCATTGCTTCTGGTCTCTGAAAGTTTTTTTTTTTTTTTTTAGGGGGAGGGGCTGCTCTCCCCCTCCCCCCTCCTGGATCCGCTCCTCTTGTACAATGTATGTGTGGCTTCATAACAGGCCAAATGTACACAGTACATGTAGTATGATTTTAGTAGTTTCGTACCTACTGAAAATGTTATATAAGTTATGTACCACATACATGTTGTCTCTTTACAGTAATTTAGATTACTGCAACAACTGAACATGCGCATTTGTTGTTATTTGAATGCCCAAAAATAGAAAAAGAGACTGTAAAATAAAGTGCTTCACCATTATGCACATCACTTGCCTTTTGAATGCACATAAATATTTGGTTTTTTTTTAACTTTCTAGGTTTGAATTTCAAGATGTGTATAAATTAAAAAGCATAATGCATTTCATAATTGTTAATGGAAAAAGTATACATGGAACAATCTGTTTTAGATTACCTAAATGACTAAGCATTCATTAGTTAGAATTGTGTTTCATAGAGTCAGTATTTACTCAACTATTCCCTGATAATGTAGTGATGGAACAAAGGCCTTTTGCTTGTCACCGTTTGTGAACTATTTTAAAGCCAGCTTATATAGAACTATTCATTTTTTTTTTTATTATTGTAAAAATGTCTTGCTAAGTTGGGATTGTTAGAAAGTCATTCAAAGTGCATCTTAACCTCATGTATTCATGTATACGGAATATCATGTATTCAAAGATCAGATGCTCCAATGTATGCTTATATGCCTTATTAAATACAACTCATTCAGTTTTGTTTTAACTTAACATGGAAAAGTATAGCTCTCTGTTTTTTTGTTTGTTTTTTTCTTCAGTATCTGTGTTTGCAAACAAAAGGGAAGGTTTAGAAGGGTTCAATTTTGCGCCCCAAAAGCGTCCCTGTAAGGCGCAAAATCGCACCCTTTTATGGGGGTAAAGGGCTCAATTTTGCACCCTGTGAGGTGCAAAACTGCACCTTCTGGAAAGGTACAATATTGCACCCAAAAAGGTGCTCCTAGTGTTGCATTTATTTGCACCCTTTTGGGTGCAAAATTGCACCCTTTTTATAGGAAAAAGGGTTCAATATTGAACCCTAAATGGTGCAACATTGCACCCTAATAATGGTGCAAAATTGCACCTTTCTGAAAGGTACAATATTGCACCCAAAAAGGTGCTCCCAGTGTTGCATTTATTTGCACCCTAAAAGGTGCAAATTTGTACCTTTATTTCTTAGTGTGTACCGTAGTGCAGGCGCTCCATCGCCTAAAACAGAATGCATACTGTCTGTGCTACACACGGCCACCGCGGTGCACCGGATTATAGTCATACCCCACAACACAAATGGTACAATCTAAAATCTCATCAAACATTGGGAAATTTCAAGCCAAACTTACCTCGAACGAAATATAAAGTTTAACTTACCATTTCTCGATTTATTGACTTCATATGTTGATTACGACATTTGAATTACCACCTCGTCTATGCACCATTTGTGGCCAAAAATTGTAATTTGGCTCGGTGAACACGAACACGACTCTCCTGGCCATATTGGATCATGACGTCATAATGGCCAATCGCGTAATGACGTCAGAATTTCAGCTTTCACCGCGAGTGCGAGCCAACAAGCAAAATGAGACAGTCGTATCAATATGTAAGCAAATTAGTGACTCGAGTCGCAAGACGTGTCCGATTCGCATGACTCGAGATATCAACTCTGGTGCATTATGTGTAACTTTGTTTGGGAGAATTACATTTATATATTGACTAAATATATATATATATATATATATATATATATATATATATATATATCCAGAATGATAAAAGCATAAGTTATATGTAAAACAATTCAAAAAGTAGACCTAATTGGAAAACAAGGATACTTCATGTATAAAGCAATAACTTAGGAAAACATACATATACGTCGTAAATGAGTACCTATATTTCTTTTGATTTCAGTAATATAGATGCAAGTAAAAGAAACAGCGCCTTCTATCGTTTTAACTTGAAAACAAGATGCCTTATATCTCGAAAAGTGATAAAGTTATAGTTTTGATTATCGGACAAAAAACATTAACAAATTATAGAACCAAATCTCATTTCGTCGCGGGTTGCAAACGATAAATGTTCTATGTAGATACTATAAAACTTCAATTCACTTTCGACGGCACTGGAGTAATTTTATTACTTGATCGTGTTTGCTTTTCTCCTTCAAGGAAAGAAGTCGAAATCGTTTCCCATTTACACTACGAATGGGGTCGCAGATTCATAGAGTATTTGTGTTCATAATCCTCGCGTGCTTTAATGGTAAGTTGATTTTTTATATGATTTTTTTTTCTATCCAGGGTTAGTAATGATGACCTTCTATTAACTGAAAGAAATTCCCTTATTTACTCCTTAGAAGTTCAAAATGTCATTTGTCGAAAAAAACAATCCCGTAAGTTTCAGAAAGCCTGGCAGCTTGAAATTTTAGGGGTTATGAAGGTAAAATCAAATAACAGTTAGGTATCAACTATACTGATGGCTAGTAATGTTGTATTGATTTTTTATACTCCTTTTTTTGTTCTCTTTTCGTTTAATATGCAACTATGATGACAGACCTGATTAGACATTAAGATGAAATTTATCTGGTTATTTTTATAATTTTTTGCAGGTAGCCGTGGGGACTTACACGCATCCATCGCCAATGATGTCCTTCCTGTCATTGGGGAAGATATTGAACTTATTTGCGTCTATTCGTCTCTCCCCAGTGAATTCCTTATGACATGGTGGAGAAGTGATTTCGGGACTCTGGCTTCTTTTGGATGCTCCAACGGTACATCAGGTTGTGAGCAGAGTCATTCGATTTTAGCTACGTTCACTCTGACGACAGATTCTAGTCATTTTAATCTAACAATCAAGGATTTAACAATGGATGATGGCGGTGTATATAAGTGCCAAGTGATCAGCATCGATGGTTTGGAAACGGATGCACTAGAACTTGAAGTTTTGTCGAGAGGTTAATACTTTTCCTAAAATTTTGCTATAACATTAATTGCTATCGAGTAAGAATTTCTTTTTTGAAATATGTTGCAATCATAAATAAAATGAATGAATATAAAATAGAGACATCACAATACCAGCTTTCACTATTTTTCTGCTAAATTCAGGTGCATATTTTTACGAGTGAATGTCCCATTTCATGTGTATAAATTTTGGGCACGTAATGAAAATCGGTGATCCAGCGTTTAATTCAAATTTCATTTATTGTTTGTTTCAACTGTCATCATATTCAGCTCTTAATTTAGTTATTAATTCAATTTTATCTCACCTCCGTTGGGTTTATTCATCGCTTTTCTAATTTTATTGCCTTCTCTCTCTCTCTCTCTCCTGTCAAATTCAGCCAAACTAAATGGAATTTTCATTAGTGAACGAAGCTCTCAGGAGTATTAAATAAATAGTTGTCAAATCAACTAATATAATGAACACGTCACATAAGTTTATTAATTCATTATGCACATCTTGATCTCGTAATCATATTAGTTTTCAATAAATCTTGTATTTTCCCTTCTCTTCTTTATACGGAAATGATCATGAACAAAACCATTCGAAAAGTATAAAGTCCACATGTAACAATATTTTTGGTAGATATGATTATTGAAACATTTATTCTTTTTTCAAGATTTTTCTTCTTTTTTTCAATTTGTCAGCCCCACCTACTGATTTAGTCATGAGCGATAATCGGTCTTCATTGCGATATCTCGACAACTCATACGTTTCCATGAAAATAGGTGAACCACACGACATTGCCTGTACAGTACGAGAAGCACGCCCACCGGCTCTAATACAGTTGCACATCGATTCTGAGGATGTCCAGATTATGGGCCAGTCCAATGTGGTTGAAGGACAAAGCTACAGGTCTTGGAATGTGGCCACAATAACTCCTACTACAGAAGATCATAAAAAAATTATTCGTTGTCTGGTGTCCCATCAGAAACTGCAAAATGACCTCCAAGCAACCATCATTCTCTATATTCCAGGTAATATCTTTTTCTGACGTAAACGGAGAAATCATCCTTTACAAGGCGTATTATTCATCAAAATAATGACTTGCATAAACCTATCCTTGTTCTTGGTATAGTTGTAATTTATATTTATACATGATTAATTCAACTTGTCAAGTGTTTTGATCAGAATTTCTGAGATTTTGGATTTTAAAATTGTTTTGTTTCAGTGAAAATCTTTTCCTTTTTTTTTTCAACACCAAACTAAGGCAGATGCTGTTCATAGCGAGATCTGAATTCCCTAAATTACAGTTTTCGTCCATGACTCCACGTATTCTGCATGGAGGGGTAGTTTTCCTTTGACCACCCTTTTTTCGTCTTTCATCAACCTCTTAAAGACAGATCGATTGTAATTATTTCCCTATTTTAGTCCTACCAACGGAATTACAGCTTTATGCTTATTCAAACACAACCAACGAAACAGGATTCCAGAGTCTCGTCGTCTTTCAAAACGTTCCAGCAGTCATCACCTGCAAATGTTTGGGATCTCGTCCACCTGCTATTCTCACCTGGGAACTTAGGGACACAGTCGTCTCTGATGGCATCACAACTTCCCTTACCTCAAACAACATGGACCATAGGTTATATGATACTGTGAGTAGTCTACAAATGCTACCGAAAAGAAGTCATCATAACAAAATGCTGAGGTGTTTGGCACCTGACGGGCAAAACCAACTTCAGGCAGGAGTGAAATTAGTCGTTTATGGTGAGTTCAGTGATATTATATACTTACCTATCAATATTCAACCTGAAAGTATAAAAATCAACACTAATCATTCGATGACATAAAATCCCTATATCAGTGTTCATGCTTGACGCTTAATAACGTCTCTACGACTCCTTTTTAAAAGGAGAAAATATAGGTAGACAGATGTGTGTGACTCTGCCTGTTAGTTCACCGAACGTCATTTGCATTTCCGTGAGTATAACCTATGTCTTAGAATTTACTTAATGTATCATTTGTATTCAAGGACCACCAGACAGTCCGCAACTACTTGGTACTAGTGGCCTGCAGACTGGAGTATCGGCACCAATCACATGTATTTCCAACAATGGATATCCAGCGCCCATATTTCAGTGGATCCTGGGAACAACCGATGTGACCAATGTGTCACAAACACATGAGGAATTGAATGAAACAAATCGAGTGACTGCCAGGAGTGTGCTTACGTTCATGCCCAAGAAAAGCGACCACGGTCATTATCTAGTTTGTCAAGTCGTTCAGCCCATAGGACATACAGCGTGGTCTAGGAGCGTAAGGAAATTAATCTACATGTCATGTAAGTGCTGGGCTTCTGTTTATCAGTACAATCTTACACGAGCAGGAATGATCTGTTTAAAATTTATGCGTAGCTTGAAGAATCTGTGTGAACCAATTTGTAATGTTTGTTTTCTTTATGGTGTTCTTAAACACCTTAAAGAAAACAAACTTTACTTTTTTGCTTTTAAAAAAGAAAAAAAATAATGATAAGAAGACATTCACAATTCTCAGCAGCTGCTGTTTTGGTTTCTCTATTTAAAAGGGGATTGACAGGTTAATAAAACAGTATTTACATCATTAACATACTTATTTTCCTCATTTGTAAATGTGTACCGTGTCCACGTTTACAAGCTGCTTTTAACAAATTGTCTATATAAAAAGTATTAACCTGATTGAACGTTTTCCCCTATCAAACGGATTAATGTATTTATTTTCACTCCTATTAAGTGGTCAAGGGCGGGTTGCAAATGATTTTGAGATTATGTTAAAATCGTTTCCCTGAATGCGTTAATTATCATCAGTAAAAAATGCTGCCTAAAAGTATATTCATATTGCAGCATTCGTCGTGCAAAGTACAGTTTCCATCCAAGTGAACTTGATCCTATTTTAATAATTACTGTATTTCGCAGAGTGCAACATGTTTCATGTGCCCTGTTTTTTTCCGCAGTTTACATTCTTTTCTCATTTTTTCTGTAGCTTTGTATCCTTGCCCCCTATGCTAAAAATATTTTATTATATCATTCTTTCTGTCAAAATGTACATCGTCCCGTTATTGTCGACCTATCTGTTCGTCGAAGTTTAGGTTATGATGGGAGCGTTTCTGCACTGTTTATATGTCAGGCAGATGATAGACCCCACCCGTCTCATCCAATGGTTCTTTCAGAGAGCGTGGCTTGAAAATGACACCAAAACCGTGATTCACCATAGCGACAAGTGAAAAAAAAAAACACTTTCATCATTGTAGTTTATAGTCAGTATCAGATTCAGTTAGGTTCAGGGCATGCATCCCATGGCAAAACTAATGCCCTTAAATGTAAGTGAGTTTAAAAACATACATATCGGCATCATTCAGTATTGCATATTCGAAAGGGTATTCCTTTCTTTCTTTTTTTTTTTTTATCGATACGGACATAATTCAGAAATAAAACAACATACTTAAAAAAAAAAAAAAAAACGTACATTTAAATGTGTAATCCTTAAAAATGTGTTATTCTTATCTCGTTTCAACCCAGATCCGCCTTCTTCGTTCATCGTCGACCAAAAACAGACGACATTTTCAACGCTCTTCGTTGCTTGGCAACCTGGATTCGATGGCGGGTTGCAACAATCCTTCACTCTGGAATACTGTCGAAACGACACGCAAGTCCAAGAAAATGGATGTGGTTTTTTAACAAACTTGAGAGGTTCATCCTACAAATTGACAGGACTGAAACCCTTTACTTGGTATCGGTTGACTTTGTGGGCGGTGAAAAGCGCGGGAAACAGTAGTACACTCGAGACAGTGCCACAACAGCTCGTGAGTTTCTCTTCATGTGTATTTATATTCCTAATCAACTTAAATAACCCCCCCCCCCCCTCAAAAAAAGAAAAATCCATAGTTGTCTCATCTCTGTGCACTCTCAACAAACATTTAACTAACGACCCCACATTTAAATCAACAGTTAGCTCAGATATGAACCGACCAACTGTATAGAGTTAAACAAATTATTAACAGTTTTAACAAACAATAACAACTTTAAATAATTTACAAATTATTATAAATTATTTAAAGTTGTTATTAACAGTTTTAACAAACAATTAATAACAACTTTAAATAATTTATAATAATTTGTTGGTTAAATAAATTTTAACCAACCCCCGTTTGTAAAAGAAATTGACAAATAGTTTATCAAAATTGGTTAAAAAAATTAACCAACTTTTAATAAAGTTTAAGTAATACATACATAATAGAACACTACTAGAGTATTCTTTGTAACAATTTAGAACAAGGCATACATATTTGTTGTGCAGATGTGTTGTAGATGGCCACTTAGTCCAGGATGAATAGTGATGACTACTGCACTACTAAAGTTTTAAAATGAAGCTACAAAAGGATGTTCCTAATATGTGAAAGTCTCCGAACATTCCAAACTGGACCCTTTCCCAGCATACCAATCGCTATACCAACTCTGCGATATTGTAGATCTGTTTGTTGTACAGTCATATGTGTAGTGGTTTCTTCCATCCAGACAGTCAGTGATAGACAATTTTAGGTGGTTTTAGGTGATAAACGTCATCTGCTTAGAGCAAGAAGGGTGCATATTATATACAAAGTGATAAGAAGTAAACACCTCGTGACTCTTAAAGGTGAGTTTGAGTTTGGTAATGAAAATACATGCCCGAAAAACCCTGAAAATTACACTGAATCACATTATTTGTGACTCTATAAAGAGTTTCAAAATTAGATCAAAATATTTAAAAATATTGTGCTCTCTATCCATGTACCCTTCCTTATCATCATTGTGATACTATCAAGTTTAACATAATGAAAGCCAGGGCTTTCAATCCCTACAGTGCGGTTGGCAGTTCTAACTGCCTAAATAAGAGGGGGTTTTTTAAAGCTTTTTTTTTTTCTTCTTCTTCTTCTTCTTGAACCTGAAATGGGCTTATAAATTTATGAAGTTTGATATCATATAACACTCTTAACCACAGGAACCGGATATTCCCTATGTAAAGCCTATAAGAGAATTCAGTAGTCAGCTGGTTAAGTGTATCAAGTTGCGACACATGACAAATCCTTAAAAATTCTTGAAATGCAGCTCACTACACTGCTAGCTTGATCACTTGATGTCCATCACGCTGGACACGGGGGAGTGATGGCAGTGATTACCATTTTTCAGAAGTATACGGTACACGCATGTAGACGACGTATCACGATGGCAATGCATGCCGCCCGGCTCCGGGGGCCCGACACATAGGAATAGGACTTGAGCGACAATGTATAATCTTTATTCGAATCAAAATGTTTGATTGCCATGCATTATTCGAAAGCAAAAGTGATTTTAGCCTCATTTTGTATTACCGGTTCTGGATAAAACGTGGCACTTCGGAATTCTCCTGGTTAATTTCATCTAGTTAATTTGATCTTAATGGCATGGTGATGGTATCATTATTTAAGTATAACATTCATTGTACTAAATAACAAGAATGTAGTAGTGTCACACAATGATGTTATTACATATTAATCAATTAATCAACGCTTCTTGGACAAGTATACTCTCGAAACCTACTTATGCTTAAAAGCATGGGTAGACAATAATGATTTATTTATCATTGAAATATATATATATATATATATATATATATATATATAAAACTAAAAACGCATCTCAAAATCCAGGTTGTACCAAAACATTTGATCACCACTTGATATGGAGATAAAGCCCGAAATTCCAACCGCGTCCTGTTCCAACGGCTCTAATTCATCTGGATCTGACAACAAAGAATACCTCAGTACATGTGATAATCATGTAAGAGAACGGCGGAAGCCGTGTATACTAATACAGAGAAGAAGGCACTTCAGGAGGAACCTGATGATCCTCAGTATAATAATACTGTTCCCACAACATCAACCATCTGTTCCCGTTGCCATCTACATCTACATCTAGTTCTGAAAATGATGAAATGTCCATCTTTCACGTTTAGGGTGAACGATACCGCAGACAGGTGTGAAACCCAGTATGTTAACACAGAGGAAATGACATCCCAGATGTCGCTGAAGAATTCTCAAAGCAACAGTAAGGTTATCGAGGGGAAAAGAGTTGTAACAACTTATTCTTGAACAAAGTTGTTGTATCCTATGAATACACACATACGCCTCGTTTCACAGTCCGGTGTTTTGTCACTACAAATTGGTGCTTAAAGAGCCAGTCTAATGAGAACTCAAGGGGAAATGAAATCGTGCGGAATTTGCAAAAGGCTCGTTTACTTGTACACATAGCACGCCCGTTGTGCGAGGCCGTCGGACTAATGCAATAAATGATCGGACGGCACGACGTTGACCGAACTGGACCTAGGCAAATACCTCGGGTTTAACGATTCCCAGGCCCTTAGTCTTGTAACTGGTCGTAACCTCGTTCACCCAAACAAGTTTAGTGTAATGCTGAAATATTTCCAAATACAAAACACGGTTTACTTCTGGTTGATTAATCTAGCCATCGCTTCTGCACTGCCCTGCCGCGCCGCGTTGTCGCCACGATTGCGTAACTACCCCAGGCTCTACCAGAGAGCTGGCTCTGTAATTACTTTTCCATATGTTTGATTACTTTCCCATCGCGCGAAATTTAAAACACAAGCCAGTCTTCACCGAACTATCTCAGAGGTGATCTAATATGAATCACATGTTTTAGTACGTGTGATGGAAGTCCTTGTATCGAAAGTGACACGAAGCTCCGAGTATATTTTCCCCTCTAATCGGAAATCGCCCATGCAGGCCCACCAAAGTATCCCTTTAAAGGTAATGTAGAGTTTGGTAAGCCTTCAAAAACTTTTCGTCAGATTGCATGGATTTTTGTTGATAAATAGCAAAATGCTACCAATACTAACATACTGTCAAGATTTTGCCTTATAGAGTTCAGTATTAAACAAATGAGATGCAAAAAATGATTTAATAATAATAATAATAATTATAACATTTATATAGCGCTTTATACTGGTGTTTCTAAGCGCACAGTATTCTTGCTATTAATAGAGTAACCTGAATTATTATTCAATCAAATTGAATTAATATTCATATTTGAGGGGGGGGAAAAAAAAAAAAAAAAAAAAAAAAAAAAAGGAAAATGATGTGCACCTCCATAAGTGTAGACCAACCCACAGCTGAGTGGAGAAAACTAAGCATTAAAAAGATGGGTTTTGAGTAAAGTCTTAAATTGTTCAAGGGAGTTGGCATTGTGGATATATGAGGGTAATCGATTCCAAAGGCATGGGGCAATTACAGAAAAGGCTCGATCACCATAATTGGTATTAGTTCGGGGTCCGCGGGTAAGCTGCAAGGTTGTTGAAGAACGAAGAGGTCGGAGAGAACTAGAGGAGCGAAGGGAGATAAGATCAGAAAGATATACAGGAGACAGGCCATTAATAATCTTATAGGTTATTAGAAGAATTTTGAAAATGATGCGCTGGCGTATTGGAAGCCAGTGCAATGAGCGAAGAATTGGTGTTATATGTTCACATTTTTTTGACAGGGTAACAAGCCTTGCAGCAGTATTCTGAATTCTTTGTAGTGGACGAAGATGGGATTGTGGGATTCCGGAAAAGGTAGAGTTGCAGTAATCAAGATAAGCAGATACAAAGGCATGGGTTAGTTTAGCAGCTGTGGGTTGGTCGAGTAGCTTCCTAATTTTTCCTATCTTGTGAATACCAAATGAAGCAGACCTGCAGACATTTTTGATGTGTTGTTGGAAAGTGAGATTCCTATCCACTGTGACCCCAAGGTCCCGTACCCAATCATTACACTTTAGAGTGCTGGTGTTTCTGTTATCTGAACCGAATAACATTGGAAATGATTCTGTTTTTCTGTGTTTTGAGAACAAGTGGATCATTTCTGATTTCGTTTCATTAAGACAAAGCTTATTATCATGCGACCAGGCTTTTATGTCCTGAAGACATCTGCTGAGCTTCAGTGCAGCATCATCCTTCCCAGTAGGCTTGAGAATGATGTAAATTTGTGTGTCATCTGCATACATTGCGTGGCGAATGTCCTGGTGAGAGTCAATACATCTTGACAGAGGGCTTGTGTACATTATGAAGAGGAGAGGGCCGACTACCGAACCTTGCGGAACGCCGCAGACCAATGGGAAAGGTGCCGATGTGGTGCCATCGATGATGACTTGTTGTCTTCGATTGTGTAGGTACGACCGGATCCAATCAAGAACAGTCCCAGAAATACCAAAGTCATTTTCCAGACGACGCAGCAACAATCCATGATCGATGGTATCGAAGGCAGCTGTGTAGTCAAGGAGAATAAGCACCGCCTCCTCGCCCCTGTCAATGGCCAGGAGAATATCGTTGAAGACTTTCACCAGGGCAGTCTCAGTGGAATGGTGATTCCGATAAGCCGACTGATGAACTGGAAGCATGCCGAAACCTTCAAGGTGATCCTTCAGCTGCGAAGTCACAACCTTTTCTAAAACCTTGCCAATGAAAGGCAGATTAGCAATGGGCCTGTAGTTGACAAGATTATTGTGATCAAGGCTCGGCTTTTTTAGAAGAGGAAGTAGAAGTGATGTTTTCATACCATCAGGGACACAACCAGATGACAAGGATAAATTGATAAACCTTGTGATGGTCGGAATTAGTTCGTCGAGACAGTCCTTTAGAAGCCATGTAGGAATCGGGTCAGAGTTGCAGTGTTTTGATGGCAGAGAACGGATGAGCTTCTGGATGTCTGAATCGTTGACGTGACAGAAGTCTGAGAAGCTATGTTGAGATGGAGTCGGAGAAGATGCAATTGCTGGATCTGAAACTGATGAATTGAAGGAAGATATCACAGTTGATACCTTTTCGCTGAAGAATTCGGCAAACTGATTGGCGAGGTTCTGAGCCGAAGAGTGGTCTGGTAGGCTAGTAGACTGATCTGGCGATGAAAGTGACCGAACAATGCTGAATAGCTGTTTAGTGTCCGACTCTGCAATGAGGTTTCTGAAGTACGAAGACTTGGCATTAACTATACACTCATAGTAGGACTCACATTCTCTGCGATACTGTTCCCTATCAGCACAAAGTCCAGACTTGATCATGCGGCGTTCCGCCCGTCGCCTTCGCCTCTTTGCTTCCGAGATGTCATCGGTGAACCAAGGTGATTTTGGTCTAATCGTGACAGTTTTAACTTGAAGGGGGGCATGTCTATCAATCAGAGACCTTAGGCAGGTGTTATAATGATCAAAGGCCTCAGAAGGACATGTCAGTTCGGAAGGTGGGCGAAACATGGCCCTAATGTCATTCTGGAATGTGTCCAAGACGATGCTGCGGAATTTTCTGGTGGAAACTCTCTTCTTGGGGTTTCGCAGGGAAGGAAGCTTCATTGTAGCAACAATAGCAGAATGATCAGAGGGCAGTGAAGACAAAACATTAACATTAACTACATCTTTGGAGTCCCTAGTAAATAAAAGATCGAGAGTATGTCCTGCAAGGTGGGTGGGACTGCAGACATGCTGCTTAAACCCAAGGGATTCAACTGCATTCATAAATGACTTAGCAAAGTTATCATTACGATCATCAATGTGAACATTAAAATCACCTAAGAGTATGGGAAAGTGGTCACTTATAACGGCACCCTCAAGAAGAGTTACAAACTCCTCACGGAAAACACTGTTACTCAAAGATGGAGGATGATATATGCAGTACATCCTAAGAAAAGAAGATGAGGTAAGATTCAGTGTGATATCAAATAATTCAAAGGAAGAGAAATCTCCATTAGGATTTACAGAACAGCGGCTTGTGGATTTAAATAGAACAAAAATACCTCCACCCCTAGAAGACAAGCGGGGTTGATGAATAAAACGATAATTTGGCAAGCATGATTTCAAATCAGAAAGAATGAGACCATCCCTGTTTCTATCCCCAGAAAGCCAAGATTCCGTAATGACTAACACATCAAGATTTTTCTCCATAACAAGATCAATAACTGCATGTGTTTTATTGGTCAAGGATCGTGCATTCCAAAGACCAAGTCTAAGGCCAGAGGAAGGTGTGGGAGAGTATTGCGATCTGGGGACCTTGCGCCTTCGTCCGCGATGAGTTCGAGGTCGGCGACCGATGCCCAGATCGCACACTCTGCTCCACACCTGCTGAGGTAACAAAGAATGAGGCTGAATGTTCAGCTGACGTAAAGTATTTACATCGTAACAAATACGGCCTGGTGCATGATCAGTTGATAAAGAGCAATTAACATCAGGTTGAGAGTTACATGTATGATATCTATCATTCTGAGGGCCCGGGTTTGTCTGGATATCACCCCCCAGTAAAATACAAACTTGGAAACTAGCTGTGGCATTACCGTAATACAGAACATGTTTGCCACAATACTTCACATTAACTTTCTCAAAGTGTGTAGGCCTATTGAAACGCCATTTACTACCAACACAGGGTTGTTCACTATCACTGTTATTGTATACAGAGGCAACTAGTATGGTACAAAAGAACACTATCAGAAGTCTGAAACACTCCATTGTGACAGTGAAATTCTTTTAGGTGGTTAACACAAAAGACAAATGCAAAGTCACGGCTTACTCAAAAAACACAAAGGAATACTAAGAGCCACTCGAGCAGAGCATTCAATAGGTACTGTGTACAGAAAAGTGAATGCATATGGCAGCACATTAGAAATCAGGTACAGGCAAAAGGTAGGTACAATAAATCAAACATTAAATATATGATAATCTTACCACCTTACTTTCTTGAAAACGTCTACACGACTTCTTGACCAATAAGATATCACTAATCAACAATAAATCTTACAAATAAGCAAAAATAACAGTTGAAATCAAACAAAAATGTGGAGCCTAAAGTGAAAGTGGCTACCCCTATGGAGGCGCACAAAAAAAAAAAAAAAAAAATAAATAAATAAATAAATATTATATACTGGGCCAGGCACGGAAACTCCAAACAACGGCAGCATGCACTATACACTATATACACATACGCGCACGCGCGTGCACACACACACACACACACACACACACACAAACACACACACATCCACAGCCACCAACATTCACACCCCACTCTCACACACAGGTACACCCTCACACACACATGCACACACACACCCTTCACACATACATGTACACCAACTCTACCTGCTTACCACCTGTTTACAAAATGCAGATTACACATTAAATATCAAGCATAAAATTAAGATGACATTACTGTATCCCCCCCCCCCCCCCTCGTAAAAACAGTTAATAGCCAGGTCTAATTCGCTGTTTAAAAAAAAAAATGGCTAAGGACTTTGCAGATCGGCATTCATCAGACAAGAAATTCCATTGAGTTATACCAACGGATACACATGTCTTTTGATAATATTGGGTTTTACATTGAGGGGCACGCAATAACAATCTGTTGGTGCTTCGTGTTACACGTGTTGAGACATTGTCAGAAAACGAATTTACTACATAACTGGGATGGTGCTATACCACTTACACATCTATACAACATGCATATTAGTGACTTTTTAAACAATTTTTTCAGAGTATAGACAAGGCTAGTATTCTAAACACTTGCTCTGATGAAGTTCCCATGTATACCCACTTACAACACATGCTGCTATACAGCAGTTATATAGCATTAAATATATACTTATTCCTTATAATTAACCCAAGTTTTTATTTCATGACTTTTATAACAGAAGCAACATTACATGTGAATGTATCATCAACCATCACTACCCAACAGCATTTACTCCTATCAACTTAAGTTGTCAAGTCATCAACCATACACAAAAAAGCACTTTCACATGAATGCTTTGTTCTCAAACCAAATTGACTTTCACTGAAGAAATTTTTACTATGCAATAAATGTGTCTGTAAATGCTTTTCTACCCATTTCTCCAAAACTTTTGAAACAATCGATAGTAAGGATATTTGCCGATAATTTTCTTTATTATGATCGATCACCGCCCTTAAAAATTTGGCAAATTTTGGCCAAGCACCATGATTTTGGAAAGTGCCCTTTTGACAAAGAAAGACTATCTACATCTGCGGCACATTTCATCATTTTCAACATTTTAACAGAGGTTTCATCACGCCCTATGGCCTTTTTCACAGAATGCCTATCAATTTATTTTACAACAAAATCATAAGAAATTGGAGGAATATCGAAAGTTTGACGATCAAGATCATCGAAATTCCCCTGTGGCAATGGAGAATCAAAATATGATCAATGCTTACATTTCAAATGTCTGCATTATCTATTATTTCACAAAATATTACGTGTAAAACTTGTAGGAAATTTATTACCATTTTTTTATACCAAACATTATTACCTTACCCAACTTTATGCATATGAAATATTGAAAATTACATTTGAGTTTCGTTTTTGTTCATTATTTTTAAAGCTTTATTACTGAGATACTTTCTTTTATTTATCAATGCAATTATTTTACCAGTGACCCAGGGAGAAGGTTTTTTCCTCATTCTGTTACGTCTATATGGCATATGTTTATTAATCAGTGACATTACTTGATTACACCACTTATCCCAATATGTGTCAACGGTGCTATCACAGAACACATCATTAAATTATAAATTGTAAAGATCGTTGACAAAATTTTCCTCCTTAGATTTTTTTAAGTTTCACAATTTGATATCATTATGAACATTCCCAGCACTGCTAGAATGTAAACATGTGAATATCAAATAATGATCACTAATATGAGTTTTTATGACACCTGAAGTAATGTGTTCATCCGGGCATGTTGTATAAATATGGTCAATAAGTGTTCTAGAATGCTGGGTCACACGAGTAGGAAGCTTAATCAACTGTGACAAAAGTGATTTCTGCATTACAGATAAGAGAGCTTGTGAAGATGAATCTACATTATCAGAAAGTAGGTCACAGCTAAGATCCCCCATTGCTATCAGTTCCCAATCAAAATCAAGAGCCTTACTCATCATAGCAGACATTAAATCCAGATGATAAACGGAGGAGTTCGGGGGTGATATATGACACAAATTTAAAAAGATTGGTTTTTATCCAAATTGTTTCTAAGTTAAAGCCAATATCGTTTACATGTTGAAAGTGGAGAGTGTTCTTCATATAAATCATGACATCCCCGCAATGCCTACTTTATATTTACTAAGTAAGTCCTAACCTTCGATATGAAACTGCATTTTCAAAATGCGTCTCAGTAAAACTAATGATATCAAAAGAAGAATTTGTTTAACAAATACTTTAAATCTTCAAGTTTATTTGGTAAGGAGTTAACGTTCAAACGGCACACACGTAAACCTCGTTTTGAAATAACTGGTATACTGCCATCGTCGGCCAGTTCAAGATAGTCTCCTCGATTACTATTACTGTCTAAATTGCAGGGATTTAGAAATACGTCACTTGATTCAATGATGCGACTGCAAAGTTATATAAACTTATTTCACTACTGCTGTGAATGCCATGGGTTGATTCAGTAGGTGTACTACAAGCACTCACACTCTTATGATTTTATATGCCCCCGTTGAGGTGTATGTTATCAGAACCACTCCAGTCAAACTGATATGTTGCGTTACTTTCTTCGATACCACCATTACTAGAGTCAAAAGTAGAATTATATAATTCGCCTGAAACATTCGTAGGCAGCAAGTTGTAGCTGAAACATTCGGGTGACTCGAGCTGCAAATAATTATTGGGTTCGTTTTCCGGCACAGCACTTTTGTCCTTCCACTCCATACAGGTATATATATATATATATATATATAGGTGTAGAAGACAAGTAAATAAAAGATTCCGTGAGACTGAAAAGTTTTCAAATTTTCGGCCATAGGCCTTCATCAGGAAATGATGAAAATTTATTAAGTATCAACAAAAGAGCTTGAAGCGCAAAAATGCTAAAAGCTCCATGGATACTATCGCAACCATGGTAGAGAAGGCTGAGGGAGGACAGAGAGAGAATGACGTAATAAAACGTCATAAAAGAAAAACAAAAGAAAACAAAAGAAAACAAGAGAGGGGGAAGCGTGAAGACGCACAAAACCATGGATACTAGCGCAACCATGGTAGAAGAAAGCTGAGGGAGGAGAGAGAGAGAGAGAGAGAGAGAATGACGTAATAAAACGTCATAAAAGAAAAACAAAAGAAAACAAAAGAAAACAAGAGAACGAGAAGCGTAAAAGCGCACAAAAACATGGAAACTAACGCAACCATGGAAAGAAAGATCCAGAGAGAGAGAGAGAGGGGGGGGGTGACGTAAAAACGTCATAAAGAAACAAAGGAAACGCAAAGAGCTCCAAGGATACTAACGAAACCAAGGTGAGGAAAGCTAAGACAGAAGAGAGGGAAGATGACGTATTAAAACGTCATTAAGAGGCAGAGGGAAGGTAAAGAAAAAGAAAAGAAAATGAAAAGAAAAGAGAAGGGACGTAAATAAACACGTCAAGATAGAGAGAGAGAAGTAAGAAGATAGGAGAAAAATGAGAGCAGCAGGAAATGAAAATGAAAAAGAAAAAAGAGAACAAGGAAGAGAGAAGAAAGAAAGAAAGAAAGAAGAAAGTAGAACAAAGTTCTATGTACTCTGAAATGAACGGAAGGTAACGTTTAAACCAGACGGATGTAATGTTCCAAGTTGAAAGATGATTTTCTCTTCTTGTTTCTTCCTGTCTGTATCGTCTCCTGTACACTTGAATGCCCCGCAGACTTTGAAATATTTACTTGTCTTCTACACTTCATCTAACTACGATTCCGAAGCAGAACTCTTATTTTTTGTTTTTCTTTCTATATATATATATATATATATATATATATATATGTATATATATATATATGAACCGCACCACAAAAGCACCAAAAAGTCGCAACCCGTGATTTTGTGTAAACAGCTAAAATGGAAATTTGGGTTGGAAAATTTAATTTTGGGATTTTTGTTTTTTCTCAAAGATCGTTCTTTTCTGTACCCTCTATCAAAATTTGGAAGCTTAAAAACACAGTAGAAGATGAATTTTCAACAGTTTTACTAGACCAGTTTTTTTCGCACAGTTTCGGTTTCTTCCTAATTCTTCGCCTTCTCGTATTATCTTTTTTTAAATCGGTACCGCTCACTCTCGTAAAATCACTGCAATCTCATGGGCCTTAAATTGCCTTTTCCCTAATAATTTTTTATACTGATAAAAAGAATAAACTCTCAACAATCTCATTACTGATATTACAGTTCACCAATAGTCGCGAAAGCAAATTACAGAGCAGTTTTAAGTTCCATTTCGATTACGAAACAGAGTCTGAAAAAGGACGAACGATCAAGTTTATTGATGTGAGCAAGGAAAGAGTATGTAAGTTCTATGTAAAACAAATTGCATAGGTTAATCAATGTGAACAAGAAAAAGAGTAAGTCCTATTCAAGTCAATTATAGGCTAAATTACAAGTTCAATGTATGATAACAGAAGAACTACACAGGTAACAAACCAGTATTATGTAACAGGAAACAAAGAAAGACACCCCAAAGGAGTGAATAGGCATTGTCTAGTGCAGGTGTCAGGCCACCGAGGTGCGCTTGATAACTCCTACGAAATATCAACCTAATCCGACAAATAGTGGGTGCTATGGCTTTTTGATTCACCCTCCATTGATTTTCTCTCTTGTTTTTTTACTCCGCACGCTTGAATAGGCCTCAACTTTAGAGCTCATTTCCTCCTTATTTAATACCAGCAAACCTCTCTTAAAAGCTCCTTTTATTCCCTGAATAAAAAGGGTCAGAAAGTTTCAATTATAATGAGTCATATATCATTTCAAAGCTGAGACTTTGTTCTATCCAAATATGATAAAATCAGAAAAATTATGTTTTGCTACTTTTGGTGGTTTTGTGGTGCTGGGTCACACACACACACACACACACGTATATATATATATATATATATATATACAGTGCGTCCCCCCAAAAAGTTAACAGAAAAAGTCTCCCCAAATAAATATTTCAAAATGTTCGAAGCAAAATTTTAAACCTTTGAATAGCTTAGGATCTCTTCTATCACATGACACCAAAATATGTGGCAAATATGAAAAGGTGCTAAATCCAGACTTGACGAGATTTTGTATTTCTTCTGGCTGGTATGAGCAATGTTGAGTGTCATGAAAAGGCTTATAAATATTCATATTTGATTAATAATAGACAAGTTATCAAAGAAGAGGTTATGTTCTCTGTATCTCCTTACGTATCTCATGAATATTTTCATGTTTCAGTGAGGAATTTACTGCTTTACTGAGTGTTCTGAAATATTAGTTTTGGCAAGGTTATAATTCCAGCTGGTTTTCTCAGTCAACCGTAAAGTTTTGATGGGATATGTCAAGACATAGAGAAAACACAGCCTATTATTTCATAAATTACCTTTTAATGATCAGAATATGAAAGTTTCTAAGCCTTTTCAAAACTCCAAACTTTGCTGATACCAGACCGAACCAATACAAAGTTTTGTCAACCATAGATTTTGCACCATTTCAAAATAATGTTTTTTGCTCACTCAAGCGTAACATAATTATAGTTAGATGTTTTGGTATCATTTGATAGGAGAGACCCTAAGCTATTCATAGGTATGAACATTTCATGAACATATTTTGAAATGTTCATTTGGGGAGACTTTTTCCAGATGTCAACTTTTTACGGTTCGCAAATTTATTAGCACTATAGTCAGCACAAAATACCAATTCTTTTCAAGTCTGGATTATGCACCCTTACGCAAAAGTCGTTTTTGCTCACTCGAGCTCAAAATATTGCCACATATTTTGGTGTTATTTGATAGAAGGGCCCCTAATCTATCCACGGGTATGAAAATTTCCCACAAATAATTTGAAATATTTATTTTGGGAGACTTTTTCCAACTGTTAACTTTTTTGGGGGGGGGGGCACACTGTATATCTTTAAATAATCTGAAAAAGGATGTAGTGAATCAAACTACTTTATTTTTTTTTCAATACTATTATTATCTTCTTTTTATTTTTGCCGAAAAGAGTGGAAATTATAAAATTGCACATACTACGAAGGCACGTCTAGGGACGGGTCGAATAGTAAAATCATATTGTGATTATGTTCTTTAAATAATGAAGGTTTTGAGAGTGCTTGAATTACCTTATGATTTATAAGGAGTTCATTATACATTCTGAAACCAGGCAGAAACGTATCACATCTTAAACTCTCATTTTTTTTACCATCTCAGATAATCATACAGCCTTTTTATCGTTCCAAGACAATAACATGCAAAATGGTTTCAAAATGATTTTTCAAATGGTTTGGCTTCCATGTCCATTAAACCACCCTCTACGTCAGATTTTTTTATTTTTTTTTATTTTTTATTTATTCATTATTGTAAGACTTCCATGACTTCATCGCTTGCACTTTACGGGTGCATTGCAAAGAACCGTAGTATATTTGTCCTACCCAGTATTCTTATTTCATACCAAGAACATTTTGTTGAGTATGCCCAGCAAAGGGTAACACAAAGCGAGGAAAACAGTCAGACATGCATGCATAGCAGAAGCTGTAATGCTAGATAGCATCAAATGAAGAGGACGGGGAAAACCTGAAACGGATAATTCTCAAAATGGGAATGGCGTCTTGCCTTATCGCTTCAACTTTTGGTACGGGCGGATTATTTTCATGCATAGTAATTTATTTTAAAAATATTGGTAAATGGCAAAGTGTTTAAGCGTGCGATCAAGCGAGAGAGAAAATTGTTAAGAACTGGTCAAAACTATTATTTTACAAGTTCGAGGCAAAGCGTCAAGTGCTTTCATTGAACAAGACTTACTGACGTGTAAGGCTGCGTGAAATATAATGACGTGAATTATTGACGGCATCTAAAGAGACCGCTCTAGGGGAAAATACGGTCCAAACTAATAAGAAAAAACAGCTAGAAAGTAAAGTGTATTTAGATTATATTATTTCCGTAGACATCAATTTTCGCATATTTGTATCATTATCCATAAACGCGGCAAAAATAAAACAACTGAACCAGGTAATGTGTTTATTTTGTTCATATTTTAACACCAATAGTCCAGCCTTCAGGATTGTAAAAAGATATATGCTTTTTCTTTTCCAACATTTTTTTTAAATATATTTATTTTATTTTATTTATTTATTTATTTATTTTTATTTTTTTTTTGGTGGGGGGGGGGTGGTTAAAGTTCTTATGGCGATGTTGGAGTTTTTCCAGTACATGGAGAAGATATTGCACTGGCTTGCATTTACAAATCTACATCCGACTATCGACTCGTAATATGGATAAAGGATTTTAAAACTGTGCTGGCTTCTGAAAATTGTTATAACACTTCCTGTCGGGTGAACATTTCGAATTCTACGAAGTTCGACTTCAGTGCAGATTCTACAAGGGCATGTCTAACAATCTTCGATTTTAACAAAGATGACAGCGGGAATTACCAATGTAAAGTGACGACAACACTGCGATCACAGTATGATAACTACGGAGGATCAAGTGGTATTAACCTAACAGTAAAATTACCAGGTAACAATGTTGATCCCGTTCTTGACTCTGGTCAGTGAATCAAACTACTTTCTTAAAATCATTATTTTCATACGTGATGTTATAACATACATACACAATTTCGCTTATTTCCCGAATCCCCACTCGTTTTCCTGTACAATTTCCTATAGCAACTTTAATTCAGAAGGGTAGTTGTCAATAAATGTTCACCTTTCTTTGAAACGATATTATAACGGCTGTGCTGCAATGGCACAGCTGAGCAGGGTGCTCCTTCCAATATCTTTTTCTCATGTAATCGTGTATGTTATTATATAAATGTTTTTTTTATATTTTGTAAATGAAATGAGATGAAATCAAATTCTTCAATTCGTGGCAATATATTACACGATTTAAAAGTATTGTTTAGCTTATGTATTGATGAACCCAGAGATACCTACAGAGTTCCTGATTTAGTAGCAAAGAAATGAAATAAAATATATATCGGGATATTATTCTACAACACCACGACTTGCACAGACTGCCCATATACTATTAATCAATATACACACAGATTGAAGTTCATTCCTATCTTTGCTGAAAAATAATGGTTGATATTTGAGAGAGATGCCACTTTCTCTCCATACTGTCTGTTATTTTTAGTCCCGCCCATGAGACTTTTCATACGTGACGACGTATACCTGTATGGATATTACAACAATTTACCTGTAACAATGATAGCTCATGAGCCGTAATTGTTCACATGTGTATTAGAGGGTGCAAGGCCTCCTGGTGTACTTGCATGGGAATTGCCCGACGATGTAATTGTCGTTTACAGAAACCAGTCTGATGTCCTACAAAGAGACAGCTATGAAAGTGGCTTCCGTACTTAAGCAGATATGACGATGGAAATATCATCCGTTGTATGGCATCACATCAGGAACTTACAAATAGTATTCTGTCTTCAGTTTACTTCAATATTCAGGGTAAGATTTTTTTTTCGTCTTCTTCATTTTTTAAAACAAATGATTCTATCAGATAATGCCCATTTTTGTTTAAGGTTGTAAGGACTTACTTTCGGAGCATTTGACAAAGGTCCGTTTTTTGTGTTTTTTGGGGTTTTTTTAAATTCCGGATTTCATCTTAGAAAGGGACGTTATATTATTGGTGGTGAAACATAAGCTCTGATCTGTAAGATGTGACAAAGAATAACTACGTGACTGCCCCCAAATCATCGAATGTTTTATAAAGTAGGCGAACTCACAGTTTAATTATGAGCATGCGCAATTAATTTTGACCATCCTGGAGACAACCTTTAAATTGATAGCTAATACCCTATCTAAATAAGATGATAAGATTTTTGCATGGCACACAAAAATGCATATATTATTTTTTCATGTAAAAGTTAAAATGGATTTACAGTGTACAGGATTAATTGGTAATTGTCTTCTGCTCTTGATATAATATTAAACGCTAAGTGAATGGATAAACTAACTTCGAATTCGCAAAACTTGTTAATTTTGTTATGCATTATTTTGAAACGGGACCACTAGTAGGATGTAACACCTTTGAGTAATTAAAAAAAACAAACAAACAAACAAAAACGCACACTCACTATACGAGTGAATTAAATAATTGAAATCCATATATTCTACAGACAGCCCAGATCCACCTTATAACCTTTCAGTCAAGCCCTATCAGACGACATCTTTAACTCTCTTCCTTGCCTGGTAACCTGCCTTCTTCGGTTGAAGAATGAGAACAAGGCAATATCACTTTCTTTCCTAAAACACTTTGCAAACTATAAGGAAATTCCATTGTGATCAGATTTTAATGATCGCATGGAAGTAGATCAATCGAAAGATTTAAGACCTGTGGTACATTATTAGCAGGACATTTTGTTATATCAGTCAGACCCAACTCCAGAAAACCGGGCACAGGTATATACTCCGAAAACGGTGTATAGAGTTAGATGAATATAGAGCCCTCATCGTTCAGTGCGAGGCAATGTGTACAAAAGGCATGGGGGAAATCGTGCAATGTCGACCTGCTATTGATAATATATTTTTCAAAAATAATACTTCGGATATATTTTTTTTCAAATGTTTGCCATTTGAAAGTCATTGCATATGACGAATCATTCAAGGATTTTGAAGATAATTTACACGCAGCATTATTTTTAAGAATATGTATATCGTTGGCAGGTTGACTTTGCAAGATTTCCCCAATGCCTTGTGTACACCCTGTCTCGCACTGAACGATGAGGGCTCTATATTCATAAGCCGTTTTCGAAGTATATACCTGTGCTCGGATTTCCGAAGTTGGGTCCGAAGTTGGGTCTGACTGTATATGGTGGCATGTTGTGGGCCCTCTTCCTATCAATAGAGGAAATATAAGTCTTGAACTCTTAAGTGAAACGAATAAAAAACCTAATTCCCCCTCCTGCAGTCAAATGCTGTTTTCTTATGATCATTAGTTAATCAATATCACAATATCAAACTTTGTAACCCTAAATCATGATAATAGGCTATCGTGCAATTGCTGTTGTTTTTTTTAAGACTTAGTAGCTCATTTAACGTGTTCAAAATGTACCTTTTTTCAAACTGCACTACTAGAATACAATTTGTATTATTTCCACAGTGTTTGTCAGAGGCCCACCGCTCTTTAAAAAAAAGCATCACATGTAGGCACACATTTAACATTAACTCGCCAGCCGAAATTATAATGCAAATACATTTTATTGTCACGAATTAAACTTTTATGTGTTACAAATTATAATGTTATGATGAAGCAAATAATTGGGAGAAGAAGAAAATCACTAAAAATGAATATATCAAACAATAATTGTTTTATGTAAACAACCTCAAAACGACAAAGTAATTTTTTTATAACAATAAACAATGACGTGAAGTAAGAGGAAATAATGGAAGAGAATTCATAGTTACTGAATATCTATACACGTACATGTATATTTGTGATAACATAACAAGAAATAAATTCGTGCAAATGATTTTGTGACTGTTTGGCTTTCTTGTTATTTTAACAAGTTGGTGTGCGTTTGCTATTTCAGTTATTCCTGTTATTCCTGCCCTCCAACACATACGGAACTAGACAATAATCTTCAGTGTTCGGTTTACATGAATGTTCAAGGTAGTGATTTTCATTGAATAGAGTGCTTTTTCACGGCCTGATGGTGTAAACCTTGTACTCATTTAACATGTTTAATAGAGAAGAGTTAGTGAACATAGCAATTCGTTACTCTTTTCACGAGGTGACGGTGATGAGGAAAATCGCATTTTTTTTTTATTTTTTTTTTAGTTTTGAGTTGTTGGCAATTTTGGACATCATTCACTAACATCTTGAACCTCACAAAGTTTCAGACCAAAATAACGTCTAATTATGTAACTATTAAAACAACTTCAACAAGAAAATACCTAGTAAAGGGATTTTCTGTTTTCACGAAGTGATGACTTACAGCCGTCCCGTATGTTTTACGTGCGCGGCTGAGACCGTCACTTCTTGAAAACCAAAAGGGCACGTCCTTGATTTTAATTTGTGTTACGCGCAATGACGGTAAAATGCGCGGTCATCAAGTCCCATATGTTTTACAAGCGTGTCCTTAAATTTTGTGTTTTCACGAAATGAAGGTTATAGGCCAGGAGCCTGTCTCGAAATAGTCACCCCATTTTACCCATAAGATTTGACCCCTTAAACTTAGACCATTTAAGTCATTGACAAAAAGGTTGTCAGCCTGAACGTAGCCGCCGGGTTTAGCCCCCAGAGCCCCCAAAAGAGACCCCAAAGTCGGGTCGATCTCACCCCATCTCCCCCATGCACCAAACTTTGTCAGTAGGAAGCAGTATGACTGGACATTACAAAACACAAAAAACTGACAAAAAATTTCCGTCGGGATGGGGTGTCAGAAGGCCCCTAAAAATTGGGGTAATTTTTTCCCCTTGAAGCCCAGGGACCAAATTTTGTCAGAACGAAGAGCTATAGATGTACATTCCAAAAATATAAAAACTGACAAAATTGTCCATCGGGAAGGGGGTGTCAGACCCCCTGAAATGAAAACTCCAAAGTGCCCTTGGACAACGTTTTGCCCCCCAAAATGCTCTGGATGTAAAGAAAAACCGTTTTCATACCTTCTGACTATTGACTATTGACTATATGATAACTCAAAAGTGTTTTATTCAATTTAATTCAAACTTTTATAACATAATTTTGAGTATAATAGTCTTCTTGTGATGCAATTTGGTGTTAATTGTTCTTTTGATTAATAAATCATGAAATTGTGAAAAATGTATTGCTTTTTCAAAAGTAGCCAAAAATACTGTCAGGATTATGTAAACACACCCATTACAACGCAATCTGTTTTTATTGCACTGAAAATTAATAATTAATATAACTTGCCGAGGATATACAACCCATGGAAAACAAGAAACTAATGAAATATCTACTACGCAAAATGTCGCATTGAAAATTGATTTGGCGCGTCACTTACAGAGAATCTACAAAACCCAAAAATTAAAAATAAATAAATAATAATAAATACATGAATTATAGATAGGAATCAAAGTACATTTATCTAATCGAAAATTGAATTTGGGCTTATATTACCGAGATTCTACAACCCAAAATAAAAAAAAGATGAATGATATCCACACTACAAAACATTTTCATTTATTAGAACTTTATTTGTCGTAAAATTGTCTGATTTTCTACAACGCAATACTAAGCAAGATTCATATTTAGGGTGGCAGTGAAGGCGTTCATGGGTCAGGAGTTGGTCTAGCGGTAACGTCTACAGGCAGCTTTTTGTATTCACATACAAACTGACTCTGATCGGACCCAGGTTCGAATCTCAGTCACGTCTTTTGGATGGTGACGTTAAAGGTCGGTCCCAGATGTAAATAATCATAATAATTGATTGATATACGCCTGTCAAAACTCAAAGCACGCACATGTTCCTGAATCGATATATCGTTATGTGAGCTATCTTGATCGATCGCCTAGTCTTTGTTCCAGTCTTATTTATATCATTCTGTTATCTCCTGTATGATGTCACCGTTGAATATTGTGTTAAGTTTCCTGGGGTTGATTTTATGTAAGCGAACTATACACAAATGTGTTAATTCAGGCCTGGGGTACTCTTTAAGATTCTTTCGCATTAGAAATAATTACATAGTAAATGTGAGTATAAAATAAACATAAATAATCAACATGAACATGAATAAATATCATTATAAACCACAGTATTGACAAAGTAAGTATTATAATCCTATTCATCACTAGGAATCCTAAAATAAGATGATAAATTACGTGTCATTATCCATCTATCCGATTGCTAAGAGTATACCCATAATGACATATCCAAGCGCTTCTGCTTTTTATCAATTAATTTTTATCAAATTTAATTTGCAGAGCTATCACTGGATACCCTGCACCGCACATCCATTGGTACGTTGGATCAAGAAATCTGACCTATGCTTCGTCTCTTGAAGCATCAGTAAATGTAAATGATCGATATGATGCTGAAAGCACCCTCATCATCATGCCGAAGATAATTTAGCATGGAAAACGTCTAATCTGTCTGGCAGTTCAACCTATAACACCTTCATTGTGGTCAGTCAATGCTAGCATTGTTTTGAAAATTTCATGTAAGTATCCAATTATCTGTAAATCTTTTTGGAAGGGACAGTATGACCACCCCTTTGAAATTTCGTATCATTTTCATCTATTTACTCCACTCATTACAAGTTCCAAGTTTCAAGTTTCAAGTTTATTTGTCTTTCTTCCAAATGGATGTAATACAATTTTTAACAAATTAATAACATGTGACAGAGTACATAAAAGGAACAAGTTCATATAAAATGCATTCAAGTGAAATAGAAAGACGAGGAGACCTTGAGAAAAGCTTAGCTTGTAAATTCAGGTCCCTCAAAGCGATATCATATAGTAGAAAACGACTAGCCTGGTTATATAGTAGAAAAATTAATACAAGAAATGTTCGTCTAAAACGCTTGAGTACTAAAAACAAATAACTATAAACATGGTTTAACTGAGTCATAAAATAGGGTGGGGAGAAGAGACTATGTACAAAAGGAGGCAAGAAAAGTGATAAAAACATGGGTTATAGAAATGGAAAGTGGGGGTGGGAGAGGGAGAGAGAGAGAGAGAGAGAATTAGAAAAGTTTGCTATAGGCGAGAAAGGGAAAGAAAGAAGAAAAGGTTAAGTTGGCAGTTGCTATACAGTAGTAGATTGAGGAATGGATCATGTTCAAATATGAATCACGGCAGCATCACAATTTGGAGCATAGTTTAAGAATCAACAAAGTAATTTCTCAATAAGTATAAGTTCAGTTTACGTTTGAAGACATATATACTGACAGAATGACTAATGCTTGAGTCAAGAGAGTTCCAAACCTTGGTCCAGTGCAAACTAAAGTGTTGAAAGTAAACTTTGTCCTTCCATGAGGTAAGTGGAATGCTGAAGCACGTCTTGTGGCATAATTGTGAATTTGATTGTTTTTCTTGAAAATCTTGGCTAATGTCAGTGGCAGTACACCTGAGTTAAGATCATACATTAAGGAACCCAGCTGCATATAATAAATATCTTCTATCTTTCGAATTCTGTTATGATAAAAAAGAGGATTTGTATGAGCACGAAAGTCAGAATTATATGAGTTTTCCACGTCAGTGTTTCATCAATATGGAGACCTAGGAATAGACCGGTTTACTAAGTTATTCAAATTTATGGATGTTTCTTTCCGGAGGACCTAGTGACCAGGTATTCCACCAACCTGTTATTAATAAATGGACTACAATACTAGGAATCCAGTTTGCATACATTACTTGTTGCTATGTCGGGCAAGCATCGGATAAGCTTTCAGGTTGTCAAGAACAACCATTGTTTAAAAAGCATGCATTAAATGTGAATATGTTAGTAAACCGGCCTATTTAGTTGATGCTACCCTGTCTATCAAAACACCATTGAAAACAATATCACCGGGCAACATCTTGAGCGTATTGCTATATATCATATAATTAGTTTTTTCAGATTTAGGGACAGTTTGTTTGCATGAATCCATGCAGTAATATTACGTAACTCTGAGTTAAATGTTTGCAAAAGGACTTGTGCATTTTTATGTGAAAAAAATATGCTGGAATCATCTGCAAACAAAATAAAGGATAATACATTAGAAGAATATTGAAAATCATTTATATAAAGAATAAATAAAAGAGGACCAAGAAGAGATCCTTGCGGGAATCCACAGCTGACATTTTGTAATGCTGAAGCACAACTATTAATGGATACAAATTGCTGTCTGTCAGCTAAATAGCTCCTGAACCAATTCAAGGCTGCACCCCTGACCCCGTAATGGAATAATTTACATAACAAAATTTCATGATCTACTTTATCAAATGCCTTAGAGTAATCCAAGAATATTCCAGTTGTATGCATATGGTTGTCCAGAGCATTAGAAACTTTATTGATAAAGTGTAATATAGCATGGGTGGTAGTATGTTTCTCACGGAAGCCAAATTGAAAATTGGAAGAAAAAAAATACTCGTGTTGAGAAACTTTACAGTTCTCAAGTACATAAGTTTTTCAAGAATTTTAGAGAAAGATGTTAGTAGGGAAATGGGTCGGTAGTTCGTCAGCAATTTTGGGTCACCCTTCTTAAAAATAGGGACAACCTTTGCAACTTTCATATTCCTGGGTACAATGCCATTTGCCATTGACAGATTAAAAATATGCACTAATGGCTGCACAATTCCTGTTGGAGATATTATCACAACCAGGGCTTTTTCCAATCTTCAAAGAATTAACAATACTAAGTACCTCTCCTTCATTTGCTGGCAATAAAAACAAACTTTGCTGGTTAGGTTCTTTTAAGAAGTCATGGAATGATTTATCACAATTGGTATGCCCTCAGACAGATTCGGACCAATACTACAAAAAAAATTATTGAATTTTTCAACAATAGATTTTGTATCATCTACTAATTCTCCATCAATTTCCAAAGATCTTACGCTGGATGTTTTACTGTTTGCTTTTAAAAATAGTTTTGATTACCTTCCATGTTCCTTTTATATCATTCAAGGTTGCCTGAAACTGAATGGAATGGTAATTTTTCTTTGAAACACGAAATACTGTAGTTAAGGTGTTCTGATATCTAGTGTAATTTATACGTGACTGCTCTGATTTAGTTGTCTTGTATTTATAACATAACTTATTTTTCTTATTGATTGATTTTAATAACGATTTTGTAATCCATGGCATTCGGGGTATTTTCCTGCGATTTCTGCTATCCCTTTTACATAGAGGTATATTCTCATCATACAACAATAAAAATTTGCTAAAGAAGTTATCAAAAGAGCTATCAACATTTTGATCAAATAAAACGTCACTCCAGTCAGTTGCAATTAGGGCCTCCTTGAGCTTAGCAAGATTCTCGGGATTACTCCTACGAACAGGTTTATTTCGCATAGTAATGAAAGACGGTTTGCTCAGTGGAATCTTGGCATATATAGGAAAATGGTCAGACAGATCAGAAATTATGATGCCAGCATCTGGAAACGGTTGTAAATTAGTGAAGATATTGTCAATGAGAGTAGAAGAATTATCAGATATTCTAGTAGGTTTTGTGATTAAAGGCATCAAGGAAAAAGACAGCAAGAGGTTCAAAAAGTCGTCAATACAGCTATTTCCATCGCAAGTGAGCAAGTTCAGTTTATAATCACCCATTAGAAAAATTGTCTTGTTATTAAGTAGTGGATTTGACAGAATATTGTGTACTTCATCTATGAAGAGATTTAGATTACTTTGCGGCGGCCTATAAACGACACCTAAAACAGCATTCCGTTTTCCTGGTATGAAAACGTCAACAAATATAGTTTCTAACACATCATTCATAATGGTAAGCTCATGACATATTTGATAATCCATCACAGATGGAATGTATAAAGCCACCCCTCCACCTCTTTTATTTTGTATATCATTAGAAAACAGATTATAACCCGGAATTGAATATAAGCTAGTATCGAAGTCAGTTGGAAACCAAGTCTCAGAAACACCTATTGCTGAAAATTCTGAGCTAATACGCTTGGTGAAAACACTGAAATTTTCAAAATTCTTACACATACTACGAATATTCAAGTGAATTAAAATGAGTTCATTACTCTCTGAACCACAGACCCTATCAAAAAATTGACTTTCGGTACAATAATTACAATTTATTGTAATTTGATCATCATTTTCATCATATTGTTCCAAGGTACTTGCATTGGATTCGAAAAAACTGCATACATTATCTTGAGCTTGACTCATATTGAGAGACTAAATAAATGCATACGGTACTGTACGGTTTGTGATTCATCAAGTAGCCAACTGACATGAAATAGAGAGGATAAGGAATACACATAAGAACATTAACATACTTCGATTCCAAGGGAAAGGAAACAGCTTGAGAAATAAAATCTATGTTGAAACGAAATAGCAGGAAGTGAAGGAGAAATAAAGTAGGAAAGTGGGGGGAATATAAAATGAACAAAGGCAAGAAAAAAACAATCTGTATACAAAACATATTTGCCATGAATAGGCTTTGCAAGTATCGAGTTACTAGTCTGTGAAATTCAGTCATAAGTTTGCAATATCTGCTTCGCAAGTTATCAGCTTTTTGGTTAGACGACCGCTGCCACTGGTGTTGGTGAGACCGGCGAATATTCTGCCGTCAATGCTCCAAGCCTTGACAGCTTTACCACAGTGCCTAACTGCATGGAAAAGCTTCTGCTTCCTGGCCGTCAAGTCCTCGTTGACATATATACCAGAGCCCTTGAGCTTCCTTCTCGCTCCCATAAAAAGGGCTCTGGTACGATATGCTGCGAACTTCACGATTATCGACCGTGGATCTGGCTTGTCACCAGCAGCAGCAACTTGTTTGTTACCATCTGTATCAGCTGGCTTGGTACCCTGGCTTGGTCCAAGGCGAATGAGTGTGGTCGATGTCGGCTGGAGTCAGTTCAAGACCCATCCGTTTAGCGACCGTACAAACCACCTCCTCCGTAGACTCACCAACTGTCTCCTCCATGCCGTGGATCCTCACATTGTTGCGCCGTGAATACTGTTCCATTGCATCGAGCTTGGCATCGAGTACTCCAGCAGCACCACGGGTGTTTACCTGTGCCTTCCTAAGGCGCTCAATCTCAGTTGCTTGAGCTTTCATCTGCACCTTCAGCTCAAGCACCCTTGCTTCCTGTTTATTAAGCCGGACTGCCAAATCAGCAACCGCCTCCTTGACAGCAGATTTGACTATGAGCTTGAATGCGTCGCTGTTCTCTAGCTGACTGATAACATGCCGAGCAATGTCAGCAGGAGATTCTGATTTCTTCGGCCGCATATTGAATGACGGGGTGAGGAGTCGAGGACTTAAAAGAAAAAAACAACAAATTAACAATACAGCGCAGGGATGACAGTCTGAAAGTCTAGGAGTAGGAATATAAAGTAAGATAATGTTACATAGTTGTGCACAGACTATAAAAGATTCCTGACTCCAGGTCCAGCCATTAAAAGTATGCGGTACGTTGGTGCATAGTGTGCATAGTGTGTGCAGTGCGACACGTGCTGCAAGTGTGTAGAATCACTACTCTGTAGAAACAGTCACAGTGCACAAGTGACAAAAAAGTCAGTAGATGGGACTGGAGTGGAAAATGTGACTTGCAAGACCCAGCAGATAAAAAGTAAGAGTTACCTCATTCTTGATTTGAGATGGTAGACAGTAGAATCAGCGGTGATAGGAAAAAGCAGATCAAATGAAACAGAATTGGGTTTGGCTCAATTCATGCCAAATACGAAAAATACAAAAAATTTAACGTGGTAGCATAATTATGTGGCGACAGACGGTTATTACTTTCCCAAATGTTATCTTATTTTTAATTGAACATGTTATATGTATGATTTTGTAACTGTTAAACCCCTCCCCTCTATGTTCTTCATCTGATATTCTCCATCTACGACACAAGCACAACTTCGAGTAACGGACAATCATAGGGATGGGTATATTTATCATTTTTTCCCCCTAAATTTCTTATTACAATGCTTAACCCCCCCCCCCCCCCGGTCCAAATCCGATACCTCTCCATCTTTTTGTATTACCTCTTTTCTCTCAAACATGCATTTCAATGTTTCTCTTAATCACAGACGAACCCGTTGTCTTCATCTCCTCTCGACGTCTTACATCAAATAAACTACTCATTGGGTTTGTATTGACATGTACATCAGACGCTAGCCCTCAGCCGTTTATGTTCTAGTGGTTCTGCAACGAAACAAACTGGATAAAGAAATAAATTTTGTGACCCTGCATGCGACTGTTCAAGAAGGTGAAACACTGACTTTCAGTGAGATGATTATAGGGAATCTTCAGCTCAAAGATCCCTGCGAGTAAAAAAGCGAAGCTCTTTCGCGATATGGTTCGGGTAGTGCGGTCTTCAACTGCACATTTTTTCGTAAGTATAATTTTTTTTTTCTTGTATCTTTAGTCTCATTTGAGTCTTGCCAAGCGGATTCTATATCTGCATAACTTATTGAAATTGTGAGGTGAGAAGATATGGCATATCTTGAATGAAATGTTTATTAAAGGTATTGTTTCAGTTTCGACGCTTTTACAATCTACATTGAAATTAAAATGTTTTACCAAGAAGATATTACTGATGGAGTTCCTGCTAACGAAAATGCATGCAAACACCTGGCAAAATTGAAAGGATTACAATTGAATCACTGTAGTTCCTTGATTCTTTGATGTCGGATGTTCCAAGCCGCGAAGGTTGACATGAGCTAAACGAGACTTTTTTTTTTTGTTTTGTTTTGTTTCAGTCTTACGATGGGCAGTAAAATTGTTGAATCGATAATCACGCATATAAAGGAAATAAATTTCAGTTGTTAATTAATAAGAATCTCGTTCTGATATTAGCATCCCTCAACATGACGAACAAAGCCTAGAAAGTGTCAAAACATTTCCTTTTTCAAGGGCAGTTTGAATGCCTTTCTGATCAATTCCAGTTATTTTGTTTATATATAAAAAATAATATCATCAAATGAAAGAATCACCATTAAAACCCGCACGTAGCCATCTAGGTTAATTTCTTCTCTCTTTTTTTTTTCCACACATTCCGGTGGGCGACAATTATCATTTTAATATAATGCCTATAGAAATGTCCTTTATTGTTAGTATTATGAAATAGAGAGCTATTCAGTTATTTGAGTACTTGCAATAATGTATCGGAAAGCTCATATTTGCCGTGCTTGTTGCGGCGCACAGTAGGCCAGCATGGCTCCAAAGTGCGCCAAAATTCATAATCGCTGAATTTTACTTAAAATTCAAACTTAGATGATGGGTTTATGGGTATTCAGACCCATAGAATCCAATGAAGATATTTTCAAATACCTATGACGTCATTAGTTCAAGTTCAAGTTCAAGTTTTATTTCAAATTCCATATAAAAGTACATTTAACAGTGATTGAATACATATACATACAATGCAAGGGAAAAGGGACATTGAATAAAACTAAGTACATGCAAATCAGAATTTACAGAGAAATCGTAATAATTGATGAGGAATTAGGGTATAGCCAAAAAAAGCCAAGTGGCTTGTCGAGTAGGCTACCCAAATGAAAATAGTTATAATAACAAGAAATTTGCAATGTATTGCAATGTATGATAATGTATGTAATACATATACTTATAAAATTATAATATTCAGGCAGTGGCGGCACCAAGGGGGGCATGGGGGGCATTTGCCCCACCCCCAGTCAGAAGCTTTGCCCCCCCCCCCAGTTGCCCCCCCCCCAATAATTTTCGGAGTGAAAAAAAATAAAAGGGTGGAAAATGAAAAAGAAAAGAAAAGGAAAGAAAAAAGTGAAAAAGGAATGGAGAAAAGAAGGAAAAAGAAAGAAAACGGAAACTTGGAAAGCAGTGGCGGCATCAAGGTGGGGGGGGGGGCATGGGGCAAATCTGTTCACTCAGCTCGTGTAAATATCCTCATATTTGGGTAGTTTTAAAGCCGAATAATTTCTGTACATTTCCTCTATAATAGTGTCAAATTTTTTGCTCGCTCGCTTCGCTCGCTCGCAATACAGGCCTATAACTCCCACCACATAATCAGGCCGCGAGATGATCAAATGTCCTCATACTGGGGTAGTTTTATAGCCAAATAATCATTTCTGTACATTTTCACCACAAAAAGTTTCAAAATTTTTGCCCGTTCGCAATGTATAACTACCACCTTATTATCGGGCAGCAAGATGCTCAAATGTCCTCATATCTGGGTAGTTTCATAGCCGAATATAATTTCTGTACATTTTCACGACAAAAAGTGTTCGCAATAAATAACTACCACCTCATAATCGGGCAGCAAGATGCTCAAATGTCCTCATGCATATTGGGGTAGTTTTATAGCCGAATATGTAATTTCTGTACATTTTTACTACGAAAAATGTCAAAATTTTTGCTCGCTCGCTTCGCTCGCTCGCAGTATATAACTAACACCTCTTTATAATTGGGCAGTTCAGCTAGATGCTCAAAATGTCCTCATATCTGGGTAGGTTTATAGCCGAATATTCTGTACATTTTCACTACAAAAAGTGTCAAAAAAATTTTTTGGCCGCCCTTGCCCCCCCCCCCCCACTTTAAAAATCCTGGTGCCGCCACTGTATTCAGGTAACTGAAAAATGAGTTATTAAATGAAGTTTTCAAAAAATTAAAATACCGATTTCTGATTGGCTGCCAAAATCCAATGGAAAATAACATATTTCTCGTATTACAATGATTTTTCTACTTCAGAAAATTGGTAATGTGATCTCTTTGCTTGCATATCGAAAAGTTAAAACGGTGTTAACTTAAAGCTCAGGCAATATGGTACGTAAGAGTGACTGGGGCGCTCTACGGGAAGATAGTTATAATAACAAGAAATTTGCAATGTATTGCAATGTACTTATAAAATTATAATATTCAGGTAACTGAAAAATGAGTTATTAAATGAAGTTTTCAAAAAATGAAAGAGCGCCCTCTGTAGCCTTGATAACTTTGCGAAAGAGAAACGTACCTGTATCACTAAAAAGTAATTATGTAGGTACTATCTAGTTGAATTTCAAATTGACAGCCCACTTTTGTTCTTCGGAAAGACGAATTGCTTTCATTTTCGCAGCACAAGAGAGAATTGAATTATAGTTGACACAGGGGTTTTTCATGTTCATTCTGGAAGTTGTTGAATGGTTCATGCAACAAACCTCCCATAGGTTGATATATACAGGGAAAGGAAAGACAGTTCTTTCATGCGATATGGGTGTATGTTTTCGAATATTACTCTACTTCGCCTTCGTTGTTTCTCCAACGTACGGAATCCGCGTGTCTACTAGTATTCAGAACCCTGAAGTCCTCCCCGTCGTTGGCGAAAATATCACTCTTGCCTGTACATATACGCCATCGTATGAGTTTCGAATACTGGCTTGGAAGTACGGTTATAACAATATTCTAGCCACTGATAAATGCAACGAGTTGGCATGTGAACAAAATGTCCCCAGTAAGGGTAAATTTAGTTTGGTAGCAGACACTTCCAGTGGAAATCTGACGATCAAGGATCTTAGGAAGGATGATAACGGCACTTATCGTTGTCAGGTTAGCACATCTTTTGGAAATGCCGGCTCAAGTGAAGTGGCACTAACGGTAATGGCGTCAGGTAAGATAGTCACCCGTTTTTTTTTTTCCATTTTGCTTATCCTTTCTATAAAGCTATGAATAAATTGTCCTGCTTATTCGCGCCGGGATTGGGAGATATCGAAAATAGTGGCATTGCAGATTATCATTCCTGTCTAGAACCATGCAAATAATGAGGCTCTTAAATTATATGTATATATATATATATATATATATATATATTTTTTTTTTTTTTTTTTTTTTTTTTTTTTTTTAGTGAGTCCGCACTTCCTATAGATTATAGGTTAATGATTTCATTTTCATCACAATACAAAACGTAAAATGTAGGTGATTTTCTTCTTCTTCTTCTTCAAAATTTCAGCCTTGCCCAGAATGATATCAATCACCGACAAGGGTGGATACAAGGATGCAGATTCAGTAAGCATGACACAAGGGCAAACCCACAACCTCACATGTTCAGTAGAAGGCGCCAGACCACCTGCATTACTGGACTGGCATATTCCCTTTAAGGTATATGGTGTACTGGCTGATCAGTATAATGTTGTTCTAGGTGACTCCTACGTCTCTCGAAGAGTTGTCTCTGTAACCCCGTCGAGAGACGATGATGAAAAGACTCTCGAATGTGTAGTGTCGCATCGGGAACTGCAAAATAATCTTCAATCGTCCATCCGTCTTAACGTTCAAGGTAATTATTTTAGCAATGATATCCTACCGGTTTAGTGAATAACTGTCTTTATTTGAGGGCGAGGTAGATTTAACCCTAAAAAGACTGGGGGGCCTAAAAGGCCCCCCCCCCCTCGACATAAACTGCGATCATTTTGTAACGGTAAAAGATTTTGCGCTGCAATTTCATGACTTTTTTCCCTAGAGTTTTGCGCAACTTTTGATACCAAATTTGCATGCCCCGCGTGCACGGTTACGGAGTTACGTCACCGTTTCACATGGCGTGTCAAGAAGGATTCAGTATTTTGCATTCGTTTGTGTGTAGAGTCAATGGAGACTGGAAAGAACATTACAGATACTGTTTTCAAACTATGTTTTCATTGTGTTCTCTTTGATTAATGTCATTTGTGCATACAAATAACTCTTCAGGATCATAACACAATGAAATACATTAGATCATAAAACAAAGAAATACATAAGAAATAAAAAACAAAGAAATACATAAGAAAATAAAGCAAATGATAGAAAAGCTTCTTGTAGCTATATTTTCATTGCATTCTTTTTGATTAATGTCAGGCAATGAACACCTTAGTCTTAGTGATAACAAGCTTGTAAAGGGAATTCTAGACTAGAATTGTCACCTAAATAGAAAAAAACAATTTTTCGAAAAAATTTGCATATTCGCATAATTAATTAGGAATTTCTGTAAAAATAAAAATATTCATATTAATTTGACTATGTATTCATGTAGAGGACATAATAACTATCTTCGGACCAATTTTCGTCGTAATCGGACAATCTAGAGCCGAGATCTGAGGGGGGGGCGGCCCTTTTGGCCCCCCCCCCAGTTTTTCCAGCCTCCAAAATACCCCAGTCTATTTAGGGTTAATATTTGGAAATGGATGGAACATCTGCAATACATTTCCCCCAAATATGTGTTCCTTATTCTGGTAACTCCAAAGAATGTCACCACATCTCATTGTAGTTACACCCCTTATCTACTTTTATCGTTATGTTTAGTAAAAAATTTTTTATCTCTTTATTAGAATGAGATTTGTTCATTTAGTACTGGATTTTGTTTTGTTTTTGTTTTGTTTTTTTTTTCTCTCTCTCTCTCTCTCTCTTCACTCAGTCTCACCAAGTGACCTCAGGCTCACTACGTCTGGATTCACAATTACCAATGCAGCAGGGATAAGACGTGTCATTGTCCTTGAAAGTTCAACTTCATCATTCACCTGCCGGAGTGTAGGATCACGCCCTCAAGCTCAAATTTATTGGTTGATTGGTTCAGAAGAGGGCCTTGGAACAATAACTTCTACCAACAGCGCAAACGAAGTTGATAAAAGGTTACGAGATACAGAGTCGACCCTGCAATTGATCCCAATGAAGAGGCATCACAACAAAACACTTCAATGTATCGCAGATGCCGGTATAAACCAACGTCAAAAGGAAATGAATATTGTCGTTTGGGGTGGGTATATATGTATGGTATCCGTAGTATTTCAACGTGATAAACCCAAACAAAAGAGTTTTAAATGTATCAGTTATATTAACCGAGGGCAGAATGAATTGAAGTTTTGTGGGGTTTTTTTTATTATATTGATTTATTCATTAAAAAATTCTGCCATCATGACGAAATATTCTTGTGAACAGGTGAAAGAATCTATATAATCGGTAGAGAAATATATTCATTACGTTTCATATATATTCATTTTTTCTAATTCAAGAATACAGGTAGTACACATAAAACAAAGACTGATTTATTTCGTCATAGTTGTTTATGATCTAAAATGTAATTTTATTTCGAAGGACCCCCGGATCCTCCACAAATGAATGTCACAAATGAATTGCGAAATGGTGTACCCGCAACTATAACCTGTACATCGAACAACGGCTTCCCAGCACCGACCTTCCAATGGTACCTCGCATCTCAGAACGTCACCAAGGATTCTTATACATGGTTTTCAACAAATGAACATTATCGAGTGAACGCCATGAGTGTTTTCACCTTGACACCGACAATAAATGATAATGGGAAACGCCTTGTCTGTCAAGTATTTCTACCAGCTATCCCGGCCATGATGTCTCCGGATGTCAGCGAGATTCTACATGTTTTTTGTAAGTTTACTTTACTCTAGCAACTGATAATACATCATTCTCATGTGATCATTAGGTGGTTGTTTTCTCTTCTTCTTTTTTTTTTTTTTAAATCGACATGAGTAAATTGAAGGGGCAACAGTAGTAATACCATTTATACACATGAACCCCTATGATTTTTTACCCATTTACTTATGGCAGATTGGGTAACAAGTAATTAAATATATATTATTTTACAACACTCACCATACGCAGTTCATGGAAGAGGAATATGTTTATCATCATGGAACTGACAACGTAACCTCACACTGCAGTGGTAATGGTCATGAAATAAGACATGTAAGATACCTTAGTATTCCTATTTAAAGGTGTCTCTTCGTGTTCTTCCTTCCCTATCTTCTCTTGTTCTAATCGATTGATTTGTTTGTATCATTTTGTCTTTTCTTTAAAGCAGTTCTTTATTGTTAAATATATCCAGATTCTCCTGTCATTGCCAACTACTCAGTTCGTCGGATTCGGAATGGCACGCGAGGCGTCAGTGCCATCTTTACATGTACATCCAATGGTAGACCTCCCGCTTCTACAGCCTGGTTTTATAATGACACCGAAGTGATCAACGGCACCCGGCGTCAGATTTACCACAACGTTTTAGTGGAAGAAGATACTGCTATATCTAGTAGACTAATTATCAGTAATATTCGCAGGGATGACAACGGCATCTACACATGCTTGGCTATCTCAAGATATGGCAGCGACAACGCAACTATTTCCTTCACGTTTTCTGGTGAGTCATTCACAATTCAACCTTGGCGAACATAATTGTATATAATAATAATAATAATAATGATGATGATAATAATAATAATAATAATAATAATAATAATTATAATAATAATAATAATAATATACAATAATAATATAATATACAACATTTATAAAGCGCTTAATACCATGTTTCTATATAAGCGCATGGAAAGGTAAAAGAATGGAAAGAAGAGAGGAAAGAGAGAAGAGCATAAATGAACAAGTACGTACAAAATGTTTTACAACTATTACTAATATAATTACTACTACTACTACTACTACTACTACTACTTCTTCTTCTTCTTCTTCTTCTACTACTACTACTGATACAATTGCCTAAAAAAGGTAAGCTTTAAAGAGTGATTTGAAGGAATCTATGTCAAATGTAAATGGGAAGATTGTGTCAGAGTTTGGGGGCAAGAGAAGAGAAGGCACGATCGCCATAACGACTACTGGTACGGGGTCCGGGAGATAGCTGGAGATTGGCAGTGGTGGTAGAACGGAGACGTCTAGTTGCTGAAGATACAGATGCTGAACGGAGAGAAACAAGGTCTTGAAGGTAGGATGGAGCAAGGTTGTGATTGATTTTGTAGACTAGAAGAAGAACCTTGAAGATGGTTCTTTAATAGATCTGGAGCCAGTGAAGTGATTTTAAGACAGGGGTGATGTATTCTGACTTTTTAGTACGGGTAACCAGTCTAGCGGCAGTATAATGATCACCTTTTTGAGGGTTATGACTATTATTATGGCAAATTTAACTGGATGGAGTTGATATATGTTGACTTTTGGTCACGAAAAAGACACAGTTTACCTTACCACTTGGATTTTCACCATCTTCTTTTTATTTCTTCCAGGAAGTCCAGATACACCTATTTTGTTCATCGTCGATAAAAACCGAACGACATCATCTACCCTCTACGTTGCTTAGCAAGCTGGAGCTGCTGGTGGATTTCCACAAATTTTCACTCTACAATACTTTATTAATGGCACACAAGTACAAGATGAGGATGTGGAATCGAGTTTCAAGTTAATTTTCCATTTATTAGAAATAACTGAAAAAACAAGTACAAAAACATATAAAAATACAACTAAAAAAGATAAACAAAATATGAACAAATACACTCGCACATTATTAAAGAGCACATTAATTTTAGAGCGGAGGATCCAGCAGAAGCCGAGGGCCTGTCAAAACCTATCAAAGCGATGGTAAAAGATATTTACAAATGTGTTAAGTGATTGCAATTTTATAGTCATTTCAGGAATTTAATCAACAGGTATTTTCATGTTTCCCTAAACAAAGCAAGTGTGTAAGAATATTAAGTATTTGAAAGTATAGAACGAACAAAAAATGTTTAGGTCCATATAAATCAACAGAGTGTCCAGGTATTTTATATTATTAAAAAAAGGTATACGAATAGACTTTTGGTATCTTGTGTTATAGTTATGATAGCGTGACCTATATCACGAATGGTTGATATTGTATTTCATAAGAAGTGCCATATCTGCATATTGGGACATTTGGGATGAGAACTTGTGGAAATTTTCTTACAAGTTTTACCAGATTTATAGATTGGAAATGCTCTGTCTACTTTCAGGTTATCAGAGAAAACACCCTGTTTTGGAGAGGCAAATTAAATTAAGTATTTTTGGAGCAATGATCAAATGGAATCTACGTTTGAATACCCTTCAGGTCCAATTTATCATATCTAGGGCACTTTCCTTCAAGTTGAAGAACAAAGTTCAAAACTTCAGATTGGTTTCATGGATTAAAAGAAGTTTTTAATAGGATTGTTACCTAAAGGCCAAGTACATTGACCTTTCATGGGATGGGATCGCTTATATTCTTCCCAATATTGACAAAGTATTTTTAATGCATCTGTAATCTGGGCAGTATCTTCAATCAACTTTCCGTTATTAAGTTTCAAGAGATATTGGTTCCATTATGGTTGAATTGCATCATTGAAAGTCTTCCATTTGGCTATATATATATCAGGGTGTACAGAAGCAAGCCTATACTCGTGATAAACGCCCTGGACGCCCATTTCTACCATTTCCAATATAAATATAACCAAAGATAATGTGTGTAGCTAAGAGTGAATCACTGTCTAACTGAGTATTCAATATCATTTGACTGTAAACATCAATATTTGTTTTAATACTTCTGATGTTGACATGAATAAAAAAAGGACAAGACTTTTCGGTACTGTTATATGAATTTAAAATATTTGGCTTCATAATACAAATAATCAGTAGCCGAGGCGGTTTCGAATCACAGCAATATTATCTTCCGGAAAAACAAAAACTATTCATCACCCCCCCCCCCCCTCCCCCAAACACACGGACATTTTTTTTAATGGCTGATATGATGACAAAGCGATAGGGAATAAAGCGCAAGATTTCCCGTTACAAAGATTAGGGAAAATTAGCCTGATCTAAACTCCCCCTCGTATGATCATACCCTAACAATGACGACGGGTACTTTTTATTAAGACAATGATAAAAGGGGGAAAAGGCCTCGCCCTATGAAAATTGCCTGCTCGCTCTGCTTTCCCGTGATTTGTATCCTGAACTAGTTTGTCCATAATCAACAATGAACATTGTTCCCTCATATGTAAGGATACAAGGCCTGTATTTACGGCTATTGGCATAAGACTCATACTTAGACAAGGGGGCTCAGAACTACATTCCCTCTAGATTTTCGTAGATTTACAATGTTCGGGCAACCATTACCATATATCCCCTCAGCCAGTGTTTAAGTTTATCTAGTACATTTTCATAATTAAATCACTTTTTCACTGCACGGGAAAGTTGATAATTGGGCAATTGACGTCAGGCGGGGTGGGGGGGGGGGGGGTTACGGAAGATGGGGAAAACAGCGCATAACCTAAGTTAGTTATTATCATAACTACCACCCATCATCTCGCATTTGCAAATGTGTGTGTGTGCATGGTGTGTAAACTTATGCGTTGCGTGCATCTCATGAATTTATGACCGTAAATGGATCGGCTGCCCCCCCCCCCCCCCCCAAAAGAAGGACTGGTCATAAATATTACATCCATCAAGAAAATGCTTTCACTTTCAAGGCCTACGCAATACGTTAGCCCAGGAATCCTCAAAGCGTGTTCAGTTAAAGGCACCTTGTTGCATCTTTTGTTTTGACTGCATGCCTTCATGATCATTATGCACGCAGAGGAATAAATTTTCAAGATATCACTTCTTTGAATTTCATTATCAACATTCGATTACTAAAATATGAAAGCGATCTTTGTCGAAGTGCTTCTTTTCGTTGATTTTATCTTTTCCAGATCTGGTAATCTTTATTCTATTATGATTAACTTGTAAATATACTCAATACTTAGATTTTCAGTGTGCTTTGTCAGGTTACATTGTGCATTGATAGAACACTAATGTAATGAATTTAATATAACCACTCGTCTTTGGTCTGCCCTGTATCATTTACTTCTTCGCTATCTTAATTCACTGAGTGACGGAACTATGTAACAAAATTATCAAGTCAATATAAAAATGTTCATGAATGGTAATAAGCATGTATATAACTGAACTAAAAATAACTGGATCAATTTTATGCTAAACTTAAATTCCATGCATTATCAGTGTTTGTTCCAAATGTTGTCAACACTTTATTGAGAACTATTCCGGCTAGATAAGTTAGTTAGCACTATGTATATCGTACTCTGGCATTTCCCAACGGAAGTGTGATCAGAGGCATGTTAGATGAATGCTATTAGCATCCAAGACTCCAATAGAAAATTGTTCTCGTTTACCCCCATACAGGATACCATGCATTTGAAGTGTCTATTCAGACATACAACTCTCTACCGGTTATCGGGGAAGACTTCACACTGGTTTGCAATTTCACGCCGATAACCCGATATCGTCGGGTAATTTGGGAAAAGGGTAACAACGTTAAGTTGGCCAGTCACCCTTGCTTACCACATTATGCTTGTGAATGGTATAGTGTTCCTGACCAGTCGAAATTCAGTTTTTTGGCCGACTCTTCCAGTGGAAACCTTACAATCAAACATCTTACCAAGGATGATGAGGACAATTACCAATGCAGAGTAAGCAGTACATATGAAAGAGAGAATCCAGGGTCAGCTAGTATAGAAGTGACACCATTGTTGCCAGGTATACTCTTTTTAGAGCATTTGCATTTTACATTTTACATTTACACATTATAAGACACTATCTCTAAAACGCATTCCTTAACACCAGTTCTTCATAAAAGATTATACGTTACTGATCAGGTGAATAAAGCTCATATCTCGTATTGTGTTTATATGAAATCACCTTGACAGATTTAGTTGAAAAAAAAATAAATAAAAAATAAAGTCTTCTACATTGCTACGAGACAATCATTTTCATACTTTATTAAGAGCAATAATTCGAATTGAAATAAACTGGAAAAGTTTAGTTTAAAACACTGGATATTTACTTTTTTCTAAGGCCAAGGTAAATGTTTAGATATCGTTCTTGTCACTGGTATCAAAAAGCAATCAATTTAAGATCTCGTTCGTTGTTAAATTAACCACTGGTTCTGAACAAAAATTAGAGATTATGAAAGTGGACAAGTACTTTTTGAATATTGCTTTATCTCTCATGAATATTCCATTACTCCAGCTCGTCCCCATTTGCTCTATTTTGTTGATGAGAGATCGAGATATTACCTCAACGACGAAAATATAACGGTATCAGTTGGTGACCCGTATAACATCACATGTGTGACAAATGGTGCAAGGCCTCCTGCAGTACTGGAGTGGGTTACACCAGATGACTTAACGGTTCTTTTAAGCGATCAGACTGATGTGGTACAAGGATACACATATGTTTCTCGAAAGGATGGTACAATAATACCGTCCAGGAATAATTATGGAATTGTTCTCCGCTGCGAGGCATCACATCCTCAACTACTAGATAATCTTCAATGTTCAGTTTACCTGAACTTTCAAGGTATGGATGCTAATTAATAAGGGTGCTTGTTAATTTTGTAATATTGTAGTGCCGATGTCATTAAATGTTTTGTTGCTCTTACGCTTTATCAGATCAATACCTCTTAAAAATGTTTATTTTGGTGACTTATGTTTGCCATTTTATTTCCCAAACCATCTTTAATGTTCCTTGTCATTCCCCATGTTTGTGTAAATTCACTCAAGCATTAAGTCCATTGTCAGCTGCTAGGTCAGGAGAGCTGAATGGCTTCTTACTCAATTATCCACTCATTTGGGCAGAAATCTAGCATGTTTTCATTTTACGTGTTCTCTGACATACATCATTTATTGTTTTACGCATGAGGTGTCATATAAAAGAGAAAATTTTGAATTTTTATCTGATGTTTTCTTTTTTTTCAAACTTATTACGTTTAATACCCTAGAAACCTATTCAAAGTAGCCATGTGTTCGTGCAGATGAAATTTTGGTACCACCAATTTACATTGTTTTAATTCAATCATGCGTGAATTATGAATAGTAAGATGTGCATCAAATGAAAGAAGAGAAGCATAGCTTTTCATAGATGTATAACTCAACAAGGAAATTGTTTGTTTATGATAGAAAAATATCTGCCCTGAAATCCGGTTTCCTTTTTTCTGGGACACACTGTATTATCGTTTCGTAAATGGCATATTTGTTCAATGTTTCTTTTCTCTAAATCATGTAAATAAAGTTCTACCTACCAACATGCCGCTTTTACTATCTAGAGATCAGTGCTGTAGGACTCGAGTCCGGACTCGGACTCGAGATCGGTCTCGAGTCCCTATTTCTCGGGACTCGGACTCGGGACCGGTCTCGACTCCCTATTTCTCGGGACTCGGACTCGGGACCGGTCTCGACTCCCTATTTCTCGGGACTCGGACTCGGGACCGGTCTCGACTCCCTATTTCTCGGGACTCGGACTCGAGCCACAAGGACTCGGTCTCGGACTCGGACTCGGACACAGACTCGACCAATGGTGACTCGTGACTCGGGCCGAAATCAGGCCGAAACCGGCAACGAGACCGGCAATTATTTTCCGTTTTCCGCTTTTAATTTTAGCTAAAAATAATTACCCCAGGGCACGCAAAAAAAGAATCTATTTTCGCGCACCTTGCTCGATTGAGCGGTAATTTGAACATGAACTTTAAATCATCGATCGCCGTAACGGTACGAGAATGTGCCCAAATACATGATATACGTTAAGATTAGTCGTTTTATGCTGGTACACACTCGTTATACAGGAATGACACAGACAAGTATTGAAATTGATATTAACCATTTGGAGATGGATTAATCTATAACACACGTTTCCCCAATCCCCATAGTCCCCAGCCTGGGAAATCTTGGGCAGTCTCAAACAGATTACTTTTCAACTTGTATTTCAAGCTAGTATATGAACTACAGATTTTATCTTTTATCTTTTTACTTGCATACTATGTTCCTGTGGCAAAAAGTCAAAGTCAGCAATTTATATTTTTGGGCAGTGTCAAACGGTTTTATTACGGTTTAACAATTACTTTCGTTTTACTTGAGTCACTTAGTCATGTAGTCAGTTTCCAAAATGAATGTTAATGTTGCACTTGTATTACAAGTTACTTGCATTACAAGTCATTAAGTCAGAACTATAGCTGATACATGTACAAGGGTTTTATTAGGGTTTGACGATTCACTTTTTATTACTTTAATAAGCAATTTGATAAGACTGAACTATTGGTGTTCTTGGTGAAATATTGTTTTTCTCCTTTTTTTCCCCATTTTAGTTGGAAACTTTCTTTTCTATAATCTGGCTTTAATGGCATTCAACCTGTTATTTTTTTTTTTTTTTTTTTTTTTGGTCTGTTGACTTATAATTGTTAAAAAATAAAATTCAAGGCCTCTGAAATGAACAAATGTTAATTTGTGTATCTTTTCTTCATTGAGGTATCACAGAAACAAAGGAGTCAACTCTCTATAATTACTGTGGATAAAGGCAAAATACTTGGCCTGATAAGGCTTGTTCACGTATCAGCCATTTGTCAACGAGACATGTACCTAATTGGCACAAAAGGAGTGCATGTTCACTTATTTAGTATTTTGGTCAATAAACCTTCTGAAATTCCACCAGTACACCAAACCATTACTGACAATCTAACCATAGAAATTTATCTCAATACTTCCAATTCAATTTTCTTACCTTCTGTCAGAATTGTTAGTGCTAATAGCTGAAATCTTACTGAACTAATCTTCTTAAGCACCAAGCGACATGTCACGGCGACAAATCACTCATTAATGAGCAAGCCTTTATAGTTGTCCGCATTCGTACTAAGAAAAGTTACAATAAATTAAATACTCTGACAAATGGAAGTTTTCAAATAACTATTTATGTTATAAAGAGTTCACAGTAAGGCATTCATCATAATAAAAATAATGTGACTTTAAAAAAATGCAATTTAAGATGTTCCCATCGGGACTTGGACTCTGACTCGGAAGTATTGTACTCATGCCAATCCACAGTTAGAGAGGAGATAGCACCTCAACATGTCATCAAGCTTCTAGAAGCAGACTTTGCTCCTGGTAAGGTACAACGGCCTTACTCACAGAATGATGTTAAGTTTCTGAGACTGATGGAGGAGCAGATTCACGTCACAGCTGATGGACGCTATGAAACACCCCTTCCTTTAAAGGAAACAAATGATAAGCTGCCAAACAACAGATACATGGCTAAGAAGAGGTTAAGCAGCTCGAAGAGGAAATTCGAAAGCTTTGATCTAGACACGTCTCTGCAGATTTGCATGATGCATTCCAGATCAAAATGGACAATAATGTTCTCAAACGTGTCAGTTCTGCCAAATTTTTAGGTATATCTATAGATGAAAACTTGTCCTGGAAAACACATACAGCACAAATAAATAAAACAGTTTCCAGAAATACTGGTGTCATCAGAAAACTTCACCATACCTTACCACAATCTGTCTTACTCATGCTTTACAATACACTGATTTTACCATTCCTGAATTATTGTTTGGGCCAATACCCACCCGACCAAATTAAAATGTTTTTATCTTTTACAGAAGAGGATGGTAAGAATGACAACACTCTCTCATTATCAAGCCCATTCTAGACCTTTGTTTAAGCAACTAAGTATATTAGATGTATACCAGTTAGACTAGGCGTCCACTAGGGCGCGGACAAGACGCGGAATGCAAGATTAGTCATTCCGCATTCATTCAGCAAGCTCTCCGCATATTCTTGAAAGGCTCCGTTCACTGTCTTCACCATTCCTGAACACTTCCCAGCGTTTCCGCACCTTCAGGAGAGAGCAAAATTTCCGCGTCCAAATTTTGGTCTCGACCAAAATTTGGACGCGGAAATGAACTTCCTGACACCTTCGGCAACTTGTCCGCATTGTCGTCCGGACATCGTCAGGACATCCTGCCTTTCTTTAACACTTCCGCATTCTCCGGAAACGCTCCTGAAAGCTTCCGCGGTGGTGGAAGCTTCGCGAAGGCAAGCGGAAGCCACGCAGAATGTTTCAGGATTGTCCTTGTCCGTAATTTTACCACTCCTGGTGTGATCCTAGATGTGTCCGCACTGTCCTGCCACGATCAGCATTTTCCGCGGCATTTCGGGACATTCCTGAATGATTCCTAGGACCTTCCTAGGACTGACTGCAGTCAATGTGTTGACATTCTTAATAATGTCTCAGGAAACAATAATTTGCATAATTTTTCCGCGTCTGACGCGGAACGAATGCCGAAATGACAAAATTTGCTTCCGCAACCCTTCCTAATGTTGTCGGCGCTCTAGTGGACGCCAGCCCTTAAATGAATATATGTGTGCAGTACTTTTGTGTAAGCATCTAAATACAGAGCTTCCTAAAGTATTATCCAATATAAGAAATAGTGCAATACGTAATTATAATACTAGATCTAAGAATCTAGATCTAAGAGAGCACCGAGACTATTTTCGATTCTTATGGTGGAAGGACAGAGACTACCGGCAGCCTGTATGCGATCTGCGTATGAGAGTGCACCTGTTCGGAGCTTCATCATCGCCAAGGTGCTCCAATTTCTGCCTCAAACAGATAGCAACAGATCATGCGCAGCAATATGGAGAGGACGTAAAGGAATTTTTACATCATGACTTTTACGTCGATGATGGGTAGAAGTCGATCCCTACAGCTGAGAAGGCTACTAATCTGATCATGAGGACAAGGAAGTTGTGTGAGAGAGGTGGGCTACACTTACACAAATGTGTTTCAAACTCTCGAAAGGTGATAGAGGACGTACCTGAAACAGAAAGAGCAAAGGATCTCACTATCAAAGAATTGTTCCAAAGCGACCTACCAATCCAGAAGGCCTTGGGAGTACAGTGGTGTTTGGAATCAGACACATTTCAGTTTCGGTTAACATTTCACCAGGAACCTTTTGACTAGACGAGGAGTCTTGGCAACGGTGATGTCAGTATACGACCCTCTAGGACTGATGCCTTTGTTAATGGTTTACGACGTTTTGTTTCTGTTCGAGGTCCTATTGGGCAGCTGAGATCAGTCAGGGGGACAAACTTTGTCGGTGCAGAGACTGAACTCATGAAAGCATGGAAAGAGATGGACCATGAAAAGGCGAAATCTTGGGTGCTTAGAGATTACTGTGACTACTTTGATTTCAACTTCAATTTCCCAGCCTCAAGCCATATGGGAGGAGTTTGGGAACGCCAGATTCGTTCAGTACGCACCATACATGCCATACTCGACGCACTGTTGTATCAAAACGGTCAGCAACTTGATGACGACTCTCGTCATGCCTTGCTCAGTGAGGCAGCAGCTATCGTCAACAGTCGTCCGTTAGCGGTATAATTCCTCAACGAGCCAAACCACCCAGAACCACTCACTGCAAACCACTTATTGACCCATAAGTCGAAGGTTACTCTACCGCCACCTGGGAGGTTTCTTCGTGAAAACGTATATATAAAGAAGCGCTGGAGGAGGGTTCAGCATCTGGCCAACGAGTTTGGTGCCGATGGAGAAAGGAATTCCTGAACCAACTGCAATCACGAAAGAAATTGACTGGCGCCCAGCGCAATATGAAAGTTGGTGACGTCGTGATCATCAAAGATGATCATTTTCCAGGAAACACATGGCCTCTGTGAAGAGTCGTCGAAGCGTATGAATCTGAAGATAATCGTGTTCGCAAGGCCAAGATAGCAGTGGGTGATCGAAAACTTACCGCAGCAGGAAAGCGAACTACTTCCTTAAGTTACTTAGATCGCCCCATTCACAAACTAGTCCTGTTATTTCCAAGTGAAGACCAGGTAGAATTGCCAGACAAGGAGCCATGGACACGCGAATTAGGAAATCGCAGAGTCCGGTCTGAACTATGGATTGATACCTGACTGGCTTATACTGATAACTATTGTATTTCTATATGTGTCTAAATCTCAGACTAAATATTTTGTCTAACCTTGTTACAGGGTCTGAATATGAAGACTATTGTTCAACTTCGAAACTCCAAAAGAGTCTGAATTTCAAAACTATATGTATTTACTTTTATCTCACTTAGAGTCTAAATCAAGACTAATACTTCCAAAATTTAGGAAAATACATGTATATTGGTGTTTTCCTTTGTAATTTTTTGAAGAAAGCAAATTATCCTTTGTATTGTGCTTGTTATGACCTGGCACACTCAGTAAGTAACTTGAGTTTGCAAGACACGGCAGAATTCACATGTTTGAAGCTAGAATAGTTCATCTTAACAATTTTAAGACATGTATTTGATTCCAATTTAACAGAAATATGGGTAACGGACAATGATTTCGTACAAGTGAAGCAGAACAATTGTGTCAAATTTTGTTCACTCTAAACTCACAGATTGTTATATCAAAAAGACAAAACATAGATCTATACATTATTGAAATGTGGGTAAAGGATAAATCAAATGAATTCTTTTTTTTTTTTTAATTGATTTATATGCATACATTTCTACGGCTATGTGTAGTGTTAACACAAGTGAGAATGGCTTTATGTTTGTTCTTTAACAAGGACATTGATAAAGGTTCAAGGTTATTTAATTAATATTTACCTACAGTAAATTGTTATTTTCTTTATATGCATTCATCCAATTTGTAGAAACCTTGTGGTATTTAAACAGATTGACGCCACTGAGATGTTACATTTGTTTAGTATGTAAAGGTGAAGGTAGTGTAAATCTAGTTATTTTTTCAAGCCAGATCGTTGGGTAAATTTATGAAATTTAAAGGAGCCATGTAGTGAAAGTTGATTGAAAATGTATTGTTTTCTCCTTTGATATTGATAATATGATATATTGGTGATTTATCACATTATTTTTTTTTTATTTCCTTCAAGATGTGATAAAGATTGTATTCATAGTTTTATCACATAAATGCTCCAACCCAGGATAGTGTTTACATTGAAACATTGACTGAAAAAGGGGTGACAGATTTGAGGTCCGTTTGAATCACCTAAGTTCTAGGGTATCCTGGAAACCTGTTTTTTTTTAATTCTAGTACATAAAGGAGGCAACGAGTTTTCACGGAGCAAATCAAGCTAAAGCAAGGATATGGATTAATTTCACAATAATAAAGCACAGAAGAAGCTCCCGTATATGCCTTTGTCAACTGTGTAATTCTTCGGCCTCAAATGCAGTCTTAATATATATATATATATATATATATATATATATATATATATATATATATACATATTAAGTAATAGGATGTCTATATAAAAATGATCTTGTTCAACTTAATCACCAGCACTTTAAAATCATTTCACAATATTTATCTTCCTTGTAGCATGCTTGATAATAAAACTGTGTTTTCAATAATTAAATATTATTCTTTAGACCAGCACCAAATTAGCACCCTAATTATACATCTTAATTTATTCAACCACAGAGACGAAATCATACCTTAGCTTTCGTCACTTCTCTTGCCATTAATAAATCTTAAAATGCAGTTACTCCAGATCCACCGTCTGATTTTGTCGTTGATCGAAACCAGACGACAACTTCAACTCTTTTTGCTGCTTGGCAACCTGGTTTCAAGAGAGGGCTACGACAACATTTAATAATGGAACATCGAATCCTCATTACCTTTACATTCTCTAAAGACATATACATGTATGTACACATCTTCCTTGGAGAAAGCATAATAATTTATTCCAGTCCCAGCTTCTCCTTTCGTGAAGATCTTTCCTGAATAATCATTCAACTAACTGACAAATGACCATTAGTCCTTAATAAGAATGCTTAGGATACCATGGAGTGACAGAATATCAATTGAGGAAGTACTTGAAAAGATGTGTGTCGATAGGTTTCTCCTAAACACCTTAAGGAAAAAACAACTTCAGTTAGTAGGTCACATAATGAGAAGAGAAAACACAGAAAATAGAATACTGACTGGAAAAATAGAGGGGAAAGGGAAGCAGAGGAAGACAGCTGACTGGTTATCATAGTGCCAGCATGTTAAAGATGATCAAAGATGGAAGTAAATGGAGAGCCCTGATTACCATTGTCTGGAACATACAAGACATCTAGCAAGCAATTGACAATATTGAGAGTTTAAGATAAATACTATTGGATTGATTGATATTCTCAATTATTATTATACTGCCACCTAATATAAATTTGCGAAAGTCCTTTCATTTAAAGGACAGCCCAATTTTCTTCTTCAGAAAAACAAATTGCGTCTTTAGACGCAGTTTCAAATAGGACTGAACTGGATGTGATATTATCAGGTAAGATATTTCCAATACCAATATCTTCACAATAGCCTGGGCTAGTATTAAAGTGTAAATGTGACCCGGCACCACAAAACCACCAAAAAGTCGCAAAAAATATTTTTTCCGATTTTATCATATTTGGATAGAACAAAGTCTCAGCTTTAAAATGATATATGACTCATTATAATTGAAACTTTCTAACCCTTTTAATTCAGCGAATGAAAGAAGCTTGTAAGAGAGGTTTGCTGGTATTAAATAGGGAGGAAATGAGCTCTAAAGTTGAGGCCTATTCAAGCGCGCGGAGTAAGAAAACAAGAGAGAAAATCAATGGAGAGTGAATCAAAAGGCCATAGCACCCACTATGAATGAATTGTCGGATTAGGTTGATATTTGGTAGAAGTGTTAAACATAATTTATTCATTCCATTGCCAAGACTTCAAATTGTGAACTTTAGTTGTTCGAAAGTTATTATGATGCAAATGAGAGTGTTCTAATGGGAGATTAAGAGCACCTCGGTGGCCTGACACCTGCACTAGACAATGCCTATTCACTCCTTTCGGTTGTCTTTCTTTGTTCCCTTTTACATAATACTGGTTTGTTACCTGTGTAGTCCTGTTATCATACACTGAACTTGTAATTTAGCCTATAATTGACTTGAATAGGACCTACTCTTTTTCTTGTTCACATTGATTAACCTATGCAGTTTGTTTTACATAGAACTTACATACTCTTTCCTTGCTCACATGAATAAACTTGATCGTTCGTCCTTTTTCAGACTCTGTTTCGTCATCGAAATGGAACTTAAAACTGCTCTGTAATTTGCTTTCGCGACTATTGGTGAACTGTTATATCAGTATGATGAGATTGCTGAGAGTTTATTCTTTCTATCAGTATAAACATTATCAGGGAAATGTAATTTTTAAGGCCCGTGAGATTGCAGTGATTTTACGTGGGTGAGCGGTACCCATTAAAAAAAGATCATACGGGAAGGCGAAGAATTAGGAAGAAACCGAAGCTGTGCGAAAAAAACTGGTCTAGAAAAACTGTTTAAAATTCGTCTTATGCTGTGTTTTAAGCTTCCAGATTTTGATATAAGGTACAGAAAAGAACGATCTTTCAGAAAAACCAAAAATCCCAAAATAAAATTTTCCAACCCAAATTTCCATTTCAGCTGTTTACATAAAATCACGGCGACTTTTTGGTGGTTTTGTGGTGCCGGGTCACAAATGTTGATTTTTCATTATAATTCAGAACATACTTAAATAATATAGACCTTTAGAAATTTCAATAATATTGATTTACGGTCTTCGGTACCCTACTTTTCGTTGACCCTCAGGCATCTCTATAGGAACTGATAGGAACTACTTTCTTACATTACATGACTGTTAAATGAATATTTTTTTGAATATGTGATCAATCGATTTCCATTTGAGATTGAAATTCACGCTAATGATCTCTTTTTTTTTTTTTTTTTTTTGCAAGTCATGATGTTGTGGCAAAATATATACGTTTATGTCAAAGAGGTCGTACCATTTCAAAGACAACAAGATTAATAAAGTGTAGTAATGACATAATACATATATATATATATATATATATATATATATATATATATATATTGTCTAACTTCTACCCAATATCAAGCCACCAATGAAGGATGGGGATGCAGAAAAGGAGGAGAAGACTGGGAGGACTGCAGCTAAGAAAAGGAAAAATGGAGGATAATTTTCCAATTAACAAAGTCAGACTTAGATGAGAGAGATTCTAACAGTTACTAGTTAGATATAGATCTGTATTTCATCAGTCTCAGTGAGTTGACAATATAAAGGCTGTATAAATTACTTTTTCGTGTTTTTTTGGGGGGGGGGGATTTCAAGATCGTGAATGTTTATTACATTGAAAAAAGGAACATTTTCTTATGTTTTGTTGAATCGGACTCAATCAGATTTGATTTGATTTGATTTGATCGATGGACGTAAAAATGGAAAAATAATCAACACAATTTTTATGTAGTATATTAATTCTTTATAAAACTATATTAATACTAGGCCTACACTAGTAGTAGGCTTACAGTACAGGGGAATGTTTATACCATTGCATTAGCCAACGAGTCATGAATATTTATTCTATGGCCATTTGATTTATCAGGTTATTCTGGCGGCTTGTCAATTCAAGGGTGCTGATTACATTTAACTTTTATTTTTAAAAAAAGTATTGTGCTTTCTTTTTGGCCAAAAACTATCAAAGCAGTCAGGCAACCTTAACGTGCTTGAGCCTTTCAGATCAAGACCTGAATTTGCTGAAAAAATTTACATGGACATGTGACAACTGACATCCACAGTCACAATCACTTCTTATCATTCAGTCATTGTTGAAAATTTGATATGGTCACCTCGAATACACTTTGTTTGTAAAATGTAGATTGTAGGAAACAAAGGGATTTCACCAGGCAGTTGCACAGAATGGACTATGGCCAGCAATAACATATCCTTACTGTTAGTGACATCCAGCCTAGCCCTAGACTCTTTGGGCGTAGCTAGTGTTACTGGACAATGCATGCCCCTGCCCACTTACCCCCCCCCCCCCCTCAAAAAAAAAAAACCAACAAAAAACAAAAAAAAAACAACACAAAAAACATCAAAACAACAACAAAAAAGCCTACATCCTTGAATTAAATGTTATAAGAAGGCCAAAAAATAAAACTTATTGCCATTTTTGCTCTCTCTCTCTCTCTCTCTCAGGTCCTTGAAGATCTGCTCGTTGATTCCCCACATGATCTTCCAAGGAAGACAGGTGAAGAGACCCAGCCTGAGACACAGACACAACAGTCATCAAGTGCAGCAGCTCTGTCCTCGCCTGACGAACCCATGTCCACTGAGGAGCCGGGTTGTATTGGTGACTACTATTGTATGGAACTTATGTATACCATGGACTTCTTTACCAACCAACCAAAGATTACAGTTCACAAACTCTTTTTGTTTTTTTTGTTTTGTTTTTTTTTGTTTTGTTTTTGTTTGTTTGTTTGTTTTGTTTTGTTTTGTTTTGTTTTGTTTTTTTGGGGGGGGGGGTCCTATTCATTCCAGACTTCACGTTCACCCCATGATCATTGTATATATTTCTGTGCACCCTATCTACGTTTCAGCCTATGTTGATGATGTTCTGGAAGAAGTGTCAAGACGTGCAAAGAACCACATCAAAAGTAAACCCCAGCTAAAAGAGGTCCCACCACACTTGACGAGCAGATACGAGTACCCTGCCAAGGAAGAGCTCATTAAACAACACACCAGTCGATTTGGACTTGATTCATAGTTGTGACTTGCAAATTCTTATGCAATATTCCTGAGTCACATCACTTCATCTAGATATTCTTCTATTTTTTAGTAACATAAAGACACTTTTCTCACGTGGCCTGTGCATAGATACAGGGTGGTCCAAAACATACAGATAAACACAATTCCACTTAGGCATGGGATGAAAACACCAATTCTTCTTCTGAAAAAGCCATAAATCTTCAAATTTTGTTGAATAGTTTTTGTTCTAAAACTCATTTTGTATTTTCCTGTCAGAACAAATGTCTAACAGTTCAGAGCTTTCTGAATGGGAACAACAGTTGTTTACGAAACTATGAAGAGACTGCAACTTTCATGAGTATGGTTGCCAAAAAGGGATAATTTCAATCTCTACATTACCGGTAATCAAAATGTGTCTTGGCACAGGTATACAAAACAAGTCCTAGAACACTATTTGATGTATGACTCATGGTTCATTTTTCTCAGGAAGAGATGTTCTTTGTTTTTTGTTTGGTTTTGTTTTGTTTTGTTTTTGTTTTTGTTTTGTTTTGTTTTTGTTTTTGTTTTTGTTTATGTTTATGTTTTTGTTTTATTTTGTTTTTGTTTGTTGTTGTTTTTTTTTTTGGGGGGGGCCTGCAACACAGTGCAAAATGTGTGTATCCCACTGTGTAGGATATGTGTGTGTTAGATGTTCTCTTACAAGAATAAAGAGTAGCTTTTGTGTGAGATTCTATCATACTTATTTAATTTCTCCAGCAAGGAACTATCAGTATCTGGGAGAAGAATAAATAACTTTTAAATTGTTGACTTACCCCCTGATGTTTGAAATCATGATAAATTGCAGGCCTGTGCATGCATTATGTTACTTCATAAGTTTGGTTGCATTACATTGAAATAAGGTAAAGTTTATTAAATATTTGAAAGAGGTTTATTACACCTCTACCAAGGAACTTGGAGGCGGTTGTGTTTTGGGTCATGCTGGTCGGTTGTTTCACATGATATAATCCTTGACAGATTTTTATGAAACTTTCAGACAAGTTTCATGATGGAACTCATAACAAATCATCACATTTGTAGTCTTGAGAACAAAATGTGCAATTTTCACGGGGTGCATACATCAGGTATGGAACAGCCAAAGGAACTACCCCACAGCATGTGATAAAAAATAATTCTGGATTATTGATGGGTAGATGATATTCATGTGTATTGAAGCCTTACACTGATAGGTTTTGATCTACAGACTCTGATTTTAACATTGATTCCATCTTTGAGCTCTGATATTGATGACTATTTTGAAAAGTTACTGTAGTAAAAAAAAAAAATAAAATAAATAAAAAATGTATGGTTACTCTGTTATGGATGTTTATTGATTCAGTGATGTTTCAGAAACACTTTTAGCAGTATGATAGGTATTTAGAATGTACACGTAGTATTTTCCCACTGGAATTACAGTGACTTTTTAACATAAAGCAAATATCTGTTACTTGCCTTTTACAATGCTACTATTATGGAAAGGAAGAGTATTTGTTAAACATGTATTTGGATAATGATTGTTATGGTATTCATCATTTCTCTGATTTTTACTCTGTCCAAGCGTTGAATGAGAAAAGGTAGGTCAAATTTTATTCTGAAGAAGAGAACAGATTGATGAGAAAACCTTGCCCTGTGGTCAAAATAAAGTTAATGTTCATAATTATACCATAAGTGTGCATAAGATATTTATTTTGTTAAAATAATATACGTGTTATTAATTCTGTATCACTTACTTACTTAAGCCATAGCAGTACAGTGTCTCCTTTTAGTGACACTTATGCAGTATCTTTTCATCCAGAATGCTAGGAATAACACATTATGCATGAGCAGAAAGAGAAAATTCACTGAAAATTTAGAGTCCCTTTCCAATACACTATGTTGTGTCATTCTCGAATAAGAATAATTTAATCGTTTCTAATTATTAAGTACTCTAAATTGGCAATACAGGGTAAAATATATAATTACTATTTTTATTTGCAAATTGGCAATTTTCGCTCTCACATTGGTTCATTAAATACACATTTTATTTATTTATTTTTTCTTCAGTCTATACATGTATAAGAGTTTGAAAAAAGAACAGTTGTTGACAGTTTGAGGGGGGAAAGCTGATTAATTTAGCAATTTTAAGAAAACTCTGTACTTCTATGGGTTAAAAGGCCCCTGCAACCCAAACGCAACCCAAATGCAAGTTTATTGTTGTTGATGTGAAAGGACGCATACAACTAATATTCTGTCATTCAAACATCTAGATATGTTTCATAGATTTTTTTTTTTTTTTTCCCAACCTCCTAAGCTCCACCCTAGAGAAGCTCCAGATCTCATTCCTGCCATGACATAATCTGTCAATGATCAGTCAGCTACACTAACATTCTACAATAGACAGTGGAATGTAACTTTCCCCAGCTCAGCACATGCTCGCAATAGAATTGCATGCTTTCAAACAATACCTCCTCATTACCATTCTTTTCCTGGTGATGCTACAGCATGTCTGACATGTAGGCATTGTATGGTCTATCAGAACAGGTGGTCATTTCTGGCAAAGCTACACACCACTGTCTCTCCTTAGTTCACTAATGATTGACAGATTATGTAATTGCAGGAATGAGATCTGGGGCATTTTTTTAAGGGTCGAACTTAGTATGTTTGAGAAAAGGATTTTAAAAATATTTTTAAAATTTATGAAACATATTTAGACGTTTGAATAACAAAATATAAGTTGTATGCATCCCTACACATCAACATGAATCAACTTGGAAATCAACAAGGAAACAGATTTTAGGCCCTATCGTAACTCAGGCCTGTTGTGAACTGTTTGCTTCATAATAAAATTTCATTATAGCAGAATGCAGTTGATGGTCCTGTCCGATTTATTATGGCGGGAGTCGACTGTACTAAATTGAGACAATTTACACACGGGTATACTTATACAGTAACATATAGTAAAAATGACTTTATTCTCAAGTCTTTCTATAACAGAACACAAATCAAACAATCAAAAAAAGAAGTCCTCAAATAGACTGAAATAAATAAATAAAAATGAAATATCTGTGAATATCACCACTATGAAATATTGAGGACGTAGGTGAACCCCCCCCCCCCCCCAGTAAAAAAAGAAAGAAGAAATGAATAAACCAAACATTCAAAAAATTGTTCTACAACATATCTTCTCAATGCAATTATATAACATTGGGCTCATTTTCCCCAGGAAGAGTTGCTTAATAATCTAGCCAAGGTGTGGAAGGATGTATGCTCACCCTTACTCTCTTCTGCCTTTTTTTTTTTTTTTTTGGGGGGGGTACCTAATGTTTAGAGTAACAAATGTAAACAAAAATTGACTTGTTGATATGGAAGCCAAAAAAAAAAAAAATCAGTTCTTATGAACAAAGACACATGTCAGACTGACATTGTATACAAACATGGAAGTTTATACAAATACATGTACAAGAGTTCTCTGGAAAGGGTGCACACGATGAGCAGAAAAGTAATTTACAGTGCTTGAAGATATCCTTTCAGAAAATTCTTTACTCTAAGCGGTCTTGAATCCAATGTAAGTTTCCGATTGAAATGTCTCTCTCTAATCTCTGTTACCGCACATGAAGGAAGGGGTACTCTGACTTGGCGTCCTAAGCAGGGGCGGCGCCAGGGTATTTTGATAGGAGGGGCAAGACGACCTAAAGATGACGTCATATTTTTTCTCCATTAAATAACAGGGGTAATATAGAGTTATATGTTTAAGACCTCTCTATTTAATACTCCTCTTTCTTCTTTCTTCCCTTTCCTTTCTTTTCTTCCTCCTTTTCTTCTTTTTTTTTCTTCTTTTTTTTCTTTTTTGTCACTACTTGAAAAATCATAGGGGGGGGGGGGGCGGTCGCCCCCTCTGCCCCCCCCCCCCTGTAGCGCCGCCCCTGGTCCTAGGTAGTTCCAACACCACCTTGACATCTGTCAATAAGCGCAATGCCTATTTTTCCTGAAAATACATAATAAGATAGGAGGTGGGCAATTGAATTATATATTTTTTTTTAGTAGCATTCCACACATATTACACAATCCCCCCCCCCCCCCCCAAAAAAAAAAAAAAAAAAAAGTTCTGAAGAATAATTTTTGATCTTGGAAAAAGGGGGCTTGAGCATGTGGCCCTTGAAAGGGGCATGCATGTGTCATAAAAGTGAGAGGGGGAAAAAGTTCCTTTTGGACATATTACAAAGATATGAAGCTGTTATCACCCATGTCTCATTGATTTTTAGATTTTTTTAATTTTTTTTAGATTTTTAGATTTTATTTCATTACATTTTCATTTTTTCAAAGTATATAACAATAAGTATTATGAATCTGACAATATTCAAAATAATTGACAACACAACTTAGTGCATAAACATTTTTCGATCATTACAAGCAAAACAAAGTGCATTAAAGTTTGAGTTGTGAGAGAAAAAAAAAAGTAACATCAATGAAGACTACTTAAGATTAATTTTATGAAAATGAGAATGAAAACAGAGACCAGCTTAGAAGCAAAGCTTGTAGAAGCGCTGGTCCCTGGCAAAAAGATGAAGTATGAATACAGTACATAAAAAGAACTAGACTGGGCAATCATGCATAAAATGCCCAATAAAAGGGAAAAAAGAAGAAGACAGATACATGGCCTTGGAAAGCAAACAAATTATAGACATAACACACTTGCTATAGAAGAGAAAGCACTGAGAAATATTGTAAACACAAAAAGCTGGAAATAGTAATAGGAAAATAGTAAAGTTTTAAAGAAGTAAACTTTACAAAAGACGGAACAAGAATGACAAAGTGACAGTGGGGGTTAGGACGGGAGGGTGGGAAAGGGACAAGATCTTGAAGGTTTCATTTCGTCTTTAGATTTTGCTACACATTGAGGCCTGTACGGCATCCGCGTCCATGAAAACGAGTAAAAAATGGTTGTTTGTGCACCACCACACGGATAACCCGGGAATCTCGTTTAGGGTATCAGAAACAGGAAAGAAGAACCAATCCTCGAATAGGGTGTATAATACTATGCAAGATCTAAAAAAAAAAAAAATCAGTGTGAAGTATCTAAAAAAAAGATTTTTCGCAGATTTTCGCAGATTGAATAGGGTATCAAAACCCCAGTCAAATCATCTCGACTTAATTCCTCGTTTAGGGTGCGTTTCAGAAAGTCATGGATTCGGATGCCATACAGGCCTCAATGAGACATACCCCCCCCCCCCCCCCCCTCGGATTTTTTTTTTCCACGTCACACAAATCTATTCCTCTTTTTCGAGAAACCAGCTGACTCACAAATATGCCATACAAAAATGTAATTGAAAATAGTAACAGAGTAAATGATAAATTACTTTTCATTTTCCTTAGTTGCCTTATACAAAGAGGGAAAAGGTCAACTTACTCATGTTCTGATGCATTCAACCTTGCTTCTGCTCCATACCGTTGTCTGTATTGAAAGTAGGCCGTCTCCAGCACGTATGGGTTCAAACAGACTGCATCAAATCCGGGATGCTCTGTAATGCAGTTGAGGTTTGTATCCTCTGTGCACTCATCCATCTTAGCGACTACTTGCTCAATTTCCTTACAGCATTGTGGTTCTATAACGGTCAGCATCGGTGAACAGTGAAAAGATTACAATTCAGACCTCGAATTTGCTCTTTAAAGTAACAAAATACTCACCAGTTATTGTTTCCTAATCTCTGTTTAGGGTCTTCTTGCTCACTACCTTTTGCTTCTGCCTCTGCCTCAGGGGTCTTGTCAAGCTCTGGCTCGAACTGATAGAGTTTACTGTGGTCAATTTTATTATTTATGACAAGTGCAGGGAAAGTTACTTCTTCAAATTCTTCTTGAAGTCCTTCACTGTCCGATTGATTATTGAAATCACTTGCAACCTCTTCGTCGCTCTCATTGTCTTCTTCAGTCATTTCTCTTTTTCTCTCACGATGAAGCTCTTCCATAACCGAGGAAAGAATTCTCCAGACATAAGTGTTATCTGTAAACTTTCGATTGCGTACCTGCAATGTGGTTCTTGCAGTGGCGTCACATCCTATTGCGTAATACAGCTCTAAAACCGGGCTTTTTTCTTAGTCGTCTAAGTCGTCATTTTTAAAGCTAGATTCCAGAACTATTGAAGATTTCTAAGAAAAATCATTGTCATATTCAGAATCTCCGTGAAAAACTCTATTGAATGTATTTTTATACTTTATTTTAACCCTTACCGTACTGGGGGGGGGGGGCCTGGGAGCCCCCCCCCCCCCCGACAAATTTTGCCGTACATTTCGAACCGCTGCATTTCACGCCACGCAACTTTCTGACTTTTTTCTTTCAAGTCTTGCACATCTTTTGACACCAAGTTTGCAAAAATCGGTCATACCGTTACCGAGTCACGTGACCTTTTGTGACCTCATGTCAGCCCGAAAACGGAGATTTTCTGAGTTTTGTGTACAAAATGAATGGGAAACTGCATTTCCTCATGTTTCTCCTTTATCACCTATAATTTCTTCTTTAAGCTGTAATTATCATTTATTCTAACTGAATATAAGTTGAGATAACACTCTGAAACAGCAGCCTTAAAAAAAAACAATAAAAAAAGTTAAAGTTGAAAAACAAAGAAATACATAAGAAATTCGTAGAACAGTTCGTAGAACAATATAGAATGCATAAGAACTTAATTCAGTTTCATTTTTTTTTTCTTATGTAATAATGTTATTAAGGTTTAGAAAGAACTTTTTGCATTAAAATTTTATCTCCAAGGCCTTTCTTTACTTGATAATCAATGGAAATGTATATTCATGCATAAATTTGCATAAATTATAATTTCAAATGAAAACAATAAAGATTTACATGAAAATAACAATGGATTTGTGTTCTTTCTGTGATTTTCAAGATACGTTCAAAATTTTGCAGCGATCGGTCAAGTCATGGCCGAGATCGGGGGGGGGGGGGGGCTCTGAGTCCCCCCCCCCCCCCCCTTAGTCAGAGAGGTGCTTAAAATAGCACAGTACAGTAAGGGTTAAGCCCATTTTGATTGCAGGGGCCGTTTAAATACACCAAACTCTTTATAATTTGAGAAATAATTGGATTGTAACTACGTTCATTCATTATAGGACGCCGTCTGCTTAGGCAGGATTGGTCAACGGTGTGACGTCATCAAAAAATCGCTATATTTCTGGCGAATCGCTCGGATATCCCGGATGCTGAGAAGTGCTTTCATTTGTGTTATTTTTAAATCATCTATTGACGTAAAACTTATACAATTGCCATCTGTAATCTTCCCAGTTTCCAGTGATACATTATTTGCCATATTTGAGATTTTCTTTAAATAGGTCCTTTAAACAGGTATAACTTTCAAAGCGATGATATGGTGATGTTTATGAAACTGACTTGGTACTAGAAGGACATGTCATAACTTTGAAGACTACAGCCATCAGGATAATGAATTCATGTCCAGGGTAGACGCAATATATCAACGACGAATTCTCCAATGTTCGTTCAGTGTAATACATCATGTTGCTCTCTTTGTACTGTTTGCATGCCTTCGTGATCATACTGCATATTTATGTATAATTCGTAAAATACAGTTGTTCAAGTGACACTGTCAACGTTTGATTTCTGAAGGATGATGGCGGGTTATGTCGAAATACTTCTTTTACTCAGCTATATCATTTCCAGATCTGGTAAGAATCAGTTTATCTTATTCAGTTTTATGGAAATATTCCAAAATTTATAGATAAAGAAAGTGGGAGGTGTGTCACCTTTGATTGTACGATAGTAGAACAGGATTGCAAGATACCTGTATGTATTATTAGTAACAAGGAACGATGGAACACATATTCTTGAAATATATATCTCTTAATCCGCGTTTTACTTCTCCACGAATTGAATAATTTGATGGGAATAGATGAGGATATTAAAATAATTAGATTTTTAATTTCATGCATATTTAGTCCTTATTTTTCAATGCAAATACGTATTATTAACAATATTTGGGCTAAATAAGTTCGAAAACTGTGAAAATGGGATAACTTCCATTCACCTTTCGGATATGTACATGGCAAGCAAGGGCGGATCCAGGTTTTAAAAAAAAGGGGGGGGTTTCAAAGGGTGAGAAGTTATCATTCTGGCAAACGCAAGCGCCTCTATAGGCATATATATATATATATATATATATATATATATATATATATAATATATATATATTTCCTGTTTGACTATTTTAATGTTGAAATATAGTAAGGCGCGCGGAGCGCGCCACAAACATTTGATAATACGAGCCTGAAATTACATTTAATCTATTAATATTACATGGAATTACTGTTTATTTGAGATGGAAAATACATATATAATGATTGCAAATTACCATCTTTTATCAAAAAGTGCGGGTATATTTGTACAGGCCACCCCCCCCCCCCCCCGTACATCAGAACTGGGAGGGGGGTTAATGCATACCCCCATCCCCTCCGGGATTTGCGCCATTGGACTGTATTAATATATATATATGTATATATATATTTTTAAAAAGTTTTCCCAGATTTTCCAGTCTGCATTGCTGTGCAGGACCTCAGATGGCATGTGGCATCAACACAAACAGTCCAGTGAGACAAATAAGAATAAAATCTGGAGATTTATTACTTGAGATTGGTTCTTCAATGTTGAAGTACTATGTTGATAACCTAGGAATTGGGTGTGCGCATGCTGTACAAACACACTTAGTAAATTTTAGTGATACATGTACACATTTTACAGCAATGAAGAATTATTCACTAAATATCATCTATATTATCTCCTCCCATCCCTGAGATAACAATTCGCAAGTGTTTACATCATCACGAGTTATAAATCACAAATCACAAAAGAACACAAAAAAGGGAAAGTTCCTTAGATTCAGGAGTTCACAATCAAGGCCGATCAACAACAGTACCAATACCAGTTTTGCTGAAAATTCACAGGATTTAACAATCAACCACAGTATCTACTCATTAGGCAAAATAAATAAGTTTTGTATCACAAAACTAGTCATGGTGCAATGTATCAGATTCAAGCGTTCCCAATCAACAACAAGAAAAAAATATATCAAAAGACCTCGGAGAAAACAAACCTCCTCCCCCCCCCCCCCCGAGCACCTGTCATTACCTTTGAATTTCGTGACTTTGACCTTTTTGTTGACTCTGACAGACCTTTGACCTTTTGTGTGACTTTAAGTCTTGACCTTCACAACTTTAACCTTTATATGGACACATGAAGTTCACTTCTTGCGATGACCAACCATAGGGTAGGTGTAGGGAATACCAGACCCTTAAGGTAGTTTAGCGAAATGTCGTGGTGCATAAGAACGCATCCGGAACGGACGCATTGTTATTGTGCGTGAACACTGCATTGAGCTCCGAGCCTTCTACATAACGATCGCATGGAGCCTATAATGCAGTCTTCCCGGATCCGAGCCAATCTTCTTGATAAATTCAAAGAAAGAAGCTCTTGGTACCATTCACTGATTCCGGAAGTACGCCCTCTTCTGTCAGTATATGTGTATGAAAGGCTAGTGTGTAGTACTGGATCAATAACAACAAAATAAATAGAATATATAATTATTCTAAAAATAGAGTGAGTTTCCGATGGCATTGGCTTGCCTAACAGTTTGTTCTTTATATTTTATTGCTCCTCTTATTCCTTTCTCTCCCCTTCTCCAATTCTTCTTATCGTGTATGACTAGAATATGTCTATTGCATTTCAACGATCATAGTGTGCTCTCCCCCCCCCCCCCTAAAAAAAGAACTAGAACGGCGCTGGTGGAAACAAAAAACAACACAACACCACATAATTAATGGAAATGGCAGCCATTAAACCCAATGTAATGATTGCCTTCGTCTTCTCTCAATCTCTCCCTCTCTCTCTCTCTCTCTCTCTCTCACACACACACTCTCTTTATCTGAGTTTTCTCCAAATATTCTGATTCTTGTTCTATTTTCAGTTCGCATGTTTATCTCTACAAAAATATGTTATGTTCTAAAATGATAGCATGTGGATAAGACGTGGAAATCAATATCAGAAATTAAAGACGTGAATGATGATGTAAAAATCTACTTATAATTTAAGGGCAAGGAAAACGAGAGAAATGAACTTTTATAGGATAATGAGAAATGCAGTTTTGTATGTCTTTTGAATTTTCGAATTGAAAACTACATTTAGAACTAAAGACAAAAAAGACCCTTTTATACGTAATGATATTAAATTGTTCCCCATGATCATTTTCTAGATATGCAGCAAATAACTATTGTAGCGAAGAGACAAGTATATAGTACAATGAGGGGATTTTTACTTTTAGAATATCTTATTATGATATCATTAACTCATCAACCCAAATCAAATCAATACTAACATTTGTCCTTGCTGTCGGCCTGAGACCTGTAATAGCCGCCTATGCATAATAACACTTTACTTTGTCATTGAGGACAATTGAAGTTTAACAGGGATTTGCAGTTGGGCTCTCTCTCTCTCTCTCTCTCTCTCTCTCTCCTAATTCTTCTTTATATCAATAGTCAATAGACTTCCTGTCTTTTCATCATAACAACAAACGATGGCGCGGATCGAACGCACGTATAAAGCCGCCCCTCCCATTATTCTTCCGTCCCACGCATTCAACTCAACACAATAGGTCCGATCCCCATTATTATTTCTCCGAAGAACTATAGCTCTATGCAAAATTTGAGACAAGCCATTCACTGTTCAAAGTAGCCTTTCAATGAACAGACTACGGGCTTCAGTGTATGATACATTATCTTGAAATATAACAAACCCTAACTGATGTAATGGCAAGACCCTATCAAAAAAAGTATTAATCATGTAGCTTTCAATGCTGAGTTAGTAACTGATTTGCCCCCAAGCCTCCGTCATCAGTATAAATACTGATGAGGCTACCCATCAAATGTCAATATAGACATGATTTTTATTTATCAGTATTGTCATTGTTGTTATCGTGATTATTATGATTAAGATTATGATTAGCATTAGCATTATGGTTTTGATGTTATTGTTATTATTATTTATTATTATTATCATCATCATCATCATAGTCATAATGGTATTGGAGCTATTTTTTACATCACATGTGTTGATTTTCGGGGGTAGTGTATTAAAGAAGTGAAACTTATTGAGCCATATGAGTAGAGCATGGTGTGGTATTTCAACAATGGCGTAGGCAGGATTTTTCAATGGGGGGGCAGACGTGAAGGATCCAACCGCGTAGCCAGGATTTCATTTTAGGGGGGTTGGGTTGTGATCGAGAACGCGAAGCGTGCGAAATTGGTGATTAGCACGCAAAGCGTGAAGGGAGGGGGGGGGGGGTTGAGAGAAAGATAACGGCTCGCAGCAACTTTTTTTTAGGCGGAAAGTTAGTTCGACGCCCGGACTGCTTTTCAGTTATTTGGACGCAATACTGCACTGTATGTAACAGAGGTGGGTGCAGGGAGGAGGGAGTTCGCCCCCACCCCCCCCCCCCCCCGCCACCCAAAGCGCGAAAGCTATGACGTTTTTAACAAATTTGAGAGAAAGATAACAGCTCGTAGCAAACAATTTTTTAGGGGGAAAGTTATAGTTCGACGCTCGGACTGCTTTTCAATAATTTGGATGCAATATTTTACTGTATATAATAGGTGTGGGGGCAGGGAAGGGGGAGTTATTTTCCCCTTCCCGCGCGAAGCGTGAAAACTTTGACGTTTTAGCAAATTGTGATTGAAAGGTAACGACTCGTAGCGCCTTTTTAGGTTTTTTTTTGTCTCAATTCTCCCGCTTTTTCGTTCTCACTTTTTTTAGGGGCTGAATAGGGGGGGCCAGTGCCCCCCTGGGCCCCCTGGCTACGCCCATGTATTTCAAGTATACAAATCGGAGATTAAAAACCATTAAATAGGAAAGGGACAGTACAGATTTTCCTAGATTTCCCCTTCAAATGGGATTAAAGTGGCAAAACAAAAGCTTATGAAAGATAAGGGATCTTGTAGTCCAGACAGAAAGAGGAACGAAGACTGAATCAACGCCGATATCCAGGGGCATCGCTAGAACATTTGAATGGGGATGGGGTGGGACACCCAAATTTGCCGACAGATTTTTAGAGTGTGACACCCAAATTTGCCAAAAAATGGTACACGGTACACCCTAAGCTTCCCTCACACAATGATACAAGAAAATCGCAGATGTAGAAGTCATGATCATACGGGCCCATTTTCGCAAGGGGATAGGCTGACGCCTTTTACCCGAATATCAACTTTTCAACTTCTAAATTAAAAAAGCAAAACAAAACAAAACAAAACAAAAACAAAAACAACAACAAAAAAAAACTTTTCTTAGTAAAAATGTACAGAAGTTACATATCAGGAAACCTCACTACCCAAATATGTGGATATTCTGGCACCTCTCTACCCGAATATGAAGTGGTGGCTGGCCAAACATCGGAACTTTGAAAATCCTCGGGAGGGGGCTATGTACAGCCCATTGCCGAAGGGGGGACGCATTTTGCCCGAATATTATCTATTCACTTTTTTGAGAGCGAGGAAAAACAAAACAAAACAAAACAAAACAAAAAAAGGTTTTCCTTCTTTTTCTTTGCTTCCCTTTTCCTTTCCCTCTTTTCTTTCTGTTTTAGTTTAATTTCCTTTCCATTTCCTTTCCTTCCCCTTTCCCTTTTCCTTTCTCTTTTCTCCTTTTTCTTTTCTCTTTCCTCTTCCCTCTTCCCTCTCCCCATTTTCTCCCTCCTTTTTTTTGCCGACAGAGGTGGCGCATTTGCCGACAGCAATTTTGAGCGGGAGTGTGATCCCTCAAGCCCCCCCCCCCCCCCCCATCTTCTGTCGATAACTCTTATCGTCATATTTTTAAAGTCGGCATTATTTTGAAATTGGCTTTATTTATTTACCATTCATTTTGGGCGCGAAATGGAATGTTTTCTCGTGTGACTGAGAAAAAATACATTATGAATCTTATTCCGGGATACAATTTTCGTATACATAATTATTATTACTTTTTGCGGGGGTCCGTTTTATTGCCCCCCCCCCCCCTTTCCCATCCCTCGATAGACCCTACAGATCTAGAGGGCCAGTGGTTCCCCATAAACTTACTTCCAGTTCAAAGCGCTGTCGGCGAAAATATATACCGTTTTCTTTTTCCTGACAATTCTAGATGATTTGCATCTGCTATCAGTTTGGTTGTTGTTGGTCCTAACCCCCTTTCCCCTCTTCCCTCGAGAACCTTGGGAAGGCCTTTGGTGTATTCCCAATATCATATGCCTAGTTAGAATTTAAAGTTGGCCATTATTTCTCCTTTCCACTGCTTAAATTTTCGGTTCCACACTCGCCACAAATATATCTGGGAAATTTGTTTCCGCTACCCCCCCCAAAAAAAAAAATAGTGGAAAGTTGATATTCGGACAAAAGGCACCCCATTCGATAATGGGCTGCGCCCCCCCCCCCCCTCCCCCTGATGATTTTTTAAGTTCCGATATTCGGGCAACAATGCAACACTTCATATTCAGGTAGCGAGGTGCCAGAATATTCAAATATTTGGGCAGCCAGGATAATTATGTAACTACTGTATTTAGATTAGTATAGTGGCAGCCTGGCCGGTATGATCAAGCTCTCTCTATGTGTGTGTGTGGGGGGGGGGGGATTAGGGTATGGCCACTGAACTCTGTGGGTACAGCTTAGGGTGCGGCATTTTTTGTAGGCAAATTTGAGTGTCAGACCTTAAAGATTTGTCGGAAAATTTTGGCGTCATCCCCTCCCCATTCAAAATTTTCTAGCGACGTCTCTGCAGAAAGTGAAACTAGTATAAGCTAATGAGAAATACAGTTTTTTTTATGTCTATTTAAATTATCGAATTGAAAATTATATTTAAAACTAAATACCCAAGAAGAGCCCTTTGCATGCAATAATTCCGCATGAGCATTTTCTTTTTGGAGTGCGTGTCGTTCTAGCATGATCTAATCTAGATATGCAGCAAAAAAAGTAGCTAAGAGGCAAGTATGGTATAATGAGGGGATTTTTACTCTAGAATATATCATGAATCCATCAAACCAAATCAAATCAATACTATCATCAGTCCATGCTGTTGGCCAGCTGAGTCCTGTAATAGCCGCCTATGCATAACATGTTGTTATGTCACTGAGGGAAGTTCAGTTTAACAGGGATTAGCAGTAGGGCTCTCTCTCTCTCTCTCTCTCCTATTACTATTACTTCTTTATATCAGTAGTCAATAGACTTCCTGTCTTTTCATCATAAGAACAAACGCTGACGCTGCTCGAACGCACGTATAACCAAAGCCGCCTCCCATTATTCCTCCGTCCTACATGCATTCAACTCAACACAATAGGTCCGATCCCCCATTATTATTTCTTCTTCGAACTATATAGCTCTATGCAAAATTTGAGACAAGCCTTTCACTGAAGTAGCTTTTCATTGCACAGAGTAGGGGCTTCAGTGTATGATACATATCTTGAAATATATCAAACCCTAACTGATGGCAGCACCCTATAAAAAAGTGCTTAACTAAAGGCCACGTGCAGTTGATGTGATTTCCCCTCTGTTTTTCTATAGTATGAAGTACCCAAAACGTGTCCCTTTTTTTCTGAAAACTGTTCCCTTTCTCTCTTATAGGTGCCTTTTTCTCCTTTTGATAAATGCCCCTAATTCTGTCTAATTTGTGCCCTTTTCTCATTTGATAAGAGCATTTATGCTTCTGATAGGTGCCCCTTTTCCCTTCTAATAAGTGCCCTTTTCCCCTTCTGATAATTACCCCTTTTCCTACGTAATATGTGCCCTCTTCCTCATATGTGCCTCTTTTCACCTCTTTTAATTGCCCCTTCCCACCTCTGATAAGCACCCTTTCCTCTTCTGATAAATGCCCCTTTTACCAATATTTCCCACTGTTTCTTACAAAAAGAGCCATATTTATATAGCTTCAAATACTAAACTACAGTGTAAAGCAGTGGGGCTGGAGGCAAGAGGGGCATGCCATGCCCCCCCCCCCCCCAGCAAAGTATTTGTCATTCTGCTCTCTTGAATATGCCATGATACTACCAAGTAAGGATAATATTTTCCGAAAATTTCCCCCGAACTCTTATAATACATAATGAAATCAAGCATTTATCATACTAAAGTATGTTGATATCGATGAAATCCTAAAGAAAAACGACAGGGTTAAAGCACGAATTAAAATATCTTTCGACATTCCCCAAATTAAGTTTCTCTTGTCATTTTCATTATATCGCCGTAAAAAAATGCACAAACATAGGACTTCAACGTTAGAAAAAAGTCTGAAAACTTTTGCTCCTCGCTTCGCTCGCACATGGATCATTAGACTATCACACATTACTGCCAGTTAGGGAAGCTGAAACAATAAAAAGGAAGAAGATGATGCTTGATATGTATTAATCATGTTCGGGGGAGGGGGCATGACTTCTATTTAGAATTTTCACTTCTAATTTTGACTAACTTATTCACCGGCTTGCATGCACAAGCTTAAAAATAAACCGACTTTAATTTCAAGAACTTCAAGACCCACCCCCTTCCCACTCCCGAATTTTTCACACCCGTAAATAAAAGAACAGCTCACTTATGATCAAATCCTGGCGTATGGCCATAATTTCTCGTGGGAGGGGCTGATACCTTTCAACCGAGTATCATGTTTGCATGTAATCTAAAAATGAAAATAAATGAATAAATTGCGAGCCAGCGAATACGCATACTTTTCGTAATGATTTTTTCTTTTCTTTTCTTTTCACCCTCTTTCACCTTCTCTTTTTTCTCTATTATGTGACTGAAAGGAAAGGGGAGGGGTGTATTCGCGTGTATTGCGAGTATTGCGGCGGGGACCCTTGGACAGGGCCCTTTAAACAAAAAACGTCCTTGAACATGTGTGATCCGGTACCACAAAACCACCAAAAAGTCCCCCCCCCCCCGAAAAAACAAACAAACAAACAAACAAACAAACAAAAAACAACAACAACAACAAACAAACACACAAACAAAAAAACAAATCTGATTTTATTCTATATGGATAGAACAAAGTCTCAGCTTTAAACTTGAAACTTTATAACCCTTTTGATTTAGCGAACGAAAAGAGCTTGTAAGATAGGTTTGCTGGTATCAGTTAGGGAGGAAATGAGCTCTAAAGTTGAGGCCTATATTTGATTTGATTGATTTACATACATACATACAGCGCCTTTCCATATAAACATGCTCAAGGCGCTTTACAATAAGAAAAAATGAAACAAAGTAATTATTTTGCTCTCCAAGTGCACACAACCAAATCCAATCATAGAGAAAACAAATGTCTTAAGATTTCTTTTGAAAGATTCAGCTGAAGGGTAGGAACGAATGTTTAAGGGTAGACTATTCTTATTTTATTTACCAATTATAAAAACATATATATAATAACATAAATGATAACACGAGAAAATAATATTGGAAGGATCGCCCTGCTCAGCCGTGCCATTGCAGCTCAGCTGTTCTACAGAGGGGCCATTCAAGCGTGAGGAGCAAGAAAACAAGAAAGAAAATCAATAGAGAGTGAATCAAAAGGCCATAGCAACCACCATGAAATGAATTGTCGGATTGGGTTGATATTTTGTAGGAGTGTTAAACATAGGTTATTCATTGTATTACCAAGAGTTCAAATTGTGAACTTTAGTCATTCGAAAGTTGTTATGATGCACATGACTCGGAGTGTTCTAAGAACACTCTCCATTCTGGAGAGATTAAGCGGACCTCGGCCGGTGGCCTGACACCTGCACTAGACAATGCCCATTCACTCCGTTGGGATGTCTTTCTTTGTTCCCTGTTACATACTACTGGTTTGTTACCTGTATCGTCCTTCTGTTATCATACACTGAACTTGCAATTTAGCCTATAATTAACTTAAATAGGACCTACTCTTTTCTTGTTCACATTGATTAACCCATGCAATTTGTTTTACATAGAACTTACATATAGTCTGGGAACCTTCCCGAAATAGTCACCCCATTTTACATAAATTATGAGATTTTACCCCCTTACAGTTACTTAGACTATCCATGTTATTCACAAAAAGCTTGTCAGCTTGAACCGGGTTTGGCCTGGGCTATTTCTCTACGTCAGGGGCAGCGGAACGTCTTTCAAAGTGGGGGGGGGGCACCAGCCAAATAGGGCACTTTTTGGGAAAAGGGGGCACCTACAAGGGGTGAACATAAAACGAAAAAAGGGACCATTTTTGTGACATTGGTATTACCCTACAGCCCAGTTAACATTATCAAGCATCATATTCTTCCTTTTTATTGTGGTTCTGGACACTGCTTCAGCTTCCCCAATAAATTAGCAGTTGTGTGTGGTGGTCTAATGACTCATGTGTGAGCGAGCGAAGCGAGCGAGTAAAAATTTTCAGACTTTTTTCTAATGCTGAATTCCTTTGGTTGAGAATCATTTATAGCGATATAATGAAATTGACAACAGCAAATTAATTGGGGGAGTGTCGAATTATCTTTTAATTCATACATTATCCCTGTCGCTTTTCTTTAGGATTACATCTATATCAACATACTTTATGCGATCTGCTTGCTTTCATAAGAGCTAGCGAGCGTAGCGAGGGAGTTTTGGGGAGAATTTTCAGAAAAAATTGCCCTTAATTGGTGTAAATTATGGGCATATTCGAGCGAGCGGAATAAGAATTCCTTTACTGGGGGGGGGGGGGGGGTAGGCATTATGCCCCTCTTGCCTCCAGCTCCACTGCCTTACATTGTAGTAATATGTGTACCTGCTACTACATAAAGCCGCATCGATACTTTGAAGTTAGATATGGCTTTTTTGTAAGAAACAACGGGAAACATACGTAAAAGGGGGCATTTATCCGAAGAGGAAAGGGCGCTTATCAGAGATGGAATGGGGCACTTATAAGAAGTGAAAAGGGGCACTCATGAGAAGAGGAAAATGGCACATATTAGATAGGAAAAGGGGAGCTTATGAGATGTAAAAATTGCATTTATCAGAAGGGGAAAGTTGGCACTTTTTAGAAGGGAAAAGGGGCACCTATCAGAAGTAAAAATGTACTTATCATCAGAAGAAAAGGGCACTTATTAGAGAGATAAGGAGCCAATTATCAGATTTTGAAAAGGGGCACTTATCAGGAAAGGAAAAAACACTTATCAGAAGGGGAAGGGGCACTTATTAGAAAGGAAAAGGGGCACTTTTAGTAGTAGAAAGGGCACTTTTGGGGTACTTGAAAAAGTGGGAGGGCACTGTGCCCCCTGGCCCCCGGGTGCGCCGCCCTTGCTCTACGTTGACTAATTTTCCGACTACTGACAAATGAACGGGCTGCATTCTCTCCGTTTTATATGTTATCATTCCCTGCTTCAGTAGGCTATTCAAGAATGGATAAACAACTGAAAAGGATTGGCTGATGTATGTAAATAATTAGCCACGGCGCAACCTTTACAGCCCGCCCCCCCCCCCCCCTTCGAGCTTCTTAATCACTTTGAAATTTTATTGCCATGACAACAAGAATGTCTACAATATAATCCGAAATATTCATCAGTGCACATCCTTATCACAATATAACAAGAAAACAATCTTTTGCCTACTTACTAATATTATTAATAATGTAATTATAAGTAGTAGTAGTATCATCGACATCATCATCATCACCATAATGACAATTCCCACCATGTTGGGGGGGGGGGACATGTAACCCTGTCCCTCTGGATTTGCGATTATAAGACTGAAGCAAGGCAATCAGAAAGTACGATTTCCTTCAAATTTCGATCCTTTTACCTACTATTTCATGTACTTTATACTTGTGGGTGCATATATTACTGCACAAAATTCTGATGGAGATTGGGATCTCAATTAGGAAGAGGTCATTGACAGAAAAAAGGTGATGGGCAGAAATAATTGAAGTCAATAAGAGCAATATATTTGAAAGGCACGCAATACTTTTAACCTCGTAATAATGATCCAGACTCTCTCGGATATTTGATTTAACCATGAAAGAAGAAATAAATAATATTTATAAATAAACAATAATACTCTTCATGAGGAAAACATGTTTAAAACGGTATTCAAATCGATGTTCCTCTTGAATTCCCTCGTTAAACGATAAAGCCCACATACTGATTTTAGCCTACCATGAAAATATATATATTAAAAATATTTTTAAAAGACAGAGAATTTCGATACTGATAGACTCACTGCTCTTAGTAAATGCTATAGTTTTAGATTCCCCAGTAAGATAGAACGAAACAATTAGATTGTTATTTACAAGTGTTTTTATCGAAGTATATAAATACAAGAATAGATAGATACGTATTGAGAAAATTTAATACAACGGATCATCATGAATGTGTCCCGCAGACTTGACCTGTCATGATAGTGGTTTGTCGCGTAGAGAAAAACACGTAGAAGTACACAATAATGTAGCCGTAGAGGGGCTATAGCGTTTTAACGAGTCTGCAGAGAAGGCCAAAAATAACTCGCGGCTTTTCAGCACCGGGAGACGGATCGCTTTTGTCAGACACAGAGTCTTCGTTCCCAGGGGGTAAAATCCCGGAAGCGAGAAACGCTGTCGCTGATTGGCCGCTTGCGTTCTTTTGTTTAAATCCCCCGTGCTTATGCACCACTACATTTCGCTAAGCTACCTAAGCACGTTTGCATAATTTGCATAAACATGAACACAGACACACACTAGTAAGGTTTACCAATGCTTTCAGCAACTCTTTTTATTTCTCAGGGTACCGAAATAATGACAAAAATTTGTTTACCTAATGAAATAATCTCCTTAATGACGTCATAGGTAAATGGTCCATTATTCCCTACCCATGAAAGTAATACGAGACCGCTACATTTTCAACCGAAATCTCAAATATTTGTTGAGGAAAATGATATTTCGTTGGAAATGTAAATACCAATAAAGAATTGTTTTTTGGAGAGTATGTTTAGGTTTCATCAAAATCTGTTGCAATTTTAACCAAAAATTTTATAGCATTTATCATCGGATAAATTTAATTACCATTTAAACGGCATTCAACATGTTCAATGTGCCGTTACTTTACTTTACATTTTGTTGTTGATGATTTTAAGTACATCAATACTGAACAATTGACAATGATAATTTTAAAGATTACAGAGAGTTGTAAAATGACATTGAAATACGTCTTAAAAAGAAAGATGTAAAATGACGTTAAAACAACTTAACACATCCAACCAAACTCTAGTAATCTCATAATGCAGTGCAAAAAGGTGAAAATTTTCTTCATGCAGGTTTGAATTTGTTGAAATTTACTGTTGTTTAATGTTTAATTTGATTAGATGAAATAACAGGATGCATGTAATTTCATGATGAGTCAAACATTTCCATTTCATGACCTTAAGGCTTTTAAAATTTCAGATCTAAATTCAGCGTGTACCAACAAATATTGCTTAATTGCCTGGATATTTCTTTATCGCCAATATTCTGAATATTATTTGATATTTTCTTTCAGTTTCATAAACATAAAAAACCCTAGCAGCAAGCTTATACACAAATTATCAATACACAGTGCACACATTAATTATGCATAACATTAGTCGCCATATTGGTGGTCTTGTATTACCTACACAAATTGATTGGATGTCCTCATTGAGGTTCACTCTACGCACTCTACACTGTGCACAATGGTCAATTGACCAGTACAATAGTTCACCAACTTCATAATAATGTTATTAATACCATTTTTATAGCACACCTCTTTATAAGTTTAACACACCACTACGTTCCTTGAAAAACCAGTATTTATATCTACCGAAATTTTGAGCATGACAAACTCTTATCTTAGGAGATTGGTGAATATGGACTTGTTGATGAAAAGTTTACTGACAAAGTAAGCAGAAATGGTAACAGTGTACCTATATGGCGCTAGAGCAATATTTTATTCCAAAGCCAGGGCAGACAGGACAGTTTTCTTCTGATGGTCCTGTATTACGGTCTTGTATTCCCTACACCTACCCTATGTCAAAATCATACTTTGTTGGTGATGACCTTGACCTTGAACAAGAGTGACAAAGATTGTCAAAAATAGTCACTTATTCCTATCATCATAAACAGATCCAGTCACTGCAGAGCCCACCCTAACTGCGACAGCCGCCGCACGCAGTGCGGCGCCCACCCGTGAGTTGAGTAAGTAGTGGGGGCATGCTTTCCCTTCGCGGCCGAACAGAGCGAACGGGCCCCGCCCGGCCCAAGCAAAAATTATTTACCTATATGGATACTTGTGCTTTGGTATTGTCTAGAACCTGGGTTCTTAATTATTTTGTTAGGAGGGCCAGAAATATTCTTGAAATTACGTCGCGGGCCACAGAGTATGATATATACATATAAAGACGCATGGGACTCACGAATCTTGCCCGAAGACATTGTGTATTAGCTTTCTTTTTTTTTTTTTTTTTTTTAAATTATTATTATTATCATTCAGCGAGCGAGCGAAGCTTGCGAGCAAAAAAAAATTGACACTTTAGAATTGTGAAAATGTAATTTCATCGTCAAAATGTGCTAATTTAGATTAGATATAAAAAATTACAAAGAGACCATTTCACTGCCCACAAATGAAATGGTGGGTGCCCGAATGCAGGAAAATTTTTGATATTCTCGGGGGAGAGGGCTCCAGGCCCCATCCCCCGCCACATACGTTAATGCATACATACCCGAATGGCTCATCTAAGGACGGTTAAACGATTTTAGAATACACCCTCCTTATTTTTTCTTTGTTTGATTAAAAAAAAAACCCAAACTATAATAATATGTGGTAGGGCAGGGAACAGATAAATATGATACGCTATTTGCGAGCGAGCAAAAATTTTTGATACTTTTATTCTTACCAATAGTTAGGATGATATATTATGTATCAACATAGTTCTTAAAACAAGATTTTTTTTTCTTCTTACTCAGATATTTTTGGCGGGCCGCATGAAATCGTTTCGCGGGCCACAAGTGGCCCGTGGGCCGCACTTTAAGAACAGGGGGTCTAGAATGACGAGTTGCCTCGAATGAGTGACTTGAAGTTGAATGATGCCGCGTGCAGCCTGCTTCCTCGAGGGTTGCAAGCATAGTTGCAAGACAGCGTACGTACGATCAAAAGTCGCATGCATAAACCTATGCGTGCCGCGCCGCATATCTGATCTGGGCTCTCTTGCATAAAAAGTTGCGATTAAACGCAACTCAAAAAATTAAACGCAAGTCCCAAATACTCGATCCTGATTGGTTGAAAATCGAGTTGCGTTTAATTTTTTTGAGTTACGTTTAATTGCAACGTTTTATGCAAGAGGGCCCTGGCATGGCAGTACAGTACTTCGGCCTACTTTGCGACGGAGAATGAAACAATGGGTAATGAATAGGGCCTACGTAGTATCTTGCATGATCAGGTCGGCAGAATTTCTGGGGGGGGGGGAACGCCAAGAAAGACGGCGCCAAGTAAAAAAAAAAAAAAAAAAAAAAAAAAAAAAAACGGCGCCAAAAAGGGGGGGGGGTCCGGACCCCCGCGACCCCCCCCCCCCTCTGGATCCGCCTATGGCAAGATATGTATTTGAATTACAATATTAGCAGGGTTGTATCCAGGATTGGTAGAAGAGGGGCACAATTCTGGAAATATCCAAAAATACAACAAGAACAAGAACAACATTATAATACATTTTTTTTTTTTTGGTGACAGTTTACTCATAAGATCGTTGACAAGCCCCCCCCCCCCCCCCCCCCCCCGCCATCCTAATATCTGAAAAAGTAGGGTCCAAGGTCCAATTTTGGGTTGTCCCTCCCTCCCCTAAATTCGACAGTGACATAAAATAGCAATGTGTAAGGTGTCTCTCCAAATGAAAAAAATGGTTTCATTTCACTCTGTGCAGGATACCATGCCTTTGAAGTATCTATTCAAACTAACAATCATTTACCAGTCATTGGCGAAGATTTTACAATGGTTTGCACCTTCACACCTCAAACCGGGGTTCGCCTTGTGATTTGGAAAAATGGTAATGGCGATATGCTGGCAACTCATTCTTGTTGGTCTCATCCTCCCTGCCAGTTAAGCGTTCCTGACAAATCGAAGTTCACTTTGTTGGCAGACTCTTCCAGTGGAAATCTAACGATAAAAAATCTCAATAGAGATGATAGTAGCAATTACCAATGTAGAGTGAGCAACGGTTATGGGGTACAGAACCAAGGATCAAGCAGGAAGCAAGTGACACCATTGTTGCCAGGTATACTATCTTTAGGTTGACATTTACACACAATGGAATAGCCACAAGTGGGCACAGGGGCACGTGCCCTCCCCTCCACCTCCCAATCGAATGCCCCCCCCCCAAAAAAAAAAAGGGGGCAAAAAGAAAAATTAAAAAACGAAGGGGAAAAGGTCGAGAAAAGAAGACGAAAGGACCCCGTCAATGGCTGGATTCACTCTACGCCACTGTTTAAACATCATAAGACAACTGTACAACGACTACCTTAAAGCTAGTTCTTCATATTTTTTTTTTTTTAAGCTGAATAAACGCTCTTTTTTATATCTTGTCTCAGATGAACTGTCGATAGTTTTCAACAACAAAACAGAAAAGATGTCAAAATGGTCTGAATCATACGGAGGAATGAATCTATCAAGTTCATACTAAATATGTATATTTTTTTTAATGAGTTGAATTTGAATAAATTAGAGTACGAAAACTTTGCTTAAAACACTGGATGATGATTTTTTTTTCTATCAATACAGGTCCTCAATCAATGCTTAGAGATTATTCTTGTGAAGAGTATTTAAACAAGCTGTTTCATGATCGCGTTGGAGGTTAAAATAACCACTAGTTCCACAACGGGAATAAAAGATGATCAGAATGAACACGTACTATTTAAGTATTATTTCATATATCGAATATTTTCATACACCAGCTCCTCCCTATTGGATTTATTTCACTGATGAGACATCGAGATATTACGTCAACAAAGAAACTGTAACGGTATCAGCTGGTATGCCGTATAGCATCTCATGTGTAACAGGTGGTGCAAGGCCTCCTGCAGTACTGGAGTGGGTTATACCAGATGACTTAACGAATCTTTTTAGAAATCAGTCTGATGCCGTTCAAGGAGACACTTATGTTTCTCAGAGGGATGCTACCATAATACCGTCCAGGAATGATCAAGGAAAAATTATCTGCTGCGTGGTATCACATCCTCAACTACAATATAATCTTCAATGTTCAGTTTACCTGAATATCCAAGGTATAAATACTCATTCCATGATCTCAGCTTTAAAAAAATAAAAAATAAAAATAAAAATCCTTTTTCTTTGCTCCATTTAACTCAAACTTTCACTGATATGTGTTTCTGAGTTTTTTGCTTCATCCAGGCCATTTTTATAAGAAGCCTCCATTCCCCTTTAAAGTCGAGTCCATCTTTTGCTGCTCTTACGCTTTATCAATTACCTCAATCCAATCCACATCTATCGAAAATACGTAATAATCATTTATAAAATGTTTATTCAGGTGACTCGTATTTGCTTTACACGTATTGTCATTACCTATCGTTTCTTACATTTTTTTTTAAAATATCTTTCTCTCTCCAACGAAGTTCTACCGACCAACGTGCTGCTTTACTCATCTCGAGATAGCAAAGAATACGATACTGGGCCAACAGTCCTCTCTGTACAGGAAGATTCATCGATTTCAATAACTTGTAAAAGTATTGGATCACTACCAGCAGTTAAATTATCATGGAATCTTGGGGACATATATAATATTACCGAAAATGTAACCATTTCAAAAAATCTCAATGCTTTGGATGGAAGTTTGATTGATACCGAAAGTATCATTTCGATGCGTATGGAGAGAAAGCATCACAGAATGCTTCTCCACTGTTTTGCATCTTTAGGAGACTTTTATTATCAACGGGCAGCCAAGTTGATGGTATACGGTGAGTTAAAACCTTTGAATATATTGGGATTTTTTTAGATGAGAAATAAGCCGTAACATGTTGTAACTGTGATTCATAAAAGTGACTCCTAATTAATAAAAACTCGATTTTAAAATTTATTATTATCTGTCCATTCATGTTGGAAAGCGTGTTCCCATGATTTTGAATCGAAGCGCTTATTTTTTTTTTTTTTCATCAAAGGTCTATAACCATTTCTGTTAATTTTATGTAAAGGCCCACCGGATGGTGTTACACTGATTACCCCGGGTGATCTTCGCGATGGTATACAGACAAATTTAACCTGTAGAGCTATTAATGGATACCCTGCTCCGCTCGTCCATTGGTATATTGGATCTAGAAATTTGACTGAGGACTCGTCACTAATGGTTTCATGGAATGCAGAACATCGGTATGATGCTAAAAGCACACTTACCTTCAAACCCCTTCGGTTTGATCATGGCAGAAGTCTTCTCTGTCGAGCAATTCAACCAAATACGCCCTCGTATGTGGATGTTAGCATAGTTCTGAATATTTCATGTGAGTATACATTTCTTTTGAAAAGGCTTTCACAACTGACATAATAACGTCTGTCATGAATAATTTCCGTTGCCCACGAGGCGTCGTTTGCTGAAGCAGAACTAAATAAAATGTGACGTCCAAACAAAGAGTTACATTTTCATTTCTTTATTTTTTTAATGTGTTTGACATCCCCCCTTCCCAAAAGAAAAATAAAAATATAATAATAATAAAAAAATAATAATAATAAATATAAAGAATAACATCACCTTCTTAACTGTCCCGATTCCATACTTCTTACCCTTGTTTTGTCACTCCCCCCCCCCCCCCCCATGAAAATATACATTTCACTATTTCTCTTAATCACAGACGAGCCGATTGTTTTCATCTCTTCTCGACGGTTGACGTCAAATGAACTACGAATTGGGTTTGTGTTGACGTGTACCTCAGACGCCAATCCTCCAGCCGTTACCTTCAACTGGCTCTGTAACGACACAAAACTTCCAAACGGAGCCGGTAACGTAACACTGCATGACACTGTTCAAGGAGGTGAAACACTGACTTCCAGTGAGCTTACCATTAGAGATCCCCTGTCCGAATATCCTTGTGAATACAAATGCGTGGCTTTTACATTATACTGCTCTTCAAGTGCGTTTTTCAACCTCTCATTCACTTGTAAGTAGAACTTTATGTTTCTGTCAGATCATTTGATTCTTGCCAAGACTCCCTTTTTACGTAACTGATCGGAATGGTGTGGTAATCAGCTTAGTCGTTATGGGAATGGAACGTTGAAGTAGTGTTTCGAAATTTCATTTTAGATGCATTCCATATACTACATCAATCTATTTAGTACCCTTAATCACCAGTCTTTAAAAATAACTTTGCAACAGTCAACCTCCATCGAGCATGCTCGATTCTAACTCATATATTCAACCTTCTTCGAATAAAGAAAGTGCTTAAACACACCCAAGCCTCGTTAATACGTCCTAAGACCCTTTACCATTTCTCCTCATGTTATTTACCATTGATCAACCCCTAAATAAAGTTACCCCGGATCAACCGTCCGATTTCGTCGTCGACCAAAAACCAGACACTATCTTCAACTCTCTACGTTGCTTGGCAACCTAGATTTTAAGTGTGTTACAAAAATTGTGATTCTTGACTATTGTAAACACGATCGATATGTATAACCATCTTCCAGTTATATATATATATATATATATATATATATATATATATATATATAACCATACCCATCTTCCACGTATGATTATAATAACAGTCATCCAGATAAATGCATGACAATCTTTTAGTTGTGAGTCAAACAATTTATTAGGTAAAAATGAAATCACCTTCCAATGGTAAGTAGGAACATATTTCGGATATAAGTAGTCCCATTGTTCAGGGAGCCGTTAATAAATGATGCGAGGTATGTTTGTATGCAATAATAGCGCATTGGCCCACTAGTAGGTCGGAAAGGACCCACAGCATGTGAATACACAATCTGCATTGCTACATAATTATATGTGGCAATAGGACATTAAAAATCAAAAGACTAAAAACTTACCAGCAGGTTGTCTGGTAAAGTCCCTCTTATTGGGTGACCAGTTAAACCACTGGTTCAGGAAATATGGAATGTCTTCATCATATTTTTTCTGTTAAGACGAAATTAGCATTCTGTACTGCTGCCTCTCTTTAAGGAGAGAGAAAATATGCGTTTGTTCATTGTTGTTGGCAGTACCACAGCAACAGGGGGGCAGCAATTATGTGTTTTCTCCACTGATCTCTACGGAAAAATCTGGATAGCGCATTGGCCCATACACACTGTGCAAACGGTAGACGCGAATGAGCGGCCATGATGCCACTCACAAGTTATGCGGACGCGTCAGGAAGCACCGCATGAGGTGCATGTAGCTTGTGTGTTAAAATGAATATTTTCGAAAAATAATCCACCCCCTTCTTACGATTTCCTTTTTTTTTTTAGACCACTTATTTTCCAGACCTTTAATAGATTAGTTGACATAGTCATGATTCCTTCCCTGCATATGTCTGAGATAATTCATTATTTATTTATTTCATATTTTTTGTCTCTTTCATTCTCTTTTCTTATAGGGACCTGTACATTATTTGCGTTGGTGTTCCTCAGCACTCTCACTCACCTCCATATGTTTGTTGCAATATTCAACAATATCGCTTATGATGTATAGCTTAGGGCTGGCCTTTAGTAGTATTATTTCAGTAGTAGTATTTTAGTAGTATGATTTTGTTAAAATTTTGTTATAATTTTAATATTTATTGAACTTAGATTTAACTCAGCTGTGATGGTATATATCATGGCCAGAATTGTTGAACAGGGGAGTACATTTTTTATTTTATTTTATTTTATTATTTTTTTTTTTGGGGGGGGGGCTTTTCTTGAAATTTTCCCTCCAAATAACAGAGGAAAGGGGGGGGGGGGTTAGGTCTTAACCCCTAAGCTCCGTTTGTTTATTTTGTCTTGTTATATTTTGTTTTGTTTTGTGGGGCACATAAACAAGGGGCACTGCCCCCTTATCCCCCCCCCCCCCATGCCTACTGCATACATTTGAATAATTGTGATAAAACAATAAAAGCTGAACTTGGCAAATTATTAATCATGTTAATGAAATTCCATTTGCATATAAATGTACATTACTTTCAAGTTCTCTCTCATTTTCTTTACATTCAGTCTCTCCCTAGTCACCTAACAGAAAATAATCATGTTCTTGTTGCCACTACTCTGAAATTTTCTCTTCCCAAAGTCTTCATACATGTACAGCTTAACTTTAGAGTCGCTTCCAACCACAAATTGCCATTCATCTCACAATCAGGCTTATTAGCACTTACAACATAAACAATGGCATTCTCACTTTTTTATGATTCTTTATTCATCACTGATACCACAATCACTTTCAAGTACATGTAATTCTATACATGCACATGGTTACTGGTTAGTGCGCAATTTAAAACATTGATGCCCTAATTTTGTTCAATTTACTTCTTATTTTTTTATTTTTCTATTTTATTTATTTTTATTTTTTATTTTTTATTTTTTTCAATTCACTTCTAAATCTTCCAAACCGTAAATAAGTTGATCAATCCCACAATTCTTAAATGGCCCCTGCAACCCAAATGCAAGTTTATTCCTGTTGATGTGCAGGGATGCATACAACTAATTTTCTGTTATTCAAACATCTATGTATGTTTCATAGATTTTTAAATGTCTTTTTTGAAATATTTTCCCCCAACCTTCTAAGCTCCACAAAAAAAAAAAAAAAAAAAAAAAAAAATGCTCCAGATCTCATTCGTGCAATGATATCATCTGTCAATCATCAGTCAGCTACACTTACATTCTACAATAGACAGTGGAATGTAACTCCCCCAGCTCAACACATGCTCATAATAGAATTGCATGCTTTCAAACAATACCTTCTCAATACTATTCTTTTCCTGGTGATGAGCATGTCTGACACCCGGGGGGGGGGGGGCACTCAACTTTTTTCAGCCGCCCTCGAAACGGGGGTCTAAGGAACGGACTAGAAGCGAAAAACATAGGGTCTTTGGAACGGTGGATTATATCCAGCTAAGCGAGGAAAAAAAAAAAAGGGTCTACGGAACTACTGCATACTACGGCACTGCACTTTGTGTGGGGATTCTACAGTGCATGCAAGCATGCATACAGTAGAATTGCGCACGCAAGTGAATAGACATACATAAGCGAGAGCTAGGGAACGGGGCGCGCCGGGGAGACGAGCGCTTATTGTTCCGGCCGGGTATCTTGAGAACGCATGAGAAGGGTGAAAACGGCAGTTTATGGATAATTCGTGTATCTTGAGAACGGCGATCGGCCGTTGAAAAAGGGGGTCGTCAAAGCGGCACATTACCGTCTGTCCAATATATTGAGTGCCCTCCCCCCCCCCCCCCCCCGGGGTCTGACATAGCAATTCCTATGTAGGCATTGTACGGTTTATTCAGACGGTCATCCTTGGCAAAGCTCTGTATCTCCTTAGCTCACTAATGATTGACAGATGATGTCATTGCAGGAATAAGATCTGGGACATTTTGGGTTTGGAGCTTAGCATGTTTGAGAAAATGATTTTAAGATTATTTTTTTGTTTTAGATTATGAAGCATATTTAGATGTTTGGATGATAAAATATCCCTGCACATCAACAAGAATCAACTAGCATTTTGGTTGCAGGGGACCTTGAAAACTGTGTAATACACATAGAAGTACACACAGAATCAGAAAAACAGGTATACGTATTCATAGAATACTTATAAGCCTGTTTACGGCCCCCCTAAGCCTGTTTACTCTTGTCGTGCCTGTATTCGTACTCGCATGATTGACAACAAGGAGGAGACCGTCCCCGGTAGCAGATCTTACTATTTAGCAGTCAAGTGACGCGAGGGGACGACCGACTTGTGAGTTTATGGGTAATCGTCCTGGTCTACCTTCGCGCGGTGGGGACTGTTAAGCCTTCTGAATTACTCAGTTGGTGACGAACAGACCAGGGTGAACCCCAAGAGGTGAGGACCCTTCTCAGCCTTACCAAACCAACAGTAGGAGGTTCAGCAGCAGGTTAGCACCCTTCTCTGGTAAAACATCTACCCAGCTACAGAAACGGTAAAGCAGAATTCAGCGGATCCTCAGCGGCCAGGTCGACAGTCGTCTCCCTCTGGAGATGGAGGCTTTATGACGGTCACCAATGAAAGCCTCTCACCGGAGGAAGTTGCTGGCCCGACAACTCGAGCCCTGACTGCAACGAGTGCGACCCGCATCGGATATTGGAATGTAAGATCTTTGAATGAGGCTACTAAGCTGGACCAAGTAATTAAGGAAATGGATGCATACAGGATAAGCATCCTTGGACTCAGTGAAGTTCGTTGGTCTAACTGCGGTGAATTCAGAAATGGAAATAAGTCTATCCTGTTTTCCGGTAGAAAAGATGATATTCATCGGGAAGGGGTGGCTATGTTACTGGACAATAGTGCCAAGGCGGCACTAGCGGAATGGGAACCTATTAGTGAGCGTCTTATACGAGCAAGATTCATCACTCAGCATGCGAAGGTTTCTATCATTCAGTGCTATGCCCCTACAAATCAATATGATGATGATATGAAGGACGAATTCTACCATCAACTACAAGATGTACTGGACTCAATGCCACGCCATGATATTAGGATCGTCATGGGAGACCTGAATGCTCAGATTGGTGGTGATAGGTCAGGGTTTGAGTCGGTGTTGGGTCCTCATGCATACGGTCGACGAAGTGACAACGGTGAACGCTTCATACAGTTTTGCTCCATGAACGATTTGAGAATTGGGTCATTACTTTTTCAGCACAAGGACATCCACAAGATCTCATGGATTTCTAATGACACCAGAACCAGAACTCAAATTGATCATTTTGCACTAGGTCCTTCTTGGAGATCTAGATGCATGCAAGATGTCCGCTGTTACAGAGGAGCCGACGTGGGCAGTGATCACATCTTAGCAATCGCCAAGATAAAGATTAAATTGAAGAGACACAAAAAGAAATCTAGACTACCCAGAAGGTTTGATGTCGGCCAACTCAAGAACAGTGAGATAAGTAAGCAATTCAAGATATCCCTCCAGAACCGTTTCGACACCCTTTCTGATACCCTTATTGACGCACAACCAGGCTCTGAAGAGTGGTGGGGTCATCTGAAGGAGGCAATGAGATCGGCTGGGGAATCAATCCTTGGTTATCAGAAGCCCCTCAAAGAAGAGTGGATCAGCAACCATACCTGGGGTTTAATCGAAGAAAGGAAGCAACTTAACAAAAAGCGCCACAACTCAGCTCTTCAGAATGAAAATCACACGTTCTCTGAAGAGTATAAGGAAAAGAACAAAGAAGTGAAACGTAGCGCACAGCGCGACAAGAGAGAATGGCTTGATAGGCAGGCTAATGCTGCAGAGGAGGCTGCTGCACGCAACGATATGAGAACAGTGTATCGTATTGCAAAGAAAATAACCAACAATAATTCCTCAAGGTCTGCACCAATCAAGGCAAAAGACGGGAAACTTCTCTCCTCTGGTGAGGAAAGGCTAGCCAGATGGGCTGAACACTTCAAGGAGATACTTAACAGGCCCCAACCAGAAAATCCTGCTCAACCTGATGAGCCATCCGATGTTCTTCCAATTGCAACACAGGCATTTACTCCAGCAGAAGTTAGGTATGCCATTAAAAGGATGAAGAACAATAAGGCACCTGGTATTGACGGCATAACAGCCGAGATGTTAAAGGCAGGAGATGAGACTGTGGTTAATTGGATCCTCCTAATTTGTAACCAGGCTTGGACAAATGGAAATGTACCACAAGACTGGAAAGATGGCACCATTGTGTGTCTACCAAAGAAGGGAAACTTATCGGAATGTGACAACTGGAGAGGAATAGCCCTTCTTTCTATTCCAGGCAAGATCTACTGCCAAATGATATTGAATAGACTGAGAAATGTCATTGATGAGAAGCTAAGAGAAGAACAAGCAGGTTTCCGTCCCAAGAGATCATGCACTGAGCAAATATTCACTCTTCGTCGCATAATTGAGAAGTGCCAGGAATTTCAGGTTCCCCTTGCAGTCAGTTTTATTGATTTTAGCAAGGCATTTGATAGCGTACACCGTCCGTCACTGTGGAAGGTTCTCGTTTCTTATGGTCTACCAGATGCTATGGTATGTGCCATCAAGACAATCTACGAGGGTTCCAGATGCTGTATAAGGACAGAAGATGGTTTGAGTGACTGGTTTCAGGTACTTACAGGAGTGCGTCAAGGCTGCATACTTTCACCGGTTCTTTTTGCCATAGCAATTGACTGGGTCATGAAGAGGGCAACCGTAGACAAAGGGATTGCTTGGCTCATTGACCGAAAAATCTCAGACCTAGACTTTGCGGATGACATTGCAGCACTTGGGAATAGCCCATCTGAGCTGCAGGAACTAGTGGATGCAGTAGGTGAGAATGCTGGACAACTGGGTCTGACCATCAGCCAAAAGAAGACAAAAAAACATGCTGACAGGAACTCACCATCGTCTGCAAGATGTCTTTATTGGCCAGCAGAAAGTTGATGTTGTAGAAGACTTCACCTACCTAGGCAGTTCCATAAACAACAAAGGGGACATTACACAAGAAATTAACTGCAGAATTGGAAAAGCATCAGGGGCATTTAACCAATTAAACAAAATCTGGTCAAACAGAAAATTCTCCCTTAAGACTAAACTCAGGTTCTACAATACAAATGTTCTCTCTACTCTTCTGTACGGATCTGAGACATGGGGTCTTAAGACGTCTCAAGAACGCAAACTCGATGCCTTTGATTCGAAGTGTCTTCGCAGAATACTGCACATTAAATGGAATGACTTCGTAACCAACAGAGAAGTCAGAGAAAGAACGAAGCAACCTCCAGTATCCGATGTGGTCTGCAAAAGACGCCTTAAATGGTTAGGACATGCATCAAGGCTTCCATCTACCCGCCTTGCCAATCAGGCTCTCTGGTGGACCCCCAAGGGGAGAAGACGTAGAGGCAGGCCAAAGATGAACTGGCAACTAACCATTCAAAGAGATCTTAAAGGCTATCTCGTGAAGTGGAAAGACCTCGATGAACTGGCTAAAGACAGATCAAGCTGGAGGAAGCTGACCGCCTCATGCGTCAGACGACGCGGGAGTCCCTAAGTAAGTAAGAATATTTGGTCTGTTAAATGTCAAGTCAAACTAAATAATAAAACTTCTATGGACTGAATGTTAAGAATATCAAAATATTTCGAGCTGTGTAATTCTCGTAAAGATTAAGGCGACCATAGCTTGGCTGTGATGTCTGCTACCTCCTAGATATGGCGCTGGAAAGTTCCTCTCCTTTTACGGCTTCGTGGAGGGTTTTGTGATCTGGAGGGAAAAGGTATAATTTTTTATTTTTTTGTCTAAATATAATTACATGTATTTACTTCGGAGATGTGTGTGTCTGGGTGTGGGGGGGGGGGTGCAAAGATAGCCATTTTTATCAAAATTAGCTTGTTATGAAATGATGATACTTCACACTTCCTGTACAATACATATTGTGGTGTATGTCATATAAAAAGCAAGAGAAGGGTATATTATTGATAAACTAACCATACAAATACTCCAATTAGCCTTTATTGAAATCAATGACAGACGAACAAACAAAGACGTAAGTGTGTGTGTGTGCGTGTGTGTGTTTGTGAAAGTTCAGCATTCATTTCTTAAATCAAACAATGAATTCACATATTCATTATTCTTAAGGGAAAAGTATGAGCAGAAATGCACGACGATGTAAGATACAAAGGCTTACCTTCTGCACAATTTGGCTATGAAACCAGAAGATAGTTGAAACTGCATCTTCCTTCAGACGTGTTGTCTGGCCAGTGTGGTCAGATTGCTGTTTCACAGTGGTCAGAACTAAGGATTGACCTATGTGTTGGCATTGAACGATTCTGCCTCATGCTCACCAACATAATCCAACCAGTTGTATGCGGCTGAATTATAATCTGTAAAAAAAAAAAAATAATAATAAAGATAAATAAAATAATCAAAAAAAAAATCAGTTAGGATCATGTTAGACCAAGAAGAAATAGTTGATTACTTGATTGAGCCATTCAGGTGCTGGGCTTTGCTTATTTTGTTTGTTAGCAATATCAAGTATCAGAGGGAGGAGGGTCCCGCCTCTTATCTCAGCCATGGAATGAAAAATTTATAAACTCAGCGTATACGAAGACCATATCAATACAAATATTACACTCTGTTTTAGTAAAATTTTGCTGAAAAAAATCAGTGTTTTAGGTTTTGAAATTACGATAATTAATGTTAGATCTAGATCTAATTACAGGTTATATGAAAAATGATCTCCTTAATTATAATCTAGAATTACAAATTGAAAATCTACTTCACAATTACATCAATTTCACAAGTAGAAAGTACACAAATAACATGAGTGGAGTGATTGTTTCAAGTGATACCATGGCGGCGGAGACGCGTCAGCTTGATTGGCCAATCGGATATATATACATTTTTTTTTTCTTTTCCGTAGAGATCAGTGGTTTTCACCATGACCATATTGGTTTGGGAGTACAAGGTTTTATATATATACATATATATATATATATATATATATATATATATATATATATAACTAATTTGGAGGGAGGCTTACAACACACCAATTTGCCTTGTTCTTTTAAAGAATCGGACCTTTTGAGTCGTCATAAACAATTCTTTAAATGTCTATCGTGGCAATTGAGGACATAATGATAGGTCTATAATAAAATTCATATTCCTCGGGAAAAATCATAGAAATCTTGTTACTTCAAGCTATTTCAGTTCCATCATATAGATCTTTCCTGAAATACAATCCAACTAATGGACCCTATATCGAGAGTTATAAAGACAAGTGTACACAGCACGTTCATAGCCTGGTTAATACCATCAATTAACATTATACTGCCTATAAGGCTAAGTTTCCGAAACCCTTGCATTTAAAATTGACAGCCCACATTGTTGAGAAGGACACATTACTTTCATTTTCGTAGGATGAGAGAGAAATGAATGATCGCGTCAGCCACTGTTGTTCGTGTCCACTCTTCTCATTATCAGAATTCAGGAAATATTGCTTCTTCATGTCCATTCTTTTCTGCGAAGTTGTACGAGGGTCAATACAATACATCCTCATAGTTAATATATACAGGGATAGAACAGACAATCCTGAAATGACAGTATGGATATTCGCTTTCAAACAGTACTCTTTCTTTCTTTCGTCGTTTCTAGAGCGTACCAGATTAGCGTGTCTACTAGTTTACTGAATCCAGGAGTAATCCCCCGTCATTGGTGAAGATATCACACTTGCCTGCACATTCACGCCATCATCGATGGTTCACATCCTATCTTGGAAGGACGAGAGTGATAATTTTCTGGCTTCCCACATTTGTCAAGAAATGGGAAACGGAAGTGAAATAAATATTCCCAATATTTCAAAATACAGTATGATGGCAGATGCTTCTAGCGGAAATCTAACAATAACGAATTTAGAAATGGATGACAGCGGCAGCTATCTGTGCTTCGTTAGGTCATCGACAGTTTCGGGCTCAAATGATATTGAATTAAAGGTGGTGTCATCAGGTAAGACATTTCAATCAGGTAAATAGCCCACTCTGTTATTAACAAAAAAAAATCATTCGTAATTCATATTATTCATTCAAAAGATACACTGTGATGAAACAGATTATGTATTCATGACGATGCTTATTACATTTTATTTATCGAATTATCAGTATAAACCAGTTCGTAAATAGCACATGTCACAAATGACCCCAAATATCCACAGATATTTTAAACATGGAGAGGTCCAACTTTGAGCTCTTTAGAATAATCACTCTCAAAGTGACAGATGTGTCTCATGAATAGCTTTTGTTTCACCTTTTGAAAAGCTTACCTCCACTTGGGTATTATGGAATGCACCATAGTTTAATAACTGAATAATGACTGCACGACATTCATGAATACATATCAAGTATTCGTGTCAGTGGGTTTTAGAATTTGTCACAGATGACCTTTATCTGCTCATGCTCAGACTGTATCTTCGAAATGGCTTATTGGCTAGAAAGATGAGAAAAGTGGTGTTTTGCGAATCAAGTTGTTGCGGCAAGACTATCCACTTTAGTGTGTACACAAAACATTGGCCTACTTGATGAAGCATAATTATTTTAAAGTATGAACCTCATTTTGTCTATTTTTTAGTCGTGCCCAATGTGGTGTATATCACTGACGACCGGTTTGAGGATGGATACAAGAATGGAGCATCAATAAGTATTACCTCAGGGCAAAACCATAATATCACATGCTCAGTGCAAGTTGCAAGACCACCTTCAGTATTGGAATGGCAAACGCCTAATGGAGTACATGTTGTTCAGTTCAACCAGTACGATATTGTTGAAGATGGTGCTTACAACTCTCGAAGAGTTGTCTCTGTAACCCCCTCCAGAGATGATGATGGAACGATTTTCTCTTGTATGGTGTATCATAAAAAACTGAGAAATGAGCTTCAGTCCTCCGTCCGTCTTGATGTTCAAGGTAATTATCGACATAACTCTGATGCTGTGCTCTTGTTTTTTTTCTAATAGTCCAATCAGCTTAGATATTATACAAGAAATATGATAGAAATCTAGATATCAAAAGACACGCATACTTGGGGCTCACTTGATTTGATTCCTTAATCAAAACGCAATATTTGTTTCGTATCTGCATTTTTCTCTCCATGTGAAAAGCAATACGGAAACGATTGTGTGTGGTACTTTTTTTTTCTCTCTCTCTCTCTTCTCGTTAAGTCTCACCAAGTGACCTTAGGCTTACCGCGTCTAGATCCATAACTACCAATCCTGCAGGGAAAAGAAGTGTTATTGTCTTTGAAGACTCTGCTACTTCATTCACCTGCAGGAGTGTAGGATCTCGCCCTAAAGCTTTAACATCATGGATCATTGGTTCGGAAGAGGACCCTGGAACCACGACCACCAGCTCCGGCCCTAATGCCCAAGACCAAGGTTTACGTGACGCAGAGTCTACTCTGCAGTTAATTCCAAAGAGGAGGCATCACAATCAAGTTCTTCGATGTGTGGCAAATGTTGGTATAAATCAACATCAAGAAGGAGTTGGCATAGTCGTTCTTGGTAAATATTTCTACGTGGCATTAATGATAGATCTCCTTTATAAGTTTAGAATGTAAAAAAGCAACCAAATGCAAACAATTAATATACATGTCATTGGGAGATTGCCATAAACCTTACTTTTCAAATTTCATTCCAATTGATCTGGCCTTCTCATATTATGTTCCCTTTTTATTTTTTTTTTATGATAAGTAAAACATTCCTATACAATTATCATAATATTTAATTTTCTGTGAGGAAGTATCAGTTATATGTGATAATGGAGTTGTTGCTGCAAATAATCTTGAAAAATCCCTTGGTTTTAAGGACCTCCAGATGCTCCATACCTAAATGGAACATATGGGTTGGAGGCAGGTGTACCCACAACAATAACATGCACATCGAACAACGGCTACCCGGCACCCACATTCCAATGGTCCCTAGGATCACAGAACGTCACCAAGGATTCACATGCACTGTTTCCAGTGAATGAAAATTATCGAGTGGACGCCATGAGTGTTTTCACGTTCATACCAACAGTTAATGATCATGGGAAACGCCTTTTATGCGAAGTGTTTCAATCAACCGCTCCACCATTGAAGATTGCTAATGTCAGTGAGGTTCTTGACGTTTTCTGTAAGTTTTCTTTACTTAGTCTAACTGAAAGTCTATTATGTTCATCTCATCATGAGGCGGGTAGTTCTTTTCGGTTTTTGTTTTTTCTTCTCGAAAAAAGTTCATTCATCTTGAAAAAAATTTCAACGACATTGCTTCTAAAAAGAAAACATAAACTCATATGATTCTTTCTCCTCCAACAAATAATTCTTTGTGTTACAACTGACTTTCTGAACCGTTTAGTTCTTGATTGAAACAAACAGATTCAGGATTATACGAAAACATATTAAACACTTGTAGGAAGATTATTTTATGTTTTCATCATTGACTGCTTACATGCTGGCCTGATATTACATTGGTAACAATCAAATTATCTCTATATCCCTAGTACGAGAAATCGTTGTGGTGTCTCTTTTTTATTCTCTTATGCCAAATGAACGAAATAAAAGAATATCACTTCAAAATATTTCTTCATAAGCCCCGTTATAACATTCTTCTAATGCATTCCGTCCCCTCCCCCCCCCCCTAAAAATATGCAGATCCTCCAGTTATCTTAAACTATTCTGTACGTCGACTTCCGAGAGGCCAGCGTGGTGTCGATGCCATATTTACATGTACATCAGATGGCAGACCCCCAGCTTCTATAGTTTGGTTCTTTAATTACAAGAAACTTATCAACAGCACCCTGCATGAGATACACCAAAGTCTTTTTCATGAAGAAGATACGTTTATGTCGGGAAGGCTTATTATTGCTAATATTCGGCCGAAAGACCATGGCATTTATATATGTTTGGTTGAATCAAGGCTCGGTAATGACAGCGCTACTACTAATTTCACCTTTTCAGGTAAATCATTCACAATTAGTGAGACCGAGATCTATACATATGCACATATAGTATTATTGCGGGGGATGATAATATGATACAAAAAGTAATTTTATGATTTGGATATACTTTCTGTCATTGCTTAAAACTAGGAAATTAGGAACTATGAACTTTTTTTTTCACCAAACCCATCTCCTATAATATTTGTTTAGGTGGTCCATATCCACCTTCTTGGTTCATCGTCAATCGAAACCAAACGAAATCATCTACCCTCTCCGTTGCTTGGCAACCAGGAATCGCTGATGGGTTGCAGTAAATGTCACTCATAAATACTTTACAAGAATATAGTAGGTTCAGTAGATTCGGAGGAGGGGAGGGGTGCAGCCTCCCTCCCCGCCCTCCTCCCCTTAAAGTGTGCCGGTATTGAATTGGCAGTACCTTCTCACCCGTTGTCACTAATTATAAAAAGAAACGTTAACTATGATTGAATGATTGAAATGATTTTGAGAAGTAGAAAAGTATAACTGATATGTCGAAAGGTCTTTGCAGTATTTAGTAAACATGACGCCAACATCGGCAATGTAACACGGTTTTTAACCACGAGAGATTATGTAGATGTAAGAAAATTACGAAAATTTTGAAAAATGTGCATAGTGATTTACCAATACAAATACATGTGCTTATATTACTGCTAATGAAAGGAGAAATAAATGTAAGGATGATATTTTCTGATTGATCATGTATTTAAGTGTATTTAAGGGGGTGAGTGTGATTGTTACATGTTGCTACTTACTGTGTCCTATTGCGAAACGAAATGAATAGTCAATTTCATATGAACTTCAACATAAGGCATGTTGTGTCTGTTGCAATATTGTATGGCCAGTGAGGGTATTTAATGTGTTCCCCATTTTATAGAGATTGGAAAAGAAATATTATACGTAGAATAAATATGAAATAATTTAAATAAATAAATATTCATAATCAATATGGACATCATAAAAACAAGGAAAAAGATATCTTCCTGATGTGCATAAATAGGTTTGGGATACCACACTTTAGAAAAGAACAGCATACAGGGTTACGTTTGCCATTGTCGGGAGCGCGGTTGAGGGTTCCGTTTTATTTTATTTTATTTTGTTTTTGTTGAGGTAAGGGGAACTACTCTAGGAGCCTACCTCAAGTCGATATGGAGGCGCAAATCAAACGCCTACTACCTGTTAACAGCCATACCCCCACCCTTCACCCTCGAACAATATTAAACATTTCCACCTTTAAAATTGCGAGGTATAGAATTTTGTATACAAAACAAAATGCAGTATTGGAAGCACGGTTATGATCCATTGTTTTGCATCATTACTCATTACACCTTTAATAGGATTATTTGTCACGGCTTGTTGCATGTTAGGGTTGTACGAGAGGGTAGAGACAGAACATTGCAATGGGAGGTTATAGGTGGGATATACATAGGAGTACGAGCACATTCTCGCGATGTGGGCAGACGCCTTTCGCCCGAATATCAACTCTTCAATTTCCAAATGTTGTGGGCGCCCGCTTTGTTCGTGAGCAATTAAAAACAAAACAAAACAACAACAACAACAAAAACTTTCAGGTAGTAAAAATGTACAGAAATTACATGTTCGGGCACCCCATTGCCCAAATTTCAGAATATTCACGTCTCTCGCTGTCCAGTTTGAGAATATTCAGGCACATTGTTGCCCTAATATTAGATGGAAGTTGCCTAAACATTGGAACTTTAAAATCCTCGGGGGGGGGGGGGGGGGGGGGCTGCAGCCCAGTCTCGTACGCATATGCGGATATCCATGAAAAACATGCTTCGGATATATTTGTGTGTGTGTGCGTGTGTGTGTGTGTGTTTTGTGTTTTGTGTTTTGTTTTTGTTTTTGTTTTTGTTTTTTGTATAGTATTGGAACATAACTTTCTAATCCTAGAGCATGTTTCAAGCATATTCCTGAATAGGCTTATTCACAAAAAATTATGTTTATAAGACAGAACATTTTTGATAGAACAAAATCTATGCAGTATTTTATTAAATTAATTTAAAAAGGTTAATACTCAGCGAGAAAGGGTAGCTAGCAGGAGAAAAAAAAAATGTTCTCATAAAAATTGAATTTTGCATTTAAGAGGAACTTAACACACCGGCAAACGGTCCAAAAAACAAACAAACAAAAAAAAGTTTATCAAAAGCCTTAACCGGCGAGCGTGCAGTATACATGGTATAGGTCTAGGCTCAAACCAACTTTAGACAAATCAAAACTTATGAGCCTAGGAGCAGAGGCGTTAAAATGATATTGGAGTTCCTTTAAATACATTACCTTCTTTTCATCCCTCTTTCCTTCGTTCCCGTCCGTGTGAGCCTTCGCCATTTCAGGAATTAAAACAGTCTTTGTTTGAAAAACCAGTATCTACTTACTCATTTTCAGAATCCAATGACACATCAACTCATCGCTGCCACATTACAAATATTAGCAGGGGCAGGCAACTGTTACCTCTGCCCCCCCCCCCTTCCCGGTGCATATGACCATTATTATTATATTTGGAGGGGGATGTGACTATGAAATGTACATATTCAGCAAAGTGTAGTCATCGGTGTAAAGGCCGTGTATACCATTAAAATATATTATATAAATAGTACATAGTCTATCGTGCACTATACTGGATTATGTGCACGACAGATATTTATCCTGAGTGCAGTTGAACTGAACTAATTGTTATAGTAAATAGACCCCTAGAACTATAACTGTTATTGTGTATTATATACCTCACTTTAGGATTCTTCCCTAATCCTGTCATCTGATCGGTTGAAAGTGATGTCGTGTTTTTATTCATGCCCAAAAAAATAAGGTATGCCAGTTCGGTTCAGTTCATTTATTTTCCTCCAATTGACTGAAATAAAAACATCAGGAACAAGAATATACATGTACATTCAAACTAGAAAATAGATAAAATACAGCAAAACAAATTTTTAAAAAATATCAAAATGTGGAGGGATTGACAGAGGCCATTTGACCTATCTAAGGTCAAGCTTCAAAACATTAAAATATAGCTAAAACTTCAGAATATAATATGAATCATTCTTAAGAACAGTGAAATACGAAAACTAATTCTACATCAAAAAGAAACAACAAAAGGACATAGCAAAGAGGGGCAAAAAGAAGAGTATCAAAGTTTCAGGAGATGCAGCTTATACAGCTTATACATTTATACAGCACAGGTAAATTTTGCTGTGATCCCCGTTGGTTTACGTGTAAAAAATTACATAGTGCGAACGGATACCATAATCGCTGTGCAATTTGATTGCTTAATTTAGGTTACTTGCGCAGAAGACCGGCGATCTCCTATCTCGACCTTTTCTCCGATTTTTGAAAGTTTATTAAAAGTTTGATGATGACTTTTAAAGGGAAAGTTCACCCTGAAGATTACTTGAGTTTAAAAAATGCAGAAAAAATAAAGAAAAATATTGGCGAAGGTTTGATGAAAATCGGTCAAATAATAAAAGAGTTATGAGTATTTAAAGTTTTGGATTCGTGACGTCACATGCGAGCAGCTGCCCATTGGTCATGTAATAAATATTCCATATATTCGCATTTTTTTTACGTTCCACGATAAATTAATATTGTTTCTTTTCAGAATCTAGTATTGAATAGCATTTCTGACAATATATCAAATGCACAGACGAAAATATTCTAAATTTTCTGAGAAAACTGTATTTTATGGAATATTTATCACATTACATAATGGAGGAGCTGCTCGCATGTGACGTCACAAAATCAAAACTTCAAAAGTCCATAACTCCGTTATTCTTTAACGGATTTTCTCCAAACTTTCGCCAATATTTTTCTTTATTTTTTCTGCATTTTTTAAACTCAAGTGATCTTCGGGGTGAACTTCCCCTTTAAATGTGAGGAGCCAGAGAATGGTAAGTCGGACATGTATTCTTTGACTCTTATATGGCTTTGTTCGGTATATAACAGGTATACTGACTGCTTTAATATTCGTGGCACAGTTGTTTCTATAGGCTCTAGGGGACCTAACACTTTGCTATGACCCCTATATAGGCGCGCTTCGGGTTCACAGAAGGATGTAAGGTCCCCTTGAGCCTATAGAAACAAATATGCCTCTCATAGCAATCAATGTATCTATATTAGGCCCGGGCCATAGGTCTATATAACACGGGATTCCCCGTGCAAAAAATCAAAGTTATAGTGAACGATCGTGCGTGCATTGTAACACATTTTTTGCACGTCACGTGAAGCGATCACAGCGCATATTATACATACATTATTTACTATAAGACTATAGTCAGCCGAGGTATTTTTTTGCTTGCGTGTATAAGATAATGGACAAATGTCTACAGCGAATTGTGAAATAGCGCCCTTATTGTTTAAACAATTGTAACTTTCAAAGCGATGGCATGGTGAAGTTTGTGAAACTGATATGGTGCTGGAATGACATGTCAAAAATAACCTGTAAGACTTCTCCTATCATAATACTGCTTTCATTTCCAGGGTAGACGCAGTATATCAACGACATATTCCCCTATGTTCATTCAGTCAAATAAATCGGGTTTGTTTTTGACATGCCTGCATGATCATAATGCACATCTTCGAGTGACATTACCAACGTTTGGTTACTGAGTCATGTTCGTGGTTTATGTCGAAATACTTCTCTTTTTTGGCTTTATCATTTCCAGATCTGGTAAGTTTTATTCTATCATATTCAGTTAATGAGGGTTTTTTTAAGACTGATGAAAAAAAAAAAATGTGTGAGGTGTGCCACCTTAGCTAGCACGGTAGTAGAATATGAATGTAATGAATTTAATATAAAACTTATGGTTATTTTATAACAGTAAGTAATAATCAACAACTGGATAAATACTCTACAAATGATGTATGTCTCTTAATTCTGTAGCATTTTTTACTTCCCAACTCTTTAACTTATGTTGATGGAACTAGATAAAACTATAAGTGACAGCACTGTGAATATTGGACAACTAGACTAGTATTCATATTTTGCATCTGTAAATAGCAGGATATGCTTCCTAACAGCACGGGCGGATCTAGGGTTTCGTATTAGGGGGATGCGCACAATTCTGTAAAGATCCGACAAACAAAAAAAGGATCACAGCAATTAATAGTACTCAAAAAAAAAAATGACAATCTAAAAACTAAAAGAGAAATTAATGAGTGGCACTTTGGGGTTTTGTAGTGAAGGTAGGCCTATACAAAACTTCTTTTAAAAGAGGAGCCATGGACAGGCTTTACGCCACCCCCCCCCCTTCAATCCGACAGGACTATTAGCTAGGTGATATAGCATAGATGTCTCTCCAAATAAAACATTGATTTTGTTTTTTTACCCTGTGAAGGATACCATGCAATCGAAGTATCTATTCACATGTTCAACTCTCTACCAATCATTGGCGAAGACTTCACTTTGGTTTGTACCTTCACGCCGCAAACCAGCAATTGGCGGGTAATATGGGAAAAGGGGAACAGTGTCATTTTGGCCACTCACTCTTGTCAGCCATATCCTCCCTGTTGGAAGAGCGTTCCTAACCGATCGAAGTTTAGTTTGTTGGCAGACTCTTCCAGTGGAAATCTAACAATCAAAGATGTTACCAAGGAGGATGAGAACAATTACCAATGCACAGTAATGAATACTCATGGATCAGCGAACTCAAGATCAAGCAGCATACAAATCACGCCATTGCAACCAGGTAAAGTATGTATTTAAACAAAATGTTGTCATTTCAATTTCAGGATATTAAGGAGCACATTATTTAAAGCTAAATTCTTGAAAAATGATAATAAATTAGTAATAATCTCAGAGCAAAGCTCTTTCCCCGTCTTACATAAACATCAAAATCACTCCGGGAAATTTTGAATAGAAAGTTTCCAGTCATGGTTACGTACTAACATTAGAAGTCATAAAATGTTACATGTCTCGGAAATAGTGATGCTAATATTTACCCTACCAAGTCAATTTAATACGTTCTTATCAGGATAAACTTCGCAATCTTTTAGATTTTATGGGTGAAATAACACGTGATTTTCTGTCCTGGCTAGTGCCTATTACAAAATCTGTTATAGCTCTCCTCAACCATAATCTATCGATTCTTACATGAATTTGAATATTTCTTCTCTCTCTCTCCAATATAGTTTATCCGACCAAAATGCTACTTCTACCATCTGGAGATAACAAAGAATACGAAACGGGGCAACATATTATTTCCGTACAAGAATATTCATCGACTTCATTCACGTGTAAAAGCATCGGATCCCTACCAGCAGTTAGATTATTATGGTTTCTTGGTGGCAGAAGTATTCCCCGTAATATAGGCATTTCAAGTCATCGCAAAACTTTGGAAGGAGGTTTGTTTGACACCGAAAGTACTATCGCGATGAGTCCTGAGAGAAATCACCATGGACAGTTTCTTGAGTGCCTTGCGTTTGTGGGAGACTTTATTTACCGTCAGGTAGCCAAAATGGTAGTTTACGGTAAGTTGAACTCTTTGAATACGTCGGGATTTTTTGTAAGATAATAAATGCTGATGTAATGAATAGTAATTATAATTCATAGGAATGACTACTCAGTACTAAGAATTCCTTTTCCCCATTATCATTATCTATCCAATTATGATGAAAGCGATGGTCCATCATATTAATTCCAGTGGCTTCTATTTTTATAAAAGTGTTACAACCCTTCATGTTATTTGTACTGTAAGGCCCACCAGATGATGTTAAAATGATTACCCCTGATGATATACACGACGGTATGCCAACCAATATTAGCTGCAAAGCTAGTAATGGATATCCTGCTCCGCTCATTCATTGGTACATTGAATCAAGAAATTTGTCAGAGGACTCGTTTCTTACGGATTCAATCAATGAAGATGATCGGCATGATGCTCACAGCACCCTTAACCTCCGACCAAATAGGTCAGACCACGGAAAACGTCTCCTCTGCCAAGCAATTCAACCAGCAGCGCCCTCAGTGTGGTCTGTAAATGCGAGCATGGTTCTTAACATTTCATGTGAGTATCAAAGTTAAATACATTTATCAAGATTTCGGTCATGGGACTCGGCTTTGATTTTTATTTTTTCAATAATGATCGTTTGTATACGTACATCCATGTTCAAAGCTGTAAATGCCTAACACTTCACCTCTATTTTGGCATCTAAAAAAAGGAGCACACATTTATTTAACGAACAATTGAAGTAATTGGTATTCACGTTTCTCCCCTTTTCCTAAATATTCCGTTACAGCCCCCTCCCCCCAAAAAAACTTTACTCCCCGTCCCCATTCTATATTTTTAACACTCTTCCCTTAATTATGTATTTACTCTTGCTCTTAATCATAGATGAACCCGGAGTCTTCATCTCTTCTCGGCGGTTGACGTCAAATGAACTACGCATTGGTTTTGTGTTGATATGTACTTCAGACGCTAATCATCTAGCATTTATTTTCCACTGGCTCTGTAACGATACACAACTCTCTGAAGGCACCCGTAGCGTAACACCAAATGAGATTTTACAAGGACGCGAAACGCTAACTTCCAGTGAGTTGACCATTAGAGACTCCCTTTCCGAATATCCCTGTGAATACAAATGCATAGCTGTTTCAAGATACATTTCAGGCAGCGCGGTCTTCACCTCCACATTTTCTCGTAAGTGCAACTTAAAAAGAAAGAGAAAATATACATTTTAATAGGTTCATTGAGTTTTGCCCATGTGATTCTCTATCTGTACAAAAATATTTACCGACAAAAAAGGTTTTGTGATGTGATATGCCATAGGAGGAATGTTGGTGAGCTGTTTCAAAACCGTAATTGTAATCTCAGCATTCTACATAGCAGTTTGTAAACGTGTTTCTAAAAATTACATTTTCAATCTTCATATGTAATAGGAGGTCTACATCAAAATGCATGTATAGTGTAATACTCTCTCTGCACACTAACTTCACTTCCTTTTAGTTTACTTGCTTCCAAAGCAAAGTATTCAACTTATTTATTTTATTATCTTTTTTTTTTTTTTAGTAAGCATGCACGAAATTAGCAACCTGATTAAACACCCCAAGTCTTTTAACAAGGACGCAAGTCACACGATTTCTCCTCGTGTTCTTTACCACTGATAATCCTTGAAATGCAGTTATCCCGGATCCACCGTCTGGGTTTGTCTTCGACCGAGACCAGACAACGTCTTCAACTCTCTTCTTCGCTTGCCATTCTGGATACCACCCTGAAATCTAATTATAACAAAGTTCAATTGACTCGAGCATTTGGTAACCTTACTACCAGTGTACATCCACTGCGTTGACTCGTGTGTGATGATATGCCCTGCACACCTGGGTATTGAAAGGCATTACCTAGTAGTCCTCCGGGTTTCTTCTTTTTCACTCATTATACCTTGAGATCTTATGTAATGATTGCCTTGTAAACCTAAGATTGTATACTTAGTATAATATTTGCCGTGATGAGTCACTCATGCAAAAATCAATGATTAAAAATATAGATCACAAACAAGTTACTAATTACCTTAAATGTCGTGCAAACGACACGCATAAATCAGATCAGCAAATAAGGGGTGCCTTTACCTTCAAGTTAACAGGTATAAAAGGCCCTCTTGTAAAAGAGTGGGGAAAAAAAAACGATCAAGGAAATATGCTTCAAGGAAAGCCATGAAATGCTTGCATGAAAATCCAAATCCAATTATACATAGATTGCATAATTTTCTCTGGAATGATTTATTGTGAAGTTCATGAATTTAAATTCTAAACAAAAGTAATCATAAGCAATACAGTCGTTATAATTTGAAAGAAATACTCTTGGAATTTACCAAAATGGCTTTTTCGTTTTGACAATCAGACCTCTTTGATAAGCCCCAACTCCTCCTAATTCAATTAAATTCAATATAATTCAGTTTATTCAATTCCAATAAAAAAATACATGTATAGACAAGTCCAAGTGTACAGAAATATAAAATACAGTTGTAGATAAGAATACAGATATATAGCTTATAATTATATATGGAATAAAGGGTACCATAAAAGACAGAAGTGCTCTTGTAAAGACAGTCCCCTCACAGTAAAATAGGAAATAATAATAATAATAATAATAATAATGGCTGCTTATATAGCGCTCATATCCGTCACGCAGTGACGCTCATGGCACTTAGACATTATTACCCTGGTTATAGCCGAGCCGCCAAAATAACTAGCGCTCAAGCATATCAGGTACCCATTTACACCTGGGTGGAGAGTGGCAAATGTAGATTAGAGTCTTGCCAAAGGACGTTTGTGTCGTGGTTTTCCTTTCTAATGGTATCATTTTCCCCTTTGCCCCTGTTGTCTTTTGACACCGAGTGCCCCTTTTTACCTATATATCCCGATGTCGCTTACAAACTGTGCCCTAAAGTCCACAAAAGAGCTATATATCTAGCTCCAATTAATCAGAGAGGCTTCATATTAATACATGTAATAGATTCCCCTACTGATATCAGCACAAAGTGAGGCAGTGGAGTAGGTGGCAAGAAGGGCACAATGCCCTAGATTATATAATATTAATCATTGCCCCTAAATCATTAAAGGAATGAGGACCAACAAAATCTATTTTTTTGCCAAAGCTCGCTCGCTACGCTCGCTCACATTCATATTAGGGAAATCGCTGTGCATAATTAAATACCATAGCCTTCAGCGTCAATCTTTTTTTTTTTGGGGGGGGGGGGCCTCGCTCGCAAATGAATAATCAGACCATCACACAAAATGCAAAAGTAGTTTTTGTCTGGAACCAGGTTTAGATAGAAACAGTAATGTGTCGATAATGAACTTCAATAGTGTACATATAGTAGCGGTATACTAATGTCTCAAAGTGGTATTTTCCGCCTTGTTTACACCCTTTGTAGGTAGGTGCCCTTTTTTCAAAAAAAGTGTCCTTTTTTGTTGGGGTGCCCCCCCCCCCCCCCACTTTGAAAGACGCTCCGCCTACCCTGATTTAAGTACATGCATATGCAAACGGTAACATTAAAAAAACATAAAAAGCATTAAGGGACATAAAAAGACATAACATACACAAACGACCAAACAACCCTTAACAATATTTGGAAACAAATCTGAGTGATTGTTAAGGTGGAAAATCAGAAATTAAGATGAATTTCTTTAAATCCCCCTTGAAACTATTATGGAAAACAATAGAAGTGATCTCATTTGGTAAGGAATTCTATATTACTGGCGCCCTATGTCTGACAGTGAAGGAAAAATAAGTTCCGGGATTTCGTATAAGGGTGGGGGGGGGGGGGGGGGGGCACACAAATGTCAACTTTGGGAAACTGCTTGGAGGGAGACCCATATTTTTCTGGTCTCGCCAGCCCTCCAAAAGTCGCTAAGTGGGGGGGGGGGGGGGGGGTTATGGGGTCAAGTTCCCCTCCATAATTCTCTGACAAGCAAAAAAAAAAAAAAAAAAAAAAAAGGTTTTCTGTTCTAAAAGGGGGGCACAATCAAAAATAGGGGAGGCACAATGCATTGTTTTCTTTCAAAGGGGGGGGGGGGGGGGGCACGGGCCGGGATTGCCCCCCCCCAAATCCGCCACTGATAAGTTCTATCTACAACCCGTAAATGATACTTGCTACACTTATAGTATTGTAATTATGTACTGAACTATTAAGTGTAAGCATTATTGCTTAAACTTTGGGGGTAGTAGGCCGTCTTTATGTTTAAAAAGCAATATTGCACAAAAATAATTATTAAGTTGAAATATATTGAGAATTTTCAATTCTTGAAATAAAGGATTGAGAGTGAGCAATCTAATTTGACTTTGTACATATCTTTACTAACTATTTTTGAAGTAAATATAAGGGACGGCAATTTAGTTGGATGTGTTTTTCCGCATACCACATTACAATAGTTTAACCCTTTGAGTGCGAACCCGCGCACACCGATTGTTCTCCCTGTGACGGAGCGATTTCGGTTACATTGCCTGTAGAAGCCCGTCGTCTCCAAAGGGTTAGAAATGGTAGAGTAAGTGTGGTATATAATGTTTTAAGTACATTTGGGGGTAATATTGAAAAACCAGTATTCCGAGAGATGATTTTTGTAACATGTAACATGTATGAATAGAAAAATTACATCCTTTAAACACGTCCATGTATTCCTCGCGTAAACAACAGCTGGAGAAAAAGTATGTCAGTCACAGCTGCTGTCTCCATTCATAAAAATGTTTCCCAAATTAGTATCGAACTAACTGACATTATCGAGGGTTTAATATAAATAAGACATCGCTTGCATTGCTTGATCGATATAAATCAATCTTTTAATGCCCATTGAAATAAGTTTTCGAAACCCATTTTATTAAAATGTGACAGCCCACTTTTGTTCTTCAGAAAATCAAATTGCTTTCATTTTCGGAGTAGGAGAGATGAATAATTGTGCCAGTGATGACTGTTGATGTTAACTCACACTTTCCTACAAAGAAAGCTAATCATTGTTGTTTCTCTTATTCTTCTCCAGATAGTTTGCTAAGTTGTACGATATACCAAATAGAGCAAAGCTCTAGGTTGAAATATACAGGCAAAAGGTTGAAAAAACATTCCTTTAAAGACGATAAGGATTTTCGCCTTCGAATATTTCTATTCCTGGCAGTCATCGTTTCTCCAACGTACGAGATCAGCGTGTCTACCACTGTACAGAACCCAGGAGTTATCCCTGTCGTTGGCGAGGATATCACACTTGTATGCACATACACAACATCGTCCGTGTTTCGGGTACTGTATTGGAAGGACGGGAATGGCAATAATCTGGCTGTCGATACGTGTCGAGAAGTGGGTTGCAGAAGCGAGCAAAGTATTATGTATAAGTACAGTTTGATGGCAGATTCTTCTAGCGGAAATCTAACAATTAGGCATTTAACAGTGAATGACAGTGGCAGCTATCAGTGCTTAATAACCTCATCTTCTGATGCAAATTCTAATATCCTTGAACTAGAAGTGAAGCTATCAGGTATGATTTTTTTTTATTATTTTTATTTTCTTTTTTAAAAGTATTCTACCTCCATTGGGCTAGTTAAAGTGTCTGAAATTAAGGCAGGAATAATTCATTGTTAATTTAAAAAGTACTTCGTTGCTTTTGTTTTTTTTGGCGTATGAATTTTAAAAAGTACTTAACATCCCACCGTTTAAAGATAACAATCAGGCTGAAGTCCCGTTGTCAATATCAACATTAATTCACATTTGATTACTCGAGTTTAAATTCGTGACTTGAAATCATTCAATCGATATGATTTCATAGATAATGTTGATGTAAAGGCAAATTTAATTTCTTTTGATCCAATCGGCCGTGTAATTGGTAAACATGTAATTTTTTTTTTTTTTTTTTTTTTCAAGGTAGATCAACATGGCAACTATATAAGTTTTGCCTTATTTCCAGCCATACCTAGATTGATAGTAATCACTGACGATCGGTCTGAGGATCGATACAAAAATGCAGAATCAGTAAGCATTACATCTGGGCAAACCCACAACCTAACATGCTCAGTAGAAGGCGCAAGACCACCTGCAATACTGGAGTGGCAAATTCCTGATGAAGTTCAGATTTTCCTGGATGATCAGTTCAACTTTGTTCATGGACATGTTTATGTCTCCCGAAGAGATGTCTCAATTACACCGTCCAGGGACGACGATGGAAAGATTCTCCGTTGTATAGCGTCTCATAAGGAGCTGGAAAATGATCTTTATTTGTCCATCCGTCTTGATATTCAAGGTAATAATTGCTCATCATTTCCATTACTTCAGGACCACTCTCTCTGTGAAAACAAAAACAAAAACAAAAACGTAGAAAATTCTTATCGCCGTTATCGAGTCATTCACAAAATATTCCTTCTATTCGTAATTGCTCGTATTGCAGTAAGGAACTATCGGCTTTAAAGAAATCCCAATAAAGGACACACACTTACCTAACTTTATTTTGTTCATTTTCCGTAATACATATATTTGTTTCAAATATGTTTTTCTCTCTCAAAGGAAACGAAAAACGGAAATCATTTTGTCTCCGAGCAATAATTTGTGGTATTTTTCCACACTTCTCTTTCAGTCTCGCCAAGTGATCTCCAGCTTACAGCATCTGAATCCATAACTACCAATCCAGCAGGAACAAGAAGTGTTATTGTCTTTGAAGAATCGCCTGCATTATTCATCTGCAGGAGTGTAGGATCTCGTCCTACAGCTAGAATATCATGGGCTATTGGTTCGGAAGTCAACCTAGGAAGCACGACCTCTACCTCTAGTCAGAATGATGCATACCCTGGCTTACGTGACACAGAGTCTATTCTACAGTTAATTCCAAAAAGGAGTCATCACAATCAATTTCTTCGATGTGTGGCGCATGCTGGTATAAACCAACGTCTAGCAGAAGTGAGACTCGTCGTTCACGGTGAGTATTCGCTGTAGTATTTGTGATACATCACTGCGCAACTTTAAATTTCGACTGAGTTGGCTTACTTATACCATTTTTCGTCTATTTAGCAACCAAGCATTCCTACAGATATCACCAGAATTGATTTCTAGCGATGAAATATCAGTAATAATTAATATTTAACTTAAGTCGTTCCTGTTAATGATGCTTAAAATAAATTGATTTTCCAGGACCAGCGGATCCTCCATACCTGAATGGAACGCATGAATGGAAGGATGGGGTAGCGGCAACTATCAATTGCACATCGAACAACGGCTATCCAAAACCAACTTTCCAATGGTACTTTGGATCACATAACGTAACCAAGGATTCTTATACAGGGTATTCAACAAATGAAAATCATCGAGTGAACGCAATGAGTGTTTTAACGTTCACACCAACAGTAAATGACCATGGGAAAAACATTATGTGCGAGGTGTTTCAACCAAACGGTCTATCAGTGAAGTCTGAGAGTATCAGCCAGGTTCTTCATGTTCTATGTAAGTTCTTCCACTTAATTAAGCCTAACTGAAAATGCATTGTCTGCATCAGATCCTGAGGCGATTATTTCTTTTCCATTTTGTTTTCACTATGAGTACGTTGAATATGCGAGAGATCAGCCTACTATGTTTCCTTCACAAACAAACGTGAACTCGTGATTTTTTTTTTATCCTCTCCTGTAGAGCTCTTTGTGAAACAAGTAACTGTGTAACTTTATGATTATTATTATTTTTTTTTTTTTGGGGGGGGGGCAATAACATAATAGGATGTCATTTACCTGTACGTACTAACAAATCTACTTTACATTACACTGGTGATGTTCATATTATGCATCTCAATTTTACGGGATATAATTTTATTAATGGTCACCTTTTCTTCTCAGTTCTCTTTACAATAAAAAAATACCATGCCACCCCCCCCCCCCATCTCTCTCTCTCTCTCTCTCTCTCTCTCTCCTGTTATCATTATTTTCTATAAATAACTATGCAGATTCTCCTGTCATTGTTAACTACTCTGTTCGTCGGGTTCCGAGTAGTGAGGAAGGTGTCGATGCTATCTTTACATGCACATCAGACGGAAGACCCCTACCTTCTATTATGTGGTTATTTAAAGACAAGAAACTCAGCAACAACATCCGGCATGAGATTCACCGGAGTATTTTACAAGAAGATACCTTTATGTCGGGAAGGCTTATTGTTGCTAATATTCGGGCGAAAGACAATGGCAACTATATATGTTTGGCTAAATCAAGGCTCGGTAATGACAGCGCTACAATCAACTTTACGTTTTCAGGTAATTTTTTTTAACGATTACTTAGACCTAGGTCTGTGTGCGTGTGCATATATCACATTGTTGCAGGGGATTGAATATGATACAAAAAGTAATTTAATGATTTCGATATATTTTCATTTATTGCTTAAATACTGAAGAAATTAGAACTTATGACCCAATTTTTCACCAAACACATCTCCTATCATAGTTTTTTAGGGAGTCCAGATCCACCTTCTTGGTTCATCGTCGAGCAAAGCCAAACGGCATCATCTTCCCTCTCAGTTGATTGGCAACCAGGAATTGCTGATGGGCTGCAGCAAAGTTTCAGTCTTCAGTACTTTGTTAATGACACGCAATTACATCACGAGGGTTATGGTGTTGTTACATTACAATTTTATAGGGGGTATTGCAAACATTAAAAGACTTGAAACCATTAAATTGTATCTGATATTGGTTGATTTTATTGACATAGCTGGTGCTAACATGAAAAAAATAAATAAATAAATAAAAAGTGCCGACATCGGCGTTTGGCATAATTTTCAATCATTTAAAGGAAAATTAAACAAACAAAAATAACAAAAATAACAACAACAAAAATCATAGAAACCTGTATCCCCCACCAAGACCTTAAATCTGTCAGTTCAGATCTATACGTGTCCATTATCTGTAAGCACATGGAAGCAATATTTTAAAACTTTATATGTTTCTAGAATTAATTACAAATTAGTATGTTTAAAGCTCATGTAGAGTATTGGTAGCAAAAAGGAAATTGGAAAGAAACATGTTAAATATAGTCTCATGTTGTTCTCCTTGTATCAAAAGATGACTGTAAGAGATCATTTGGTATTCCATCTATGATTTCTTGTGAATTTCAGTGTAAATATCTGTAAGGAATGCTTAATCACTGCCATTATGCTAGGACCCTTTCACCCCGACGGCTCCCCGCACAGCAATCTTGGGGCTTCGCATAGAGACAGCGTGTGTGCAGCGTGTGTGCACCAACTCATCATTCGCATTTATTTTGGCAGTGACAAGGTTAAACAGATATGAAAATTTGTGATTGAACATTTTGATATAGCTGAATTGAAAAATATAAATTGGCAAGAAATCTTTTTGGGAATCACGAGTAATTCTGATAGATCTAAGTGTGTAAATAGTCTGACGATTTTGTTGAAATATACTATTTTCAAATCTAGGTCAGAAAATAACTTGCCAACCAGAGAAAAGATAGTAAAAATTATTTCGGAATTTATAGAGGATGAAAAAAACTCTAGCGTCAAAAGCAGGTAGACTGCATTTGCATTTACGAAAATGGGAACACATAAAAATATTCAAGTCAGGAATGTGGACTGGAGGGGGGGGGGGGACCTGAGATGATGTAGTATGAATAGGTGGATGCGTATGGTGGGGTGTTTGTATGCTGTGATATGGGTTAAGTAGGGGGACGAGAGGGGGGGGGGGTGGAAGTAGGTGAAATAAGGAGTCTAGAGTAAGAATGAATTATGTTATACAGTTTGATATTCATTGTCTTCGTCTTTTTTTTTCTTTTTTATTGATTACATTTCATTCAATGCTATTTTTGTTGTATATGCCTTGTTTCAATGATTTTATCAAGTGTAATTTGTTGTATACATTCAAGACGAATGTTATGTTATAAATAGAAATTGAATAAAGATTACTGAAAAACAAAAAAAATAAATAATTGGTTTTACACGTGTGTTTACAGTGTATAGCACATGCTGCCTTTGTTGGGATTTTACGTGCCTGTCCCAGCACATAAATTAGTTTTTGCCTGCACAATCTCACCTGTCCAGTACCTAACGTATTTTTCATGAATATAAAAAGGTTGTAATACATGTATTTTATTGCACTGACATCTACTGTTGATTTACATTACATCCATTCACAGCCTTATAAACTTCCGTCATTAAAATATACTACATAGGATGAAGAAACTGCAAGGAGATCATAGCCCCGCTGTTCAAATATGAGGTCAACATTACCAGAATATGGTAGATTCAGTATTTTTGAGGGAGGTGAGGGTTTCCTCCTCCCTTTAAAGTAGCCCTGGTATCTCAATTACAATACCTTCTCATCCACTAATGATAACTGAAATGTCAATGTCTCGTATACTATGATTTAGTGATGGAGATACTTTGGAGAAGTAGAAAAGCACAGGATAATTATCATGTCGAAAAGGTTTTTCTTGTATTTAATAAACATAACCTCAACATCGGCGATGAATTGCAGTTTTTAACTACAAATGATGATGTAAAAAAATTACGAAGAGTGTGCTTAATGATTATCTTTGAGGTACACCTATTCATGTCCGTATATTTCTGCTAATGAAAGGAGAAATAAATGTGTGAAAGATATTTTCTGATTTTTATGTACCAGTATGTACCAGTGGGTGTGTGTAAATGTGTGTGTGGGTGTGGGTGTGGGTGTGTGTAATCGTTACATTAGCTGCCAACTTTGTCATTTTGCGAAATATATAGTTGATAGCATAATAAAGGATGTGTTTGGTTAAACCATACCTTCTTGTCATCCCACCCACCCCCTAAACTTAATATAAATCGGAGAATCGTCGAACAAAAGATATATCAAGACCTCACTACAATACAATACCTTACAATACTAAAAGTGGTCCTCTGCGAATTCTGCTGTGTGTTTATTGTTTAATACTTATGGCCAGTGTGGGTAGGTATTGTTTTCCCCTATCTTACAAAATGGGAAAAGAAATATTAAACGTATAATAAACATGAATTAATTTCAGTAAATAAAATGATGTGTATAACATGTATAATCAATACAGATATCACAAAAACAATGAAAAATATACCTTCCTCTTGTACATCGGTGAGTTTGGGATACTACACTTTAGAAAAGAACTAAATACAAGCTTACAGTTGCCAATATTACTATTTTTTTATTTTTTTATTTTTATTTTTTTTTTATAGCACTTACACTGTCCCAAAAGAAGTTCCCTCGTGTAAAATAAAGACTATGGAATGTATTACATTCAATAAATTGCAGTCCTCGGTGAAAAGGCCGTGCATACCACTGCAATGGAAGAATGCAGTCAGATGACATGGATGATGTATTCGTTTTGGTTGCATGTATAATGGCAAAATGACTGCAGCGAATGGTGAAATAGAGCCCTTATTGTTCACACAATTAAAACTTGTAAGGCGACGGCTCGCTGAAGTTCATGAAACTGACTTGGTGTCATAAGGACATGTAAATTAACTTCATTTCCAGAGAAGACGCAGTGTGTCAACGACGAATTGTCCAATACACCGTGTTGCTCTTTTTCCAGTTGTTTAATTGCCTTCATGATCATAATGCACATACATGTATAAACTCGTAAAATGCCTATTGTTATTAAGTGATATTAGCAAATTTTGACTACTAAATGATGCTTGTGGTTTGTGTCGAAACGATACTTTTTATTGCTTCTATCATTTAAAAACTATTCTGGTTAGATACGTAAGAGCACTGTGAACATCGAACTACTCGCATTTCACCATTGGCATTAGCAGGATATTTTATGTGTCCTATCAGCAAGGGCCAATCCAGGAATTTGTAGAGGGGGGGGGGGATAATGTAAAGATCCGACAAGGGAAGAAAATTTCTATTCCATTCTTCTTTCTCTCTCTCTCTCTCTCTCTCTCATTTTTTTTTTTTTTTTTTTTTTTTTTTTTGGGGGGGGGGGGTAAGGGGTTATACCTTTACATGCAAATTGGCTTTCCAAAAAAAAGGATACAGGCCGGTTCTGGCACCCCTCCTAAATCCGACAGGGCTATTAGCTAGGTGCTAGCATAGTCGTCTCTCCAAATATAACATTGGTTGCGTTTCACCCTATGTAGGATGCCATTCAATTGAAGTATCTATACAATTCTTTACCAGTCATTGGGGAGGATTTCATATTGGTTTAAACTTTCACGCCGCAATCAAGACATTGACGGGTAACTTGGGAAAGGGTTGATGACACAGGTGTTAATCACTAGCATCTGAACTTCATCAAAGGTAAAAAGAACTATACCTACATGTCACCATGCCTTTCCCCCCTTGCTAATTTTTGTTGGGATGCTTTACGCTATTCATGTCTGAAAACCAAAAAGAGCATGTTTACGCATTGTATTTTAGATTTTTTTTATTTATTTATTTTTTTTTTTTTTAGTATTTCGGTACCTAGCAAATGTAAAAATATATATCACACATGTCAAATCTTTGTTGATACAATTATGTACAGCCTGTGAAAAAGCTACATCATAGAATGATTTATATTCCATCATTAGGATTTGGTACTCGAAAAGGACATATAAATCAAGAAGTGGCATTACAAAACTACTGTATATAAAGCCTATGCTAGAATTTGCATTGACCGATAATCTTACGATAATTTAAAGATGTTCATAATATAATTTTTGAAACGAAAGATGATGGAATGCAATATATTCATTAGCACAAAAGAGATCCTGCATACATACGTTTTATAAACGAGGAAACTCCATGTTTAAAAGTTCATGACCTAGAACATGTTTGAAGGTCTCGGTTTTGGACCGAATTTTCGCAACCTGAAAGGATAATGGAAAATGGAAAAAAAAGGAAAAAGAAAAACGATACTTGATTTATTCAAATATACAAGTTGCTGCGTATTAACAAATATATGAGAAATTCAAACCTTTCATCTGTACATACACCAGTTTGAAATATTATATTTCAGAAAAGAACAAAGCCAAAGATTTCTATTGCCATCGGCTTTTAAACCCTTCCTTGTAGGGGTCATTTGTGATACCATTAATACATTGTTCAATAAATCTCCCTAATAGCTAAAATATGATGAAAATATGTATATGCATTAGATTGTGGTCATCGAAGACAGGACCTTGCGGATTACTGTCAGATAGTCTATAGCCAGATAATTAATTGGTTTTGGTTGTGTGTATAATGGGGAAAAAAAATCTGCAGCGGATCAGTGCCGTCCATACATAGAGTTTGGCCAACTCTGCTCCAGTGGGTAACAATATGGCGGCATATTGCTTTTTTAGGCAAACATGTAACAAAGGAATATACGCCATGTTGTGCCCAACTGAAACCGAGTTGGTCAAACTCTGTGTATAGATGGCTCTGCAGCGAATGATGCAATAGCGCTCATTTTATTTGAACGATTATAACTTTCAAACGACTGCTTGGTGAAGTTTACGAGACTGATTTGGTGTCAGAAAGACATGTCATAAATCCTTGGAAACTACACTTAGCATGATACTGCTTTCATTTATAGGGTAGACACAATATATCAACGACGAATGTTTGTTCAGTCAAATACATCATGTTGCTCTTTTCGAGTGGTTTACACACTTCCATGATCATGATGCACATCCATGCATGAACTCGTAAAATAGCAGTTGTTCGAATAACATTATCAACATTTGATTCAATTCATTCAATTCAATTCAAAAATGGTTTATTGAAAGAAACATGTGTCGCAGAAAAGCTGAATAAAACATGTGTACAATATAAACTATCAATTACAAAGATTAACAAGAACGAAAAAACTACTACTGGTAATACAAGGTGTAAATACAGTAAATGAAAGTCAGTCAGTGAAGTAAACAAATTATAAGATACATCATTAAAATACGTTAAACATTAAAGAAAATCGAAAAGTACACAAATTATATTCGTCACATATATTTTACATGTACTTCCATGCACCTAATAACAGATTAACAGTGTCTTCATGAAGAGAGGTATAGAGCCAGGTAATGACAAACAGATTTTAAGGAAACAAAAGTGACAGGGTGAGAAAGAGATGGAGAGAGGAAAGGATAGGGTGGAAATAGATGAGATAGGAAAGAGAGTGAGCACTGGCATTGGAAGACTAACAGAGAGAGAGAGAGAACGAGAAGAGGGTGAAAGGAGGGATACAAAGGAAGAAGGGTGAGGCAGGGTGACAAACGAAGTAATGGTAGAGAGAGAGAGAGAGAGAAAGAGAGGGAAGGTGTAAGTGGAAGAGAAAAATACATTGACAAATAATATTTCAAAATTATAGTATATATACATAGTAATCTATACTTGGACATTCCATGGGTAATTTGCGAAAAATTTGAGTTTGAATATAGCAAATTAATGGGTAGCTCAAGATACCAACTAGATTGTGTAAACAATACGTGAGATTAACATAAGGAAAGAATGAGTAGAGAAAGAGAAGCAAGAGAGGAGATACGAAGATATAATCGGAGAAGATCTAAACTCAAGAACTGTAGAAGAGAGAGAGAGGGGGGGGGGGTGGAGGAAGAAAGGAGTAGTGGATATTATTGCACAGTACATAAATAGGTCACAAATAGTAATCATTCAGAAATTAATAATTGCATAGAATCAATGAAATTACATAATAAATATAGAAAATCTAATACACTGAGTGGGGACAAGGCAATAGAAAGCAATGAGCAGGTATGTCCTAAAGATTAAATAAATTAACCAATAAAACTTCAAGGAGGCAAGTTCTAACTAATAATAACCACTTGATAAATGAAGTTCACCTAATTCTCGTTAAGTAAGTCTATGAGGTAAGGTAGGGGGCTATTTCGGAATCGGCTGGTCTTACATTTGAATTGGTCAAACCTCGGTATTTTCCTTAGACAAATATCTAGCCGTTTAGGAGGAGGGGGCCAGTTTTTGCACTTTGGGTTGGTTGTCAGAGATTTTGCAAATTTTAGGGCAAGACTTTTCCTTCTAGATTCCAGAGTTTCCAGATTGATAGTTTGGCAAGCTTCTTGATATGATGAGTAATTACGTCCTAGTATTATTTTGCAGACCCTTTTTTGTACTCTTTCAAAGTCTGTGATTTGTTGTTTGGTTAGGGCTCCGTTAAAGACTGGTGTGCAATATTCTAGTAAGGGACGGATGTATCCAACAAAGACAGTTTTCAGGTCTTCAACAGGCATACCAAACTGTTTGAGCAGTCTGAACATATATAATTTTCTGTTACACTTCTTGAGAATTTCACCTACATGGTTATCCCATTTCAGGTTTGACTGTATTATCACTCCCGGTATCTTAGCCGAAGAGACGAAAGCTAGAACAGATTCACCAATATATAGGTCATTACCAATAGGTGGTGTTTTCATGAAGGTTACATTCATACCAAAGCATTTGGAGGGATTCAGCTTCATATATGATTATTGACTGACCAATTTTGTAGTTCATCAAGACATTCTTGCATTTTGGGAGGTGATGAAGTTATTCTACACTCAGCTAGAGTTAGGTCATCAACGTATTTGAAATATGGGATAGTGGAAGAATTACATGCGTCGTTGATCATAATCAAAAATAGCAAGGGACCTAGTTTTGTACCCTCGGTTGATTAATGATGATGGCGATTCGTGTGGAAGTACTCCTTTTTCAAGCCTTTGTCATTTCCAGATCAGGTATGATTTATTCATTTAAAATTGGACTACTGGTATTCCCACCTGTATGTGTAATTAGCAGAATATGTATTTGGTGTATGCTAAAAGCATTGTGCTAGGTGTACATCCCCGTGAAACATTTCTTTCGTTTCAATCTGTGCAGGATACCATGCATTTGAGGTGTCTATCAACACAAACAACTCCTTACCAGTCATTGGCGAAGATTTCACTCTGGTTTGCATTCACTCCTCAAACATGGAATAGGCGAGTAACTTGGGAAAAAGGTAACAGCATTACGTTAGCCACTTACTCTTGTTTAACCAGTTCTACCTGCCCATTGGATAGTGTTCCTTACCCGTCAAAGTACAAATTGTTTGTAGACTTTTCCAGTGGAAGTCTTACAATAAAAAAATCTTACCAGTGATGATGGGAACAGTTACCAATGTATTGTAGGCAGAACATTTGGGGCTGTGAACCGAGGATTAAGCAGCACACAAGTAACACCGTTGCTACCAGGTATACTTTTGAGTATTAAAACAAAATGTACACATCATAAACATGGTAAATTCCGTATACCTAAAAGAAAATACATTTGTTAAAATAAAAATAATTCTTGACAGATGATCATAAGAGTACATATAAGATGAGTGAAAGCTCTCCTTTTCCCTGTTGTATAAAGATGGAAATCAATGTGGGAAGTTTTCTTGATACGTGTGTAGGACTGCACTTTTTAAGCATTCGAACAAAAAACACGATAGCGGTAGGTTTGGGGCATGTTGCGGGTTTTTTCTTTGCTATTTATTCGGGGTTGGTTGTACTACTACTACTACTACTACTACTACTACTACTACTACTACTACTGCTACTACTACTACTACTGCAGTCTATATATACGGCAACATACTAAGTTACACAATAGCATCCGAATAATATTGTTTTGAGGGGTTTAAACTAGTGACTTGTTACATTCCTATGAATAATTTTAGGTGACAATCTTTAAAGGAACGTGGTTAAACTTGCCAGAATTTATTATATCATTTAAAATGCTTTACATGTGTTTATCATGAATATTCACTCTCCACCAGCTGCACCAAATAGGCTCTTTGTCAGTGATAAAAGATCAAGTGGATACCTCAACGACTCACCTGTAGGAGTGATAGTTGGCGAGCCGCATGACATCACATGTGTCTCACAGGGTGCAAGACCTCCTGCAGTGTTGTACTGGCTTATACCAGACAAAATGGCTGTCGTTTCCAGAAGTCAGTATGACGTCATGAAAGGCAATAGCTATGTCTCCCGAAAGACTGTTACAACTACGCCATCTATGAATGATAATGGAAAGATTATCCGCTGTGTTGCATCCCATCCCGAACTACAGACAATTCATGAACGTTCTGTTTACATGAATGTTCAACATGTTCAAGGTGAAATATATATATATATATATATATATATATATATATATAAATACACATATAAAATCATGTGATAATCATGTGATTACCATACGGCTTGAAAGACAAGTTTTGTAATCACACTAAACCCAAAATTATCAGAGAGGCACCGATGTCTTACTGCGTTTATTTACTTCTGACAAAAATCTCAAAAACCAATGAAATGTCAGTTTTAATATGCTATATAATTTAGAGCAGTTATTCTGATGTACTCGCATTCGTAAATTATATCATTCTACCATGTCTACTATCCATGGAAACACACATACCCCTCTTGGGATAATTGTTCAGCTTTCTTTTATGGTATCACCTCTCATAATTTTACTTCCCTTTTCTACTGTCACAAAGTTCAACCGACGACGATGCTGCTTGCCTCATCTGCAGACACTAAATTATATATAGGTCAGCGTACGGTCGTTTTCGTCCATGAGAACTCTTCAACTTCTTTCACGTGCACAAGTGTGGGATCACGGCCAGAAGCTAGGATGTCATGGGATCTTGCTAACACGGATATCACACCTAGGGACATAACATATGCAAATGCCTTGGATGGAAGTTTGTATGACACGGAAAGTACAGTTCAAAAACGCACACAGACAGAGCACCATAAACAAATTCTTCGATGTTCTGCATCTCTTGGAGCCACTGTCTTTCAACGAAGGGAAGCGATGTTGATTGTTTATGGTGAGTCCATATTCGTAGATATGCTAGTATTTTACTTCAACGTTACAGAAGCAATTACATTGTAGGCCTAACGATAAATGATTCCCTCCCTCAAAGAGAGAGAGAGAGAGAGAGGAAAAAAAAGAAGACGATTTCTTGTCTGTACTTGATTGAAGATCTTTGCTTTAAGAAAGCACCGACTTCAATCGAGGGTTTACACTAAAATACCATACTAGACATAGCTCCAGTAATGAATAAGTGTTTTCATTTGTTTTTCTTTGTAAAGGACCCCAAACCGATGTCACTTTACTCTTACCGGTTCGTATGAAAGATGGCCTACAAACCAAAGCAACATACAGAGCAAACAACGGATACCCTTCCCCGTTCATTAATTGGTACATTGAATCAAGAGCAAAGGCCGATAACTCGTCTCTTCAGGCATCAGTAAATGTAGGAGAATTTTTTGACGTTCAAAGTACCGTAACCTTCACACCATTGCGGAGTGATCACGGGAAACGTATTTTCTGTGAAGCAATTCATCCCACATCCCCATCTATGTGGTCAAGGAATACTAGCAAGGTTCTGAACATTTCATGTGAGTATAAAGTGTGACGATTTATATCGGCACAATTATTATATGACAGACATTTTGTTTCTTTGTCCATGGCTATGTATCAACAATTGCTAGCCTTATAATGACTATATTAATTTTTCAAGATACATTTATTTCCCTTTCCAAAATGTTTATAAGCCTACAATGCAATAGATACCACAGATGTTACCTCCACATTTTTCGTGTCTCATCTTTTATCTCCAAAACAGACACACGTACATCTACTAACCGTCAAACGCTCTCACTTGTGCACCTACTCGTTGACAGCTTTCTTTAATACAGAGATCATTTTGCTTTTCAAATATCTAACTATAAAGGAAATGTAAAATCAGTCAATATCGAATTGATATATGTCTTACAAATTAAATAGTAAAACAAAACCTTCCCTTATACGAACATTTAATTTTAGGCGGCTCAGTCTCCAAATGTTCTTTTATTTTAGAATCTGACGTATTTGACACAATATCTTTCTGCCGCTCTTTCTTTCTCATTTTTTTCCCCAAATAAAGACAAGCCTGTTGTGAACCTCTCCGTCCGACGTGTTATAACCGAAAAACTACACATCACATCAATATTGACAGGTACGGCAAATGGCAGTCCTCCAGCATACAATTTCATATGGTTCTGTAATCACACTACCATGTATAACAACACCAGAAATGCAACTATTTATAGCGCTATGCAACATAATGAAAATATGACTGCAAGTAAGATGAATATTCAAAACATCCAGCTCGACGACCAATGCAATTTTAAGTGTGTAACATTCACAAGAGTCGGTATTAGCGAGGCTTTCTTACAATCCAAATTTCTCCGTGAGTAAAACGTTTTAAATACATATTATAAGTCTTAGGCTCTATTTCTCTCTTGCCCACACTACGTTCTGCTTTTATGAACACATGGACTGAATATAAATCATTGACTTACTCTGAGATAATCATGATAATTCTGATGATGATGAATATTCATGGATCTTGTTAGGCATCTATCGGTAGATGACAGCGGCAGACATGCGTAGATCTTGCATTAGATTAGCCCTTTATAGTTTCTATATAAATTTAGAAAGTTCCACAGCTGAACCACGGGTGTGATGTTTATTTGACATTATAGAAGTATTTCCTTGTTGAATTTGACCACACAAAATCAATTAAAATACCGTCTTAAATTCCACCATGCTGTCTGAGTTTTATGGTTAGTCATTAGCAAAGTCGGTGTTTATTTTCTGTCTAATATCACACCCGGTAATATGAATAATGTTTCTAAAATGACCAATCAGGAATCCTTTTTACCAATACACTTCGTGAAGGACAAGAGAATCTTCCTAAACTAAGACTTCGGTCAAGTAAACCCTTTGTGATTATTGCAAACTAGATGAAGCAGGATTTTATTCCAAACGTTGCTCGGGGAATGTCCCATGGTTAATAGTAAGAATACAACAAAATATGTGGTAGCTCCCACCGCCTTGCATGGGTTTTCAACAACTAGGCAAATGACATACATTATTATATATACATATATATATATATATATATATATATATATATATATATATATTTGTTTTTTTTTTCCAGATAATCCCTACAAAGCTTGTGTACAACTGAAAGTGTGATATCCACCATCTCCCCCAGGTCATCATCACACACATCACTTTAAACTTGTCGCTGATGTGACTACGAGGTTTCCAAGAGAAGGAATCTGACTTGTGACGCTGATGCGCTCGATTTTGAAGTCATGTCGAAATATACTATCATACTGAAGAAGAAAAGTGATGTCTAGGGGCCTTAGTTCGCAATTTTATTAAGATTCATAATTATTGCTATAGACTGTTGACAAAAAGTCAAATGTCACTCACTTGGAAAGTCACCAGTATATTCTGACTTGCACATAAAGAAATTATATTTTGCACTGTTACTAATCTTTATGAAGCAAGAATTTTGTAGGTCTTCGGTATGAAAGGATTGCTATACTGACGCGGGGCCGAGGCACAGAGAAATTATTCAGCCATTTCAAAATTTCTGCATTTTTCGTTCAGGCACAAAATCATCAGTTGAAGTTGTGAGAGCGAGATATGCGTCCAGCTACAAATCCATAATCCACATTAAGGGATTGTTCAGGAGTATGCGGCATTATACCCCAGAAAATCACATACATGTCAAGTCTGTTATTTTCACCTATTCTCATGGTTTGAAACACTGGACTGTCACATTGTTTAGAGTATATCATTTACAATTTAAAACAAGAGTTGACTGTTGCAGTCCCCTGTTTGTTGGTCGACCAAAGAGAATAAAGAGTTACTTTGTTCGCAGGTACCCAAACTATAAAACATTTGGATAAAATGCATTTAAAAAGTCCGTCTGCGGCAAATCATTGATTATATTTTGTGCCCTATAAGAGGCCACTTTCCCTCTGTGACCCAGATGCACCGGAGTTCGACGTGACTTCAGTTAGCTGAACATGAGTTAAAACATGAATACACCATCAGGGAATTTGGCATCCCGAAACGTTTACAGGCATACTAATGCAGCAGTATATGCTTTATTCACTATGAAGTTCAAGTTTGACATTGAATTGACGCCTTGTGACTGATAGTAACCGTAAATTTATTATACTAAAAGAAGGCCCATGTCGAAAGGGCCGTGTTATCATTATTTACCAGTCCGTTACATAATCTTACAATATGCAGTTCCTCCTAGCATGCTTCCTTCCAAAGAACAGTGCTTTAATTAGCTCTACCAAACCTTTACCTGATTATCAAAATGACCAAACATCCAAAGTAACAGAACCAAGAGACAAGACTCTACCATAATTAACTTTATGACCACTAATAATGATAAACCTTGAAATTTAGTTATCCCGGATCCATCGTCTGATTTCGTCCTCGAACAAAACCTGACAACATCTTCAAACTCGTTTTGTTAATTGGCAACCTGGATACTACAGCATATAACCACAAGTTCAGTTGTTGAAAGCCATTTGGCACCAGTGCTACGAGAACAACAAACATTTTTCCCATAAGTTGATTGTGCAAATTCCAGGTGTAAATAGGCCCTCTTGGGAAGGAGCGGAGGGGGAAAAAAACCCGACTAGGGTCACATGTTCATTGATGAAATATATGCGAGTAACAAGGAAATAATTAAAACCAATTCCAAATCCATTTATAGCTAGATCTATGTATACCCAGGTATATATTTGAGGAATAATATAATAGTTTAACGTTCATGAACCTTCTTCCTTAAATTAATTGTCACCCCCCCCCTTTTTTTATAATAATTTGAGCAAAAAAAAAATCATCTTAGGAATACCAAAATGCTCTGTTGAGCATCGGACCTTTTTCAAAGAAGCCTTAACCCCTAATATACATTCTCTAAACGCATGCACCCTAGGGAAACCATATAAATTCATGTCAATCCCAGCTTTTTTCCACCCCCCCCCCCCTCCCCCTGAGTTATTACCAAACTAAGTGACGCTATCCAGTGTGTAAGGTCGATACGCGAAATAATAGCCTTGCTTGACTAATATTATCACCTAATCTAATACTGCCATTCAGCATGTTCAAGGTAGGTTTCCGAAACCCCTTTTAATAGAAAGTAACAGCCCACTTGTGTTCTTCAGAAAGACAAGTTGCTTTCATTTTCAGAGCAAAAAAGAGAAGTGAATGATCATGTTAGACGCTGTTGTTCATGTTCACTCAAACGTTGGCATAAGAAAACGGTGGGACAGCTTCTTCATGATCAATCTTTTCTCTCCAGAAATTATGAAGTTGTGCCTTTATTCATTAACAAACCTGCTAGGTTGAACTATATGAGGAAAAAGGAGGAAAGACAATCCTTTAATACCGATATGGATGTCCGTCTATGTATATTACTCTTCCTCGCCTTCGTCGTTTCTAAAACGAATGAGCTGAATGTGTCTACTAGTATTCATAACACAGATGTTATCCCCGTCGTTGGCGAAGATATCACACTTTCCTGCACATACACACCATTGTTCATGTCTCGGGTACTGTTTTGGAAATATGGGTACAACAATCTTCTGGCTACCGATACATGTCGAGGAGTGGGATGTGGAAGTGAGCAAAATATTCCTAATAAGTCTAAGTACAGTTTGATGGCAGATTCTTCCAGCGGAAATATTACGATTAGGAATTTAACGGTGGATGACAGTGGCAGCTATGAGTGCTCGGTAACCACATTTTTTGATACAGTTTTAAACATGATTGAACTAGAGGTGAAATTATCAGGTAATATATTCATATTTTTTCCCACTTACCTCAAGCTGGTACTTAGGTGTACAAAATTAAGACGCGATTTAAGTCATTACTAATTTAAAAAGTAATTTATATTAGACCATTAAAAAATAAACAACAAGCAGTTAGGAAGTAGCGTCGTTAGTGACGGTGACAACTTCAATTCTGATTTTATTTATCAAGTTTCAAGTGAGACTGGAAACCGTTAGAACGATGTGAATTTACAAATACTCTTGATGCTATTGTAAGTTTATTCTGTTTATGTCCAATCGGTCATAGAATTTGGTACAGACAACCCAGTTGACACAAAGATATGATACAGTGATAACTTTATAAGTTTTGTCAAATTTTCAGCCATGCCTAGATTGATAATGGTCACTGACGGTCAGTCTGATGATGATGGATACAAAGATGGGACATCAGTGAGCGTTACATCAGGGCAAACCCACAACCTAACATGTTCAGTACATGGCGCCAGACCCCCTGCAGTACTTGAATGGCAGATTCCTAGTGGATTTCAGATTCTCCTGCATGATCAGTACAACGCTGTTCAAGGTGAAGCTTACATCTCTCGGAGAGTCGTCTCTGTAACCCCCTCTAGAGACGACGATAGAAAGATTCTCCGTTGTTCGGTGTCTTATCGGGATCTGATAAATTTGCTTCAATCTTTCATCCGTCTTGACGTTCAAGGTGATTATCTTAACAATAGTATCCTCACATGAATGCTCGGAATGTGTTTTCGGATGGGTGAATATCCAAATGTGAGTGTTGGGTTGATGTAAGTATTGAGAATGGATAAAACATGAGCCATTATATTCCCAGTACTCTGTTTTCCTTATATTCTGGAAGGGAATCTAAACTGCAAAGAAGGTCACCTTCTTGGAATTATGTTCACACCTTTTTACTACTTTTGGCATAGCTGTCTTTGATAACGTGTTATCTTTTTCTCTCCATTTATATAAAGATATGTTCATTTAATATCGGATTTGGGTGTGTTCTTTTCTCTGTTCACTTAGTGTCACCAAATGAGCTAAGGCTTACCGCGTCTGGATAATTACCAATGCAGGAGGGACAAGAAGTGCCATTCTCTTTGAAGACTCTAACACATCATTCACCTGCCGGAGTTTAGGATCTCGTCCTAAAGCTCTAATATCATGGGTTATTGGTTCGGAAGACGACCCTGGAAGCACGACCTCCATCTCTACCGCGAATGCCGCAGAACCTAATTTGCGTGACACAGAGTCTACTCTAAAATTAATTCCCGAGAGGAAGCACCACAATCAAATTCTTCGATGTATTGCCAGTGCTGGTATAAACCAACGTGAAGTAGGAGTGATCATTATTGTTCATGGTAAGTTTCCGTATCGAGTATTTGTGATACAAAAACACTTTCAGAGTGAACACACTGTGTCACATTGTGTAACACCGTGTGACTGTGTAACACAGTTTGAAGACACTGCTCAAAGAGACACTTTGGGCACACTGAGTGGCACATTTGCATGATTGTTGACACACTGTAGACACACTTTGGAGATATTGCGGGCACATTGTGGACACACTGAAAATCAGAGTACACACGTACCATTGTTGTCACGAGGATTCCAAAATGCTTTTCTATATTGTAACAATTTGACTATACTGTGTACACATTATATTCACACTGTTTCCACATTGGTGTACTATTTATTATCTATGAGATACAATGTATTTCTGTTCTAATATAGAAGTCATGCAATATGAAAAGTAAATTGAATAAACAGAGTGTTGCCCCTTCGACATGTTCAACTCGTTACTGGTTAAGATTATGGTTGATATCGTACGCTTACATGAATCGTCTAAAAGATGTGTGAATTTTTACTTTTGAAATTGAAACAGTGCGACCGCTGTATGTTATCTTCGTGTTTTTTTTTTTTTTTTTTTTTTTTTTTTTTGGGGGGGGGGGTTGTTTGTTTGTTTTAATTCTTGTGACTTGCACTGTTTTAATCTATAAATCAATGAAGTTATCGCATTCCATGACCTTCAGGAATTCAATATCAAATGCGACCAAATGCATCCATTATTCGGAGACTGCCATAAACCAGAGGTTCAACTTTACATTCCGACTGATCAGGTTTCGTGATACAATGTTCTGTCTTTTTGAAAACTAATGTTCCAAATGTGACAAATCTAGTAAACTGTAAGTGACCATTACAGGTAAATATCACCAGACTTAATCTGTTGCGATACAGTGCAATGTTTAAGTTCTTGTGCTCATAATTAAAAAAAAAATGATTCTCAAGGACCATCAGATCCTCCAAAAATCAGTGGCACTAGGGAATTGCAGGCTGGCGTACAAGCAACTATTAATTGCACATCGAACGACGGCTACCCAGCACCAACTTTCCAATGGTACCTTGGATCAAAGAATGCCACCAAGGATTCTTGTACATGGTCTTCAACAAATAAAAATCATAGAGTAAACGCCATGAGTGTTTTTAATTTTACACCGGCAGTACACGATCATGGGAGACGCATCGTCTGTAAAGTGTTGCAACCTACTCTCCCGGCCTTGATGTATGGAAGCAAGGTTCTTAATATTCTCTGTAAGTTTGCCTCACTTAGGCAACTGATTATTAATTATCATTATTCATTATCAATATCTGATTATAAGGCGGGAAGTTCTTTCCCCTATTTTTTTGTTCTTCTTGCTATGAATGCACAGGACCAGACAAAAGGATGTTTTTTTTGTTTTGTTTTGTTTTTTGGTGTGTGTGTGTGAGTGGGTGTGTGTTTTTTTTTTTTCCTTCAATTGTACCTCTTACCCTCAGCTCTTTATGTAATAAGTAATTGGAAATCTTTTACTTCCGGATTATGATACCATACAAATTAATTTAGAAAGAATATATTTTTCACCATGGTGCAGGCAACTTGACCTCATACAGCACTAATGACGTTCATAATGTGTACCTCTGTATTCCTTTTAAGATAATGCATTCTAATCTCTCTTTTCCATTCTCTAATTCTAGTCAATAATATAATCGCTATTGTTTTTATTCATCTCCTTTTACACTTTTTTTTATCATGCAGCCATTTCTTTTTTAATTATATGCAGATTCTTCAGTTATCGTCAACTACTCTGTTCTTCGGGTTCCAAGTGGCCAGCGAGATGTTAATGCCATATTCACATGTACATCAGATGGCAGACCCCCAGCACCTACAACCTGGTTCTATAATGCCACGGAACTTAACGACAGTACCCGGCATCAGATTCACCATGGTGTTTTACAAGAGGAAAACACGTCTATATCAAGTAGATTGATTATCATTAATACTGGGAAGGAAGACAATGGCATCTATACATGCTTCGCTGAATCAAGGCTTGGGAACGACAGTGCAACGATCAACTACACGTTCTCCGGTAGGCCTGTAAAAAGTATAATAATCACGTTTTGGAGGGGAGACCAAACGTAATTGGATGAATTGTATACGTTATAAATTTTGGTAGCACAAAATGCCAAAATATTCACTTGAATTTTCACCATCCAATTTAAATTTCTTTCAGGGAGTCCAGATCCACCTTCTTGGCTCGTCGTCGATCAAAACCAAACGACATCATCGATCCTGTCCGTTGCTTGGCAACCAGTGATCGCTGATGGGTTGCAGCAAAGTTTCACCCTCCAATACATTACAGAATACAGATTGAAAGGATTAAAACAATTTATCCGGTAATGGTTGACTTTATGGGTTAAATTGCGGTTTAACGTGTTTTCCCTCATTCAAAATATTGAGGACACAGGGCAAACAAAAATCAAAGAAACCTGTATCCCCTAACGAATTCAGATCTATGTGTGTGCATATTTTTGAAAATATGCAAGCATAATGGTGTTTACATGATTTTTGTATTTTTATTTTTATATAAATTGATGTTTTATTGGATGTACTGTTATCGTATACTGAAATAGAATATGTTTATAGGTATACAACTAACACATCCAACTTCCTCTCCTTATTCAGCTATAATTCTGTCACCGTTGATGGTAGATTATTTCAAGGTTTTGCATTGTCATACGTTTCATACGATTTTTAAACCTAAATGGGAACTATCGCTTGAAAGAGTGGTAGGAATATCAAAAGCCACCAAGAGAAGCATCCGTAAAATCTCACTGGGAATAAGAAATGTGCTCAAAGTAATCACATGTATGAGTAAGTATGATTTTGTTTCCCTTTACGCAAAGAAAAGGTATATTCAGAATTGCAGCTGCAACATATTCTGAAGCTAGTCTTGAATGATAAGAACGTATTAGGTTGAGTCTGTTGTAAGCACTAGTAACATCTATATTTTCGTGTGGATGTGAAACGTGGGCACTGAAATGCAGAGATGGGAAAAAAACGAATAAATGCTTTTTAAGATGAATTGTATGAGAAGGCAATAGTGAAAAAAGACAGTTGTGGTTTGGTCATCTAACTAGATGGAAAAATGCTTGGCAAACACCATAGCAAAGAGGAACCAATGGCAAAATAAAATGGAAAAGAAAAAGACCTGGTGCCTGTAACATAAAGAGATACAATCAATCTTACAATCAATTGTAACTCTTCAGTACATGGTTTGCAATGGACTTACCATTGATATCAATTGTAAGATTTATCTCTTTATGATTTATCTCTTTATGTTACAGGCCCCTGGATAGCTACCGTAAAGCGGTGAACAGGATGTCTTTTGAGCGGCTAACTAGTACAGGTGAAGAAAAAAAAATGTATGGGGAACTGTCTCAAGATCCATCAAATTGTCGCCCGAACGGCCCCAAGCTATTGGACATAGATAGATAAATACATAATCCTGGGGAAATAGACAGGGTGAAACCAAACTTTAATTCTTGAACAGTGTACAAATTAAATACATGAAAGTGGAGAGGGTTTTTTGTTTTATTGTTAATTTGACCATAAGCACACAATATCGCCAGGGCCTAACGTTCCTTGCCCCAAAGCAAATCATGATATTTTGTTATTAACTCTTTGCCCTGTGCACTATGAAACCCATGGCTGCTGGATTATTTCAAAGGCTATATCTTTTGTACGTGATTTCTGTCGACGATCGTCGACAGAAGCGAGAACCCGGAAGTGACAGTGGTCGACAATAGCGGGCTATGAGTTAAGTGACATCCACTGTTCATGCATATTGTATCCTTCCATAGCCTTGTAAATTATTGTCATGAAACTATATATAAGATATAGAAATTCCAGAGAGATTATAACACTGCTGGCCGAATATGGTAAATTATAAATTTTCAAGCTTGGGGAGAGGGTCCGGCTCCGAGCGCCCCCGCCCCATTTCCTTCTTAACGTAGCCAATGTATTCTATTACTCATACATTTTCATCCATTTTCAATAATGGTAAATGAAACGTTTATGTCTCATCTTAAGGTGATTTGATGGTTTAAATAATTGGGAGAAGTACAAAATAAATACGTCGCAAAAGCATTACTGTATTATAAACATAACCAATGTATCGGGGTTGCAACGCAGTTTATGACAAAAACAATGATGTGGAAGTAAAAAAAAAAAAAAAGTGTCATAATGATTATGTTATATATAGCCGTATTTCTGCATATAGATTAAGAAATAAAATGTATGAAGGGCACTTTCTGGCTGTTTGGCTGTATTGCTGTTTACGTGCGTGGGTATGTAAGGGTGTGTAGGGTTGTGTAGTATTGCTATATTTTCCGGTTCCTGCTCTTCCCGTTGACCCTCAAGAATCTCCATAGGTACTTAACTACGTTTCTAATACTGCGAAATGAATAGTAACTAGCGTATGAACTTCATTAAAGGTAAAACAACTATATATTCATGTCACCATGCCTTTTCCCCCTTGCTAATTTTTCTTTGGGTGCTCTACGATATTCATGTCCACAAAACCAGAGAGATCATGTTTATGCATTGTATTTTAGATTTTTTTTTTTTCTTTATTTGATTATTTTTTTTAGAATTTCGGTACCTATTAAATGTTTAAAAAAATATACATCACACATGTGTCAAATCCTGGTTGATACAATTATGAACAGCCTATGAAAAAAGCTACATCATTGAATGATTTATATTCATTATTAGGATTGGGTCCTCAAAAAGGACATATAAATCAAGAAGCGGCATTACAAAACTACTCTAAATAAGGCTATGCCTAGAATTTACATCGACTGATGATCTTACGCTGATTTAAAGATGTTCATTATACAGCTACCAAAACGAAAGAGGATTGAATGTGAAATATTCCCTAGAACTTTACATGTAGGGTAGAAGAGAGAGAAGGAAACAATCGCCCGTTAAATATTTCCTCATATCAAACCAAAGAAAGAGATCCTGCATACAAAAAGGGGGGAAGAAAAAAATGCAGTAGTACATATGAATTTCCAAAGAACTATAGATCCCCCCCCCCCCCCCCATTATATTCCTTACTTTCATTTTCGTTTTTATAAACGAGGGAACTCCATGTTTAAAAGTTCATGACCTAGAACATGTTTGAAGGTCTCGGTTTTGGATGGAACTTTCGCAATCTGAAAGAATAATCTAAAATGGGGAAAAATGGACGAATTAATATACTTCATTTATTTCAATATACAAATTGCTGCGTATAATTAGGTAGCTTAGCGAAATGTCGTGGTGCATAAGCACGGGGGTTTTAAACAAAAGAACGCAAGCGGCCAATCAGCGACAGCGTTTCTCGCTTCCGGTCTTTTACCCCCCGGGGAACGAAGACTCTGTGTCTGACAAAAGCGATCCCGTCTCCCGGTGCTGAAAAGCCGCGATTTATTTTTGGTCTTCTCTGCAGACTCGTTAAAACGCTATAGCCCCCTCTACGGCTACATTATTGTGTACTTCTACTTGTTTTTCCCTACGCGGCAAACCACTATTATGACGGGTCAAGTCTGCGGGACACATTCATGATGATCCGTTGTATTAAATTTTCTCAATACGTATATATCTATTCTTGTATTTATATACTTCGATAAAAACACTTGTAAATAACAATCTAATTGTTTCGTTCTATCTTACTGGGGACTCTAAAACTAGCATTTACTAAGAGCAGTGAGTCTATCAGTATCGAAATTCTCTGTCTTTTAAAAATATTTTTAATATATATTTTCATGGTAGGCTAAAATCAGTATGTGGGTTTTATCGTTTAACGAGGGAATTCAAGAGGAACATCGATTTGAATACCGTTTTAAACATGTTTTCCTCATGAAGAGTATTATTGTTTATTCATAAATATTATTTTTTTCTTCTTTCATTTTTAAAACAAATATCCGAGAGAGTCTGGATCATTATTAAGAGGTTAAAAGTATTGCGTGCCTTTCAAATATATTGCTCTTATTGACTTCAATTATTTCTGCCCATCACCTTTTTCTGTCAATGACCTCTTCCTAATTGAGATCCCAATCTCCATCAGAATTTTGTGCAGTAATATATGCGCCCACAAATATAAAGTGCATGAAATAGTAGGTAAAAGGTTTGAAATTCGAAGGAAATCGTAATTTCTGATTGCCTTGCTTCAGTCTTATAATCGCAAATCCAGAAGGACAGGGTTACATGTCCCCCCCCCCCCAACATGATGGTAATTGTCATTATGGTGATGATGATGATGTCGATGATAGTAATAATAATAATTACATTATCAATAATATTAGTAAGTAGGCAAAAGATTGTTTTCTTGTTATATTGTGATAAGGATGTGCACTGATGAATATTTCGGATTATATTGTAGATATTCTTGTTGTCATGGCAATAAAATTTCAAAGTGATTTAGAAGCTCGAAGGGGGGGGGGCGGGCTGTAAAGGTTGCGCCGTGGCTAATTATTTACATACATCAGCCCGTTCATTTGTCAGTAGTCGGAAAATTAGTCAACGTAGAGCAGGGGCGGCGCACCCGGGGGCCAGGGGGCACAGTGCCCTCCCACTTTTTCAAGTACCCCAAAAGTGCCCTTTTTACATCTGAAAAATGCCCCCCTTCCTCTCTGATAAGTGCCCTTTTTACTACTAAAAGTGCCCCTTTTCCTTTCTAATAAGTGCCCCTTCCCCTTCTGATAAGTGTTTTTTCCCCTCCTGATAAGTGCCCCTTTTCAAAATCTGATAATTGGCTCCTTATCTCTCTAATAAGTGCCCTTTTCTTCTGATGATAAGTACATTTTTACTTCTGATAGGTGCCCCTTTTCCCTTCTAAATAGTGCCAACTTTCCCCTTTTGATAAATGCCCTTTTTATATCTCATAAGCTCCCCCTTTCCTATCTAATATGTGCCATTTTCCTCTTCTCATGAGTGCCCCTTTTCACTTCTTATAAGTGCCCCATTCCATCTCTGATAAGCGCCCTTTCCTCTTCGGATAAATGCCCCCTTTTACGTATATTTCCCGTTGTTTCTTACAAAAAGAGCCATATCTAACTTCAAAGAATCGATGCGGCTTTATGTAATGTAGTAGCAGGTACACATATTACTACAATGTAAGGCAGTGGAGCTGGAGGCAAGAGGGGCATAATGCCTACCCCCCCCCCCCCCCCCAGCAAAGGAATTCTTATTCCGGTCGCTCGAATATGCCCATAATTTACACCAATTAAGGGCAATATTTTCAGAAAATCTCACCAAAACTCCCTCGCTACGCTCGCTAGCTGTTATGAAAGCAAGCAGATCGCATAAAGTATGTTGATATAGATGTAATCCTAAAGAAAAGCGACAGGGATAATGTATGAATTAAAAGATAATTCGACACTCCCCCAAGTAATTTGCTGTTGTCAATTTCATTTTATCGCTATAAATGATTCTCAACCAAAGGAATTCAGCATTAGAAAAAAGTCTGAAAATTTTTGCTCGCTCGCTTCACTCGCTCGCACATGAGTCATTAGACCACCACACACAACTGTTAATTTATTGGAGAAGCTGAAGCAGTGTCCAGAACCACAATAAAAAAGGAAGAAGATGATGCTTGATAATGTATTAATCATGTTAACTGGACTGTAGGGTAATACCAATGTCACAAAAATGGTCCCTTTTTTCGTTTTATGTTCACCCCTTGTAGGTGCCCCCTTTTCCCCAAAAGTGCCCTTTTTGGCTGGTGCCCCCCCCCCCACTTTGAAAGACGCTCCGCTGCCCCTGACGTAGAGAAATAGCCCAGGCCAAAACCGGCAGGTGCGTTCGAGTTGACAAGCTTTTTGTGAATAACATGCATAGTGTAAGTAACTGTAAGGGGGTAAAATCTCATAATTTATGTAAAATGGGGTGACTATTTCGGGAAGGTTCCCAGACTATATGTAAGTTCTATGTAAAACAAATTGCATGGGTTAATCAATGTGAACAAGAAAAGAGTAGGTCCTATTTAAGTTAATTATAAGCTAAATTGCAAGTTGAGTGTATGATAACAGAAGGACGATACAGGTAACAAACCAGTATTATGTAACAGGGAACAAAGAAAGACATCCCAACGGAGTGAATAGGCATTGTCTAGTGCAGGTGTCAGGCCACCGGCCGAGGTGCGCTTAATCTCTCCATAATGGAGAGTGTTCTTAGAACACTCCGAGTCATGTGCATCATAACAACTTTCGAATGACTAAAGTTCACAATTTGAACTCTTGGTAATACAATGAATAACCTATGTTTAACACTCCTACAAAATATCAACCCAATCCGACAATTCATTTCATGGCGGTTGCTATGGCCTTTTGATTCACTCTCTATTGATTTTCTTTCTTGTTTTCTTGCTCCTCACGCTTGAATGGCCCCTCTGTAGAACAGCTGAGGTGCAATGGTACGGCTGAGCAGGGCGATCCTTCCAATATTATTTTTTCATGTTATCATGTATGTTATTATATATATGTTTTTATAATTGGTAAATAAAATAAGAATAGCCTACCCATAAACATTCGTTCCTGCTCTTCAGCTGAATCTTTCAAAAGAAATCTTAAGACTTATTTGTTTTCTCTATGATTGGATTTGGTTGTGTGCACTTGGAGAGCAAAATAATTACTTTGTTTCATTTTTTCTTATTGTAAAGCGCCTTGAGCATGTTTATATGGAAAGGCGCTGTATGTATGTATGTATGTAAATCAATCAAATCAAATATAGGCCTCAACTTTAGAGCTCATTTCCTCCCTAACTGATACCAGCAAACCTATCTTACAAGCTCTTTTCGTTCGCTAAATCAAAAGGGTTATAAAGTTTCAAGTTTAAAGCTGAGACTTTGTTCTATCCAAATAGAATAAAATCAGATTTGTTTGTTTGTTTGTGTGTTTGTTTGTTTGTTTGTTTTTTGTTGTTGTTTTTTGTTTGTTTGTTTTTTGTTTGTTTTTGTTTTTTCGGGGGGGGGGGGGACTTTTTGGTGGTTTTGTGGTGCCGGGTCACACATGTTCAAGGACGTTTTTTGTTTAAAGGGCCCTGTCCAAGGGTCCCCGCCGCAATACTCGCAATACACGCGAATACACCCCTCCCCTTCCCTTTCAGTCACATAACAGAGAAAAAAAGAGAAGGTGAAAGAGGGTGAAAAGAAAAAAAAAATCATTACGAAAAGTATGCGAATTCGCTGGCTCGCAATTTATTCATTGATTTTCATTTTTAGATTACATGCAAACATGATACTCGGTTGAAAGGCATCAGCCCGTCCCACGAGAAAATATGGCCATACGCCAGGATTTGATCATAAGTGAGCTGTTCTTTTATTTACGGGTGTGAAAAATTCGGGAGTGGGAAGGGGGTGGGTCTTGAAGTTCTTGACAAATTAAAGTCGGTTTATTTTTTTAAGCTTGTGCATGCAAGCCGGTGAATATAATTTAGTCAAAATTAGAAGTGAAAATTCTAAATAGAAATCCTGCCCCCTCCCCGAACATGATTAGTACATATCAAGCATTATCTTCTTCCTTTTTATTGTGGTTCTGGACATGTTTCAGCTTCCCTAACTGGCAGTAATGTGTGATAGTCTAATGATCCATGTGCGAGCGAAGCGAGGAGCAAAAGTTTTCAGACTTTTTTCTAACGTTGAAGTCCTATGTTTGTGCATTTTTTTACGGCGATATAATGAAAATGACAAGAGAAACTTAATTTGGGGAATGTCGAAAGATATTTTAATTCGTGCTTTAACCCTGTCGTTTTTCTTTAGGATTTCATCGATATCAACATACTTTAGTATGATAAATGCTTGATTTCATTATGTATTATAAGAGTTTGGGGGAAATTTTCGGAAAATATTATCCTTACTTGGTAGTATTATGGCATATTCGAGAGAGCGGAATGACAAATACTTTGCCGGGGGGGGGGGGGGGAATGGCATGCCCCTCTTGCACCGATTATTTGAAGCTATATAAATATGGCTCTTTTTGTAAGAAACAGTGGGAAATATTGGTAAAAGGGGCATTTATCAGAAGAGGAAAGGGTGCTTATCAGAGGTGGGAAGGGGCAATTAAAAGAGGTGAAAAGAGGCACTTATGAGGAAGAGGGCACATATTACGTAGGGAAAGGGGTAATTATCAGAAGGGGGAAAAGGGCACTTATTAGAAGGGAAAAGGGGCACCTATCAGAAGCATAAATGCTCTTATCAAATGAGAAAAGGGCACAAATTAGACAGAATTAGGGGCATTTATCAAAAGGAGAAAAGGGCACCTATAAGAGAGAAAGGGAACAGTTTTCAGAAAAAAGGGACACGTTTTGGGTACTTCAAAAGTGGTCCCCCCCCCTGCTCCCACGAGAGCGCCGCCTCTGCCTACCCTCCAAGGGCGCTAAACCCGAGGGGCATTTGGTGTCTGTGTGTGTTGGGGGGGGGGGGGGTCTAGGAGCAACGAAAATCCCCAGATGGCCCGCATTGATTTTAACTTGAAGAAAATTTTGAGCCGTAGATTTAGAACTCCAGTAAGAAATTGACAAAACGGTCCAAGTCAAAATAGAGTTTGTGTCGCAGACCTTAATAGGGGAAGTATGGGGAAGGGAGTTAGGGGCAGGATTAAGATTAACAATTTTTGTCTACCTGGAAATAGTTTTTCAGAATACTGCTGACTGGCCGTATTCTGAAATACTATGGGGTGGCGAAGGAATTAAGCTACAGGGCCAAGAAAGTTTTTCCTGATGTGTTTTCCTCCCCGGAATATGAAAAAAAATTCGTGAATTTTATCTGATTTTCAGAATAAAGATGACTTAAAAACATTGCAATGTAATTGATCGACGTCAATGTTTATTAACATAAAACAGAGTCATAATTACGATAGGCACAAATATATTGTTTTAGCTTGTATGATCCTACCATTGTCATGGGAATTAAGTTAAAAATAACCATACACATCAGTCTGGGATTATTTAATCCCCTTATTCGATTAAATTATAAATGATATGGAGAGACGAAGAACGAAAGAGAAGAAATGGAAAAAGTATTGAAAACATTGGGAAGTCAAGAAAATAAAAAAAAAGAAGACTATAGAAAAACAGAGGGGGAATCACATTAACTGCACGTGGCCTTTAGTTAAGCACTTGTTTATAGGGTGCTGCCATCAGTTAGGGTTTGATATATTTCAAGATATGTATCATACACTGAAGCCCCTACTCTGTGCAATGAAAAGCTACTTCAGTGAAAGGCTTGTCTCAAATTTCACATAGAGCTATATAGTTCACAGAAGAAATAATAATGGGGGATCGGACCTATTGTGTTGAGTTACCAAAGGGGGTGCCTTTTGTCCGAATTTTAACTTTCCACTATTTTTTTTTTTTTGGGGGGGGTAGCAGAAACAAATTTCCCAGATATATGTGTGGCGAGTGTGGAACCGAAAATCTAAGCAGTGGAAAGGAGAAATAATGGCCAACTTTAAATTCTAACTAGGCATATGATATTGGGAATACACCAAAGGCCTTCCCAAGGTTCTCGAGGGAAGAGGGGAGAGGGGGTTAGGACCAACAACAACCAAAATGATAGCAGATGCAAATCATCTAGAATTGTCAGGAAAAAGAAAACGCTTTATATTTTCGCCGACAGCGCTTTGAACTGGAAGTAAGTTTATGGGTAACCGCTGGCCCTCTAGATCTGTAGGGTCCATCGAGGGATGGGAAAGGGGGGGGGGCAATAAAACGGACTCCCGCAAAAAGTAATAATATGTATATGAAAACTGTATCCCGGAATAAGATTCATAATGTATTTTTTCTCAGTCACACGAGAAAACATTCCATTTCGCGCCCAAAATGAATGGTAAATGAATCGTAAGCTAATTTCAAAATAAATGCCGACTTAAAAAATATGACGATAAGAGTTATCGGCAGCGGCGTCCATGGGGGGGGGGGGGCTTGAGGGATCACACTCCCACTCAAAATTGCTGTCGGAAAATGCGCCACCTCTGTCGGCAAAAAACGGAGGGAGAAAATGGGGAGAGCGAAGAGGAAAGAGAAAAGAAAAAGGAGAAAAGAGAAAGGAAAAGGGAAAGGGGGAGAAAAGGAAAAGGAAAGGAAAACTAAAACAGAAAGAAAAGAGGGAAAGGAAAAGGGAAGCACAGAAAAAGAAGGAAAAACTTATTTATTTTTTTTCCCCGCTCTCAAAAAAGTGAATAGATAATATTCGGGCAAAATGCGTCCCCCTTCGGCAATGGGCTGTACATAGCCCCCTCCTGAGGATTTTCAAAGTTCCGATGTTTGGCCAGCCACCACTTCATATTCGGGTAGAGAGGTGCCAGAATATCCACATATTTGGGTAGTGAGGTTTCCTGATATGTAACTTCTGTACATTTTTACTAAGAAAAGTTTGTTTTTTTTTGGTTGTTTTTGTTGTTATTTTGTTTTGTTTTGTTTTGTTTTTTTAATTTAGAAGTTGAAAAGTTGATATTCGGGTAAAAGGCGTCAGCCTATCCCCTTGCGAAAATGGGCCCGTATGATCATGACTTCTACATCTGCGATTTTCTTGTATCATTATGTGAGGGGAGATTAGGGTGTACCGTGTAGCATTTTTTGGCAAATTTGGGTGTCACATCCTAAAAATCTGTTAGCAAATTTGGGTGTCACACCCAAAATTTTGATGGCAAATTTGGGTGTCCCACTTCATCCCCATTCAAATTTTCTAGCGATGCCCCTGGATATCGGCGTTGATTCAATCTTCATTCCTCTTTCTGTCTGGACTACAAGATCCCTTATCTTTCATAAGCTTTTGTTTTGCCACTTTAATCCCATTTGAAGGGGAAATCTAGGAAAATCTGTTCTGTCCCTTTCCTATTTAATGGTTTTTAATCTCCGATTTGTATACTTGAAATACATAGGCGTAGCCAGGGGGGCCCAGGGAGGCACTGGCCCCCCTATTCAGCCCCTAAAAAAAAGTGAGAACGAAAAAGCGGGAGAAGTGAGACAAAAAAAAAAACCTAAAAGGCGCTACGAGTCGTTACATTTCAATCACAATTTGCTTAAACGTCAAAGTTTTTGCGCTTTGCGCGGGAAGGGGGAAATAATTCCCCCTTCCCTGCACCCACACCTATTACATACAGTAAAATATTGTGTCCAAATTATTGAAAAGCAGTCCGAGCGTCGAACTATAACTTTCCGCCTAAAAAAATTGTTTGCTACGAGCTGTTATCTTTCTCTCAAATTTGTTAAAACGTCTTAGCTTTCGCCCTTCGAGCGGGAGGGGGAAAAGTCCCCCCTCCCTGCACCCGCCCCTGTTACAGTGCATTATTGCGTCCAAATAATTGAAAAGCAGTCCGGGCGTCGAACTAACTTTCCGCCTAAAAAAAGGTGCTACGAGCCGTTATCTTTCAAATTTGCTATAAAACGTCAGAGCTTGCGCGCTTTGGGCGGGAGGGGGGGAGGGGGACTCCCTCCTCCCTGCACCCACCTCTGTTACATACAGTGCAGTATTGCGTCCAAATGACTGGAAAGCAGTCCGGGCGTCGAACTAACTTTCCGGCTAGAAAAAGGTGCTGCGAGCCGTTATCTTTCTCTCAAACTCCCCCCTCCATTCACGCTTTGCCTGCTAATCACCAATTTCGCACGCTTCGCGTTTTCACAACCCAACCCCCCTAAAATGAAATCCTGGCTACGCGGTTGGATCCTTCACGTCTGCCCCCCCCCCCCCCATTGAAAAATCCTGGCTACGCCAATGTTGAAATACCACGCCATGCTCTACTCATATGGCTCAATAAGTTTCACTTCTTTAATACACTACCCCCGAAAATCAACACATGTGATGTAAAAAATAGCTCCAATACCATTATGACTATGATGATGATGATGATAATAATAATAAATAATAATAACAACAACATCAAAACCATAATGCTAATGCTAATCATAATCTTAATCATAATAATCACGATAACAACAATGACAATACTGATAAAAAGAAATCATGTCTATATTGACATTTGATGGGTATAATAGCCTCGTCAGTATTTATACTGATGAGGCTTGGGGGCAAATCAATTACTAACCCAGCATTGAAAGCTACATGATTAATACTTTTTTGATAGGGTCCTGCCATTACATCAGTTAGGGTTTGATATATTTCAAGATAATGTATCATACACTGAAGCCCGTAGTCTGTTCATTGAAAGGCTACTTTGAACAGTGAATGGCTTGTCTCAAATTTTGCATAGAGCTATAGTTCTTCGGAGAAATAATAATGGGGATCGGACCTATTGTGTTGAGTTGAATGCGTGGGACGGAGGAATAATGGGAGGGGCGGTTTTATACGTGCGTTCGATCCGCGCCAGCGTTTGTTGTTATGATGAAAAGACAGGAAGTCTATTGACTATTGATATAAAGAAGAATTAGGAGAGAGAGAGAGAGAGAGAGAGAGAGCCCAACTGCAAATCCCCTTCAATTGTCAATTGTCCTCAATGACAAAGTAAAGTGTTATTATGCATAGGCGGCTATTACAGGTCTCAGGCCGACAGCAAGGACAAATGTTAGTATTGATTTGATTTGGGTTGATGCGTTAATGATATCATAATAAGATATTTTAAAAGTAAAAATCCCTCATTGTACTATATACTTGTCTCTTCGCTACAATAGTTATTTGCTGCATATCTAGAAAATGATCATGGGGAACAATTTAATATCATTACATATAAAGGGGTCTTTTTGTCTTTAGTTCTAAATGTAGTTTTCAATTCGAAAATTCAAAAGACATACAAAACTGCATTTCTCATTATCCTATAAAAGTTCATTTCTCTCGTTTTCCTTGCCCTTAAATTATAAGTAGATTTTTCCATCATCATTCACGTCTTTAATTTCTGATATTGATTTCCACGTCTTATCCACATGCTATCATTTTAGAACATAACATATTTTTTTAAAGATAAACATGCGAACTGAGGAAAATAGAACAAGAATCAGAATATTTGGAGAAAACTGAGAAAAGAGAGAGAGTGTGTGTGAGAGAGAGAGAGAGAGAGAGAGAGGAGAAAGAGAGAGAGGGAGAGATTGAGAGAAGACGAAGGCAATCATTATATTGGGTTTAATGGCTGCCATTTCGATTAATTATGTGGTGTTGTGTTGTTGTTTTTTGTTTCCACCAGCGCCGTTCTAGTTGTTTTTTTTTTGTTGGGGGGGGGGGGGGAGCACACTATGATCGTTGAAATGCAATAGACATATTCTAGTCATACAAGATAAGAAGAATTGGAGAAGGGGAGAGAAAGGAATAAGAGGAGCAATAAAACATAAAGAACAATAAACTGTTAGGCAAGCCAATGCCATCGGAAACTCACTCTATTTTTAACATATTTATATATTCTATTTATTTTGTTGTTATTGTTCCAGTACTACACACTAGCCTTCCATACACATATACTGATAGAAGAGGGCGTACTTCCGGAATCAGTGAATGGTACCAAGAGCTTATTTCTTTGAATTTATCATGTTTATCAAGAAGATTGGCTCGGATCCGGGAAGACTGCATTATAGGCTCCATGCGATCGTTATGTAGAAGGCTCGGAGCTCCCTGCAGTGTTCACGCACAATAAGAACGCATCAGTTCCGGATGCGTTCTTATGCACCCCGACATTTCGCTAAACTACCTCAACAAAGATATGATAATTCCTACCTTTCATCTGAACATAAATTAGTTTGGAATATCATACTTCGGAAAAGAACAAAGCCCAAGGTTTATATTGCGATGGGTTTGTTAACCCTTCATTGTCATGATTGTAGGGGTCATTTGGGATACCATTAATACATTGTTCACGTAATCTTCCAATTAGCCAAAGTGTACACGATGAAATATGTATATTAAATAAATTGTGATCATCGATTAAAGGATCTTGCGGATTACCGTCAAATATTAAGACTATAGCCAGATAATTATTTAGTTTTGGTTGTGTGTATAATGAGAAGAGAAAATCTGCGGTTAATGATGCAATAGCGCCCCTTTTGTTTAAACGATTATAACTTTCAAGCGACTGCTCGGTGAAGTTTACGAAACTGACTTGGTGTCAGAAGGACATGTCAGAAATAGCCTTGAAGACTACACCTATCATGATACTGCTTTTATTTACAGGACAGACACAGTTTATCAACGACGTATTCCCAAATGTTCGTTCAGTCCAATACATCGTTTGCTCTTTTCGAGTGGTTTACATACTTTCGTGATCATGATGCACATCCATGTATGAATTCGTAAAAATAGCAGTTGTTCGAATGACATCTAAATTTGATGGCGATTTGTGGGGAATTACTCATTTTTCTAGTCTTTGTTATTTCCAGATCTGGTAAGATTTATTTTATCATCACACTTATCGAATTGAATAACTGTGAAAATTGGACTACTTGTATTCACGTATGTATGTGTAATTAGCACAGTGTGAATTTGTTTCGTTTCACCCTGTGCAGGATACCATGGATTTGAGGTGTCAATCAACACATACAACTACCTACCAGTCATTGGCGAAGATTTCACACTGGTTTGCACATTCACACCTCAAACCTGGAATAGGCGGATAACTTGGAAAAAGAGTAACACCGAGTTGGCCACTCACGCTTGTACATCAAGTTCTGCCTGCCCATCGATGAACGTTTCTAACCCATCAAAGTTTAGTTTGTTGGCAGACTCTTCCAGTGGAAATCTTACCAAAAAAAATCTTATATTGGATGATGTGAACAATTGCCAATGCACAGTAAGGGGTACATACGAGGCAGCGAACCCTGAATCAAGCAGCGCAGAAGTGACGCCATTACAACCAGGTATAATATGTTTTATGAAAACAAAATCTACAATTAAAGCTACTCCGTCAAAAACTTTTCGTCAGATTTCTTAGATTTTGGTTAATAAAAAGCAAGTTAGTAACAATAATAAGATGCTGCGAAGATTTCACCTCCTAAAGTGAAATTTTACAAATGAGAGGTAAAAAATAGTTTATATACCGGGCCCGGGATATAAACTTCCAACAACAGCAGCGTGCACTATACAGTATCACGCGTGCAAACACCTACGAGAATTATGTTTATTCCTTTTCCACACGCAGTGACACACTGTATGCTATCTCCACGCTAGCCCCAAGGCTGTTGCATGGGGAGCCATGGGGGTAGAAAGAAGGTTGCGTAGGGCAGTGTTCTACGGTGATGTAGCGTTCCTTATACGGATATTTACATTAAAATTCACCGGAATTCATTGATGGAATACCACATGGCCTCGTACAAACCTCTTTTGAGAACAACCGAGACTATAATGAACAAGTTTCTTTCCAATAAGCTTTTTTTGCTACCAAAACTGTCCATGAGCTTTAAGGATACATACAAGAAACAAAGTCGTTAAAACTAATTCTTGAAAGATGATGATAAATTATAAATGAGCTCAGCTAACGCTCTTTACTCGTTTTATCTACAGGTTACAGTCATTCTGGGAAATTTTGAATAAAAAGGTTTCTAGTAATAGAATTATTTTAAAATGTTGCGTGTCACGGACCGAGAAAATGTAAACACCGCTTAACGCTTAAGTCATTGTTTCATAATGTTATCAGGATCGATTTTGGAGAGAAATATTTATGAGGTTATGGTTGAAATAAGACGTAGATATGATTAGAGAGGACAAGTATGAGTTGAAATGTGATATTAT